>CM064909.1:55558692-56158692 GCA_032727855.1 Quercus ilex subsp. ballota | reverse complement strand
CAACGAGACATCCACGATTCAAATCCTCATTTTCCCAACTATCAAATTATCAAAAGAGAAGAAGTAAAGATTATAGATTTTTTTTTCCCCTTAGAATGCAACAATGATTCTGAATTTAATTGTAGACAATCTATTCCTTTCATGTCATTTTTTCAACGAATGAAAAACAATTTGTATTATTAAGTCCTTTCATGGGATTCTAAATTGTTTGATTTTTTTTTCTCGTGAAGTGTTTTTGCAAGATAAATAATTTGATTTTTGCTGTTGTACAGTGTTTTCACGAGATACATTATTTTTCTATCAAGAATCTTTAAGAGTTGAACTTTGTATACTAAAGAATTTTATTTATAGAGATACTTTAACCTTGATCCCTAACAAGATTACCTCTGTTCTATATACTTATGTATTGTAATAGCTTTTTTACATGCTTTGATATAATAGTTTCTAGCTCATTTACATCTTAGAGAAAATTGTAATTTGGGTCCATAAATTATGTTTTAAGGTTAATTCCGTCCATAAAATATTAATTTGCATCATGATAGTGTTGAGAGTTCCAAAAAAATTTGGAACTAAAAACAAGTAATTTCTATGGAATTGGTGATTCAATTATAATTAATGTTAATCCTTATTAATAAGACCAAAGAAGTTTTTTTTTTTTTTGAAGAAGGATAAGACCAAAGAAGTTCAAAGACACAATTTTGTATGATTTTGGCAATTAGCTTTGACATAAAAGAAAATATAAATAACATTGAACAATTTTCAAAAATTTCAAATACATAGTTCAAGGAGAAAAATTGTAATTTGACCTAGATTTTATTTATAATAATCCATTTAATAACTCAGCAACATTTTACCTAAATGATTTCTAGGCCACCACCCATTATATTCAGAGAGGGAAAAAACAGTATATCATTATTGTAGTACATAAAAGAAAAAACAGCATATTATAGCTTAACTGGTTAGCATCTCATTGTATTTTCAACGAGGATAGAGAAGTAACACCGGGGCTATTGTTGCAACCAAACATTACCCAAATCGGTACACCCATTTTGATTTGGGCTACACCACGCGCAAGAAGTGGCCCACCACCATCCATGTATTATGAATAAGTTGGTGGGCCATAAATGTGAAATTGTAAAGTAAAGAATAGGCCCACCAGTGATGGCACAATTAGACAGACGCTCTTCTCAACTAAGCTGTGGGGATTTATTTCTTTAATCCATGTAGTCAATTTTCTAATCTACATTTGCTGTCCTCGCAAGAGTTCATACCTGATCAACTAAAAATTTGTCATACTTTTTTGGATATATATATTTTTTATTATTATTAATAAAAAAATGTATAACATACATCAATTATATATAACTTGGGATACTAAATTTGAAAAGAAAAGTGAGTGGGAGGGAATGATGATCCAAGGTTGTCACACAGTGGTAGGCATGATGTAAAGGCTAAGAAGAAAGAAAAAGTGAGGAGAAAAAGGAAATGGGTGTGGATCAAATTGGGGGACTGTGATAGTGATTTGAGAGCCTTTGTATGAATAAAGCTGGTTATAATGTTTGTGGGATCAAGTTCAAAGTCTCCCTTCTTGCTTTTGCTTTTCAAAAGTTCATTCCCGGGTTAAAGAAAAACCTAAGAATATTAATAAAAGGATCTACCTAAAGCTTACTATTATATATATACTTTTTTTTTTTTTTTTTTTGAGAATTCTAAAGCTTACTAAACTAAACCTTAATTAATGAAAACAAAACATAACTAAAGAAAAACAAAGAAAATAACGAAAGGGTAGCAAGTACCATGAATAGATAATTCTTAGATTTTGATTAGTACTAGGCTACATGTAAACTAATGTAAATATTTCACTTGTATAAATTTAAAATAGATAATAATATAAATTGTGTGGGGGGGGGGGGGGGGGGGGGGGGATAAAAGCCCAGACCTACCTATTGGGCCTAGGGCCATGTTTTGAAGATTACTGTATGTCCGAAGAGGAATAACGGGTTGGGGTAGAGTTCATCTGGAGGCAACAAACCCAGAAATGGAGGAAGAGTACCATCCGAAGAGGTCACCCTTTGTCCGAAGAGGTTTTACTTCTCGGATACGAATAGTCTTGATCAAACAAATGTATGGAAGGTCCGAATGACCTTCATGACAATCCCAATGACAAAAGATAAGCTCTGGGCATACCTGGGGATGATAAGGACGAAGAAATATCTCAAGGAAAAGTTGCTATCACCGTATTTAATGCACTGCAGCAACTTTTCTGGTCGCATTTATGTGGAGAAAACCCCAAAATAGTGCAATCTCAGCTACCGCCACTCCCAAAAAGTTAGAGAAGATGCTTGATGTGACCTATACTCAAGTATGTACGTAGATGAAGGACAAGTGAACGACTGAGATGATGAGGGAGGAGACTATATAAAGAAGAAGGGCCCCTGAGAAAAAGGGAGGTAAAGAAGAGAAAGAATAACTTTACTGTAGCTCTGAGTGTTGTAATCATTTCTCATTCAATAAAACACATCTTCGGACGTCCATTCATTCAGTTTTTCAAGCACCATCTCATGTTACTTCGTTCTTAAGGGCCACAACGAACTATTGTTCAATTCACAACTAGTCCAGCCCTTTCACCCACTTTCTACAAATTTATTGTTCTGAGTTTGTTGGGCTCACCATTTGAATCTTTTGGGCTTGGGCTACAAAAACTGACCCTACATAAATGATAATAAGTTAATTGAAATTAAAAAATAAAATAGATCAAAACAATATATATATATATATAAATAGATAATAATTTATGCTTTGTGGAGAATGCCCATTATCAAAATTAGAATATATAATAGATTATAAAATAATTAATAATAAATATTGATTTTTTAAATAAACAATTATTGAATCTTTTAGTAATTGAATTCTAATCAAACTAATATATTTATAATGTACCACAAGACGAAAGCATGGTGTACAATGTGTAATACTAACACTAAGCCCCATAACACAAGTACTACTATAAGCCCAAACTTTTATTATGAAATATAAAAATAAAATTTATGGTAAAACATTATGATATAGAATTAATAAGAAATTTATAAAAAAAATTTATAAATTTTTTTTAATCAGAGTAGTATTTTTAAATTTCTTAAAACCTTGATAATAAAGTTTCAATTAAAGTAAAACTGATTGATGTCTTGGTTTGATAATAAAAAGAGCAATTATCAAAAGTGGATTACATAAGTTGAAACTCTATATATATATATATATATATATATATATAAAATGCTATAGTCATAACATATGAGACACAAATTTTATTTTATATACACATATATACGCATACCTGGACCATACAGCTCATGGAAACTTTATCTAGTGACACAGCTAAGAATGTACTAAACCTTGGACATATGTGACTCTAACTTTTGAGCTCTCTACATACTCAAGTCCCTTTAATCTAAAAATGAAAGGTGATCTCTCTCTCTTTCTCTTTCTTCCTTTTTTTTTTTTTTTTTTTTAAAAGAATTTTTGTTAACCATCTTTTGATTTTAGGGGATCTTAGGTGATTTGTGGGCCCAAAATAATGACCATCTTGCCACACGAGATGGAGCCCACCATGTTGTGGGACCAAATGATGTTGATGGGGTTGCTCCATTCCAATACTGTAATCACTCAGCCTATATTGGAATTCAAGAAGGCGGTATATTCATGCATTACACACAGGCACTCGGCCTAACAATATGGAAAATGTAGCTTATTTCATGGGCCCATTCATACACTAGTCAGGTAAGTTGGTGGTCTTGTCCTCACTGTATGCAAAATCTGTGATATATATATATATATATATATTAGTGGAAGAAATTGAGGCACTTTAGCAGACAATTTTGCAGGTTTTGGTATAAAAGCATCAGTGAAAAGGGTCATGGCACAGAGAAATTAGACCAAATCTAAATGCTCAGTTGGATGGACCTTTGAAAAGGAGACCTGTGAGTTATGTAATCACTAATCACACTTCTGTCAAACATGACTTTGTCATTGTTCCCTAGTATGCTTTGATGTGCATAACACAACTTGGCAAAAAGGCAAAACCTTAAAAAAGATGATTACTTCAGATGGGAGGCAAAACCTCATAAGGATAATTACTTCAGGTGGGACGTTAAATGTACAAAATTCCAGTGTCTAAACCAAAAGGGAAGACAAAATGTCATGCAAGACTAGCCATCTTAACCACATGCAATTCTTTAAGTTGCCCCCTCTAATGTGCATGAGGACCATGGTCTCATCATTCATCCAAGTAGAAGTTGTCGTGATTCATGTATAGTGGATGAGTAGGAGCCTTTTAACTCCAGTCCTGGTGAATCAATGCCACCAGTAAAAACTATAAAGATTAAAGAGAAGAAAGAATATCCATATACTTACAAGCAAGGGAAATTGGAGATTAATTGATAAATAAGCTAATTTATAATATAACAGCATTTTCCTTTACATCAGTACTAATCACTTTCTAATGATCAGAGGGTTTAACCTACTCCTGAGACCTTCATGTAAATATCTAGAGTCAGTAGTTTAAATAAAAGTACTTCAATGTGTATCTGTATCATCATCTGCTCTTTGACTATCTACTTCCTCCATGGTCTCCTGGTTCATCATAAACCTCCAGCTGTCTCCTTCATTTATCTCCCATTGTTTCTTTAGTTCATAGATAGCCTTGGATGCCGCAATAGCAATTGCTGGGTTACTATCTTCCGCCAATCTCTAAAGAGAAGGGAACCAGAAACATCAGTTTCTGCCAATAAGTGTACAAAAGTATTACTGTGATACTTCAGAATCAACTACCTGTAAGGCTCCCATGCCTGCATTCCCAAGAGTCCACATGGATGGGGCTGCTGCCAATGCATTGGCTACGGCTTTTCTATACCACAGAAAATAACAAGGAAGAATAAATTACTCACAAAGTAAGGTATACTAATAATATCTCAATTATGAAAGTAAACGTTTTTACCAGAATACTTTCAGGTTTCCATCTTGGTGTTATATTGCTATATAACCGAAACTTCCTTCAGAATTTTGTCAAACATGATACCATTGACCAATGTGGCTAATAAACTTGTGCTTACCTAAGTACTGCTACTTTGCAGCCATTGCAATTATCATAATGGGATGAAAAAAATATTGTTCAAGTGCAGCAAAAGGGACCGCTCATGGCCATGCTGCTGATCTATGTGCAGAATAATGTTCATGCTTACAAGAAGTTTTAACAAGATTGGCCTGTAATATTACATTATAATATAAGAAGCTATGCATAATTAGCTCACCTAGTATTGACATCAGGAGAACTTGAACACTCTGCCAATAGCGAGACACTACTTTTACCATCCATTGCATCGAGATCTATAAGAGTTGCAATCAACAGCTCAAGCTGCTCCAGATAGTAAATAGTAGTCAATAAACAGATACTGAAACCATAATAACACTAATGGTCCCTCAGATCAGGAGCATGAATACAAGGAAATTTGAACCTCTTCAGGATCAGTATAGTCAATCCCATCAGCTTCAGAGAGTACAGATGCCATACTCCAGTAAGCTTCCTGCACATTATGAAATGAAACCATACAAAAGTCATAATTCCTGATGCAATTGATGGTTAAAAGTGTTATAAGCCATAAAAAAGAACCTGAATAGCAGCGATACGATCAGTTGACACTTCTCCAGGGAAGAAATCAAGAGTTTTCCCGTTCTTTTCAAGCATTATACGCCCCATCATGTTGTTGCCTGATAGAGATCCTTTTGACTGACGCAGAGGGCTGGATTGAACATATTAGAAATTAGGGTTTCAAGGCTGTTTAATTTATCACCTCCTGCAGGGGATTAGGTGAGGGGTAGATAATACTAACTGGGGGAAAAAAAACTTACAATTTGTACATCTTGCTCACCATCATGTCATGGATATTTTTTATCAACTGTATATTCACAATACAGGAATGAAATATAATCTTAGAAGCAAAAATAAGAATGTCCATAATATTATTCAAAATAAAAAAGATATGATAAAGATTAGTATCAAGCAAATCTCCATTATGACGCATGAAAACTATGAATAAGAGATCATCCTATAAATTATCCCATTCATAATCAGCATCAAAGAATAGAACAGTTGACCTCCAAAGCCATTAGTGCATCTTCCATTGCGCGTTGTTTTGCACGGAAGTCAGCAAGTCGCAAATCAGCCTGAAAATGAGTCAAATGGTGGCATAAATATGACTTAAATATAACATGTATTACTTGTGACAGGTTTTTTTTTTTTTTTTTTTTGGGAAGTGGAGATGGAGGGAGCTAAGAAATTTTATTCAAGAAACAAAGTCCAAATAAAGTACTGTTATCATATTACTCACAACAGTAATATTCAAACACATTAAAAACACATATTTGCAAGTATTCTATGTGCATCAAAGCACAACCCCATGTGTAACATCAGGAATAATTTTTTGATCACATCCCCTTCCCATTGCCCTTCTCACCTAGACCTAGTTGGTTCCTCTATTTAGTTCGCTTTTAGCATTTCATGCAAACCATGTCTCCCTTTTAATTAGCCTCCTGTAATTACATTGCAAATTGTATCATTTCTATAATCTATTGCCAACTTCTCTAACTCCATGGCACATTTCCCATGTTACCAACCTAGTTGCCTCTTTCTTGTGTTGTATGGGTGCTTCTAACAATAACTCTAGGTACAAAAAATTTTACGGCAAGTTGTTAATGGTAGGTAAAAAAATGATGTCCGCAGTTGGTCTAGATGAGAACCATAAAATCTTGCCAACTCAATTGTTGTGTTTGTAGCATTACTCTACTTCTAAAGGCAGAGCATACCCATGTTGTACACGTCAGATTTTAACACACCACATATTCACACTTAAATAAATAATCCAAACAGAAGCATGAACTTTTGATACATGTACTTTCATATGTAATATGAATTTTCATTTCTAATGCTATTTATTCTATATGCAACATTACTTAATTTTACACTATCTAGGCAGCCAACTAGAATAATCCAATCTTTACCATGTATGGAAGTATTAAACTAATTCAAATTCCTATTATTTCACAATAATTATTATAAAATTTCTAGGATAGTACTTGCTATCACACCAAGGTCCAACCTCTATCCTTAATAATAAAATTTAGAGGAAATTACAATTTATCTCCTTGGGTTTTGGTTCTATCACAGTTTAATCCAAAAATTTCAATTGCAACATTTGAACCCCTTAATGTTTGGATAGAAATAAAATCGTAAGGGTCCTGTACAACTTAACAGATTAAGAATTTTGCGAACATACAAGAAGTACAAGATAATTAAAATAGTAATGGGACCTCTAGGGCTCCATCACTCCAATGCTTGTCAGCAGCTCTTTTCAATCTAGATTGAGCTTTGTCTGTCAATATCTGCAAGAGGATGCAAAGATCATTGAAATATCAACCACGTAGGCAATAGCAAATTCGTGTCTTCATCCCCAAGTAAACCAATATTGAAGAATTTGGCCATACATACAGTGGCAATATGATGCAGGTGTTCAGCCCTTTTTTTCACATCACGGTCAATTTTCTCGGTATCCTCTCTTGCGCGGGCTACAAAGCATAAGGTCAGCACGAGGAAAACCTTAAATTTGATAAAACACAACAAATTAGTAATAACATGTTTGTGCACCACAGAAAAACAAAATCAATTCCACTGTAGGTTATGGGAAATAGCCATCCCCCCACCCCCAACACCAAAAGAATAAGGAAAAAGAAAAAGAGAAATCATCACTACAAACAAAAAATGGAATATTTTAGTGGCATAAATACCTGAAATTTTGTGAATTTGATTCTATACACTCAAGATAAAGTCTTTTATGCTATAAAACAAGCTCATTCTACTTGTTTTGCAGTACAACTTTGGATTATTTCATTATTGCCCAATTAACATATATTTAGCAATTGGACAGCTCTTAAAGCTGGAGAGGGAGGAAAAAGTTTTACCATTGAGCTTAAGAAACTCCGACTCAAGAATAGCTAAATCTTGACGTGCACGGGCATCCAACCTCATTATGCCACTGACATTAAGTGGAAAACCATTAGCAGTAATGCATTTATATAAAATCAAAATACTTTAAAGGCCATGTATAGCCAAGCTAATACCAACAACTAATATTTAAACCCAACCAAACAGAGCCACTGTGCCATGTTCCACTGATTTTATTAGATAGGCTTAATTCATACACAAATTTCCTACGAAAGAAATGCTCAACCTGAATGACCCCCCACCCCACCCCAACTCTCTCTTAAATCCTTAGAGTAAGCAGGTTCAATCTCATGTTTCCAATATGATGCCCTAAGGCTTTACCAATTAGCCTAGTTTGAACCCAAGAATTCATTGCATGTAATTTTAAAAAAATGAGTTATCTAGTTCACCAAATTTCTATAATCTTACATCCACAATGCATGGTATTCATGATCATCATTGCAAGCTCTTAATAATCAGGCCTACATAGTACTGAGGATTACCGAGAAAGCAAGATAATGTCATTACGAGCCCTTTCATTTACAAACTTAGCATCATTGTAGACATATTTACAAGCTTGGGCTAAGCCCAGATTGGAGTGAGTAGTTCTCTCAGGCATAGCTTGATGCTCATCTTCTTCATCTCCAATTTGTGCACTGCTTTACAACAGGATTTTTAGAAATATAGATAAAATAAAATAAAATAAAAGCATCAACTAACTTAAAAGCTCAACACAAGTCAATATCAGGAAGCATGAAATTGCACAATCATTTGGCAAAGAAGCATAAGGGCTTGTCTAGTTTTTTTTTTTTTTTTTTTTTACAATTTCATTTCTAGTTACAAATGAAGTGTTTACTAATGAAAAATAGCCATTGTAACAGAAGTATATAGAACTGGAATATAGATATTGCTGAACATAGTGGAGAATAACCTTACTTTGTAGGTGAAAATATGTAAAGAGTAGAAAAAGCTGTACTTTAGATAAGTGTAGAAAGGCTTCACCAAACATATATGAGTACACATAGATTTCCAAGGGAGAAAAAAGTAGAGTAGATAATAGCCATACAGAACCTATATGTCCATGTTTTCCACTCCTGTTATGCAAGTGCTCAAGTAATTTTGAGATTTTGGCCTTGCGGGATGAAACACATAAACCAATGCTATGTTACCTTTTATAATAATTTCACTTCATTTGTAAATGTGGTGAGATTTTCTACCCAACAGATATGATGATACATTCATCTTTAGTTCCTAGCATAATTGGCCCAATAGAGACCAGGAAATATCACATGCTTGATGCAAAGCAAAGCTACAAGGTTATGGAAATTAATTCTAACTATCTAGACACATACATATCATAATGTCCAACTTACATGTATGTTTTAACTAGTTAGCCATAGAAGACGGTCTGCAGATTGTGACACTTGCATGCTAAACGAAGGGCATATGCTTCAGTGCAACAGCTCTCAAACTAACAACTAATCCCTATGGGTGTTTGGAAATGTGCTGAGATGACAAACATGATGCATGTCTAACACATTGGATATTAGCATAAGGATTAATCTGAAACATGTAGCCCTTTCGTAAAAGTAACTATTTTATAGTTAAAAGTTCATCATTATATATCCCATCCACATTTTTTTTTTTTGATAAGTATATCCCATCCACATTCAATTATATCTATTTCAACACCTTCAATTATGAAAATAGTGACAGATACAGCCATCTTCCCATATCTAGATGTTAGGTAGCCATTTCCAACACCTTGCTGCCTTGCAGACATGGAAAAAAACAATGCCCTTATACATGTCATAGTAAATCCTTTTCCAGAAACTAAAGAATACATGCATCATGACAAGTTAAAAAAAAAACAATCAAATTAAAATATGGAAAACTATATCAATAAAATGGTAGTTGATCATTTATACTTAATCATTCTTACCTAGTTACATCTTCACAATCACCATAAGTTGTAACACATTCTTTTGCTTCGGTATTATGTGTTTTTCTTGACCGACATAACAGAGAAGAGCCCCGAGAAATGAAACTGAAAGGTTTTCGACATATGCCCCACAAACCCTCACCAGAAAAGCTTGAGCTTGCTTTCAAGAGACGCCCAGGGCTTGATTGTCTAAGTTCAATTCCTTGACTTGTAAGCTGCAATTTGTGTTGTGGTGACATGGCAAAAGAAGATGCAGATCCAGTGAATCTAGAGACATTTGTCCTATCAGTCACCACAGGACCACTTGAAACCTTGCTTGCATTAATTGCCATTGGAAGAATCAAGACAGCAATGAATGGACCTTAAACAGCATTTCCCTTACAGAAGCTCAAATCTTGAGTAAAACCAAAATGATGTCATCAGGATGTGTCATATGTTCTATAAGTTTTTTTTAAGTATTTTGTGGAAAATGAACAACTACAAATTTTATAACATGACAAAAGGTATATTGGAAGAAATAAAAACTGCAATCATACACAAACATTTACAAAATACCTTACCATTACCATTTATGCTTATATTGAAAATAGAACATGACAACTAAAGCAAAAGGGGACAGAAACTAGAAAAGAATTTGGGGTGGGGGGTGGGGGAAGAAGTTAACAACCACATAATCAAAGCATTATGAATATTGACCAGTGATAGAGAAACAGTTAATTTGGAGAAGCTGCAAACATAGCACTATGTATGACCTTGGTGACCATCAAGTTATTACTTTCCAAAGGAGGACACTTTTTTTTTTCCCAGATATCCCTATAAATATCCCTTACAAGTCTCTCATGGCACCTATGCACTCATAAAATTTACAATTGCATCAAATTTAAGCCATTTTAACTTTTGGAAAAGTACTTTGAGCCTCTAAACATAATAATTAATCAAGGGAATCTGTCTTGCATCTAAGAGGTATCTCATATAATACATTGATGTTATTCTTCTGCAAAGTATCTTGCCATTTTGAGGCCATATTAAAACATGAATTTAATGTCATGGCCATAATCATAGCCCAAAAGTCTCTTGTGACACTTATATATGTTGAAGTTAATACCATAACAAATAACATCAGAGCTTGGCTCACATTATCACACTCACACAGAATGTGCAAGAAAATGAAGAAAAAAGACATGCTATTTCTATCTATTCTATGGCCAAATAGTCCATTAGACAAAGATCATCAGTCAAAACATTAGCACTTTCTCATGTATTTCAAGCAAAAATGCTTGTCCTCATTAATGGATCAACACTGTGAGAGAGAAGTCCTTTGATTTCTTATTCTAAGATTTTTCACGCTTCAAATCAACCTAAATAAGTGATAAATTATTTCGTTGGAAATTCTTGAGCTATGAAGCTCATCATTGTTGATAAACTACCACTTTTTCCAAAAGCTTAAATTGTTAGAAAATTATGAATTTTATCATTAAAATTATTATTCTAATGCTCTCCCTCACGTGTGCGCTTAGACTCCCCCTTAATAAGTGGTGCCCAACAAGTAGTATTTTTAACGTTTTAAATGGGAGCTAGAGTAGAGGCAGGTTTTGAACTCATGACCACATGCTCTGATACCATGATAAACTATCACTTATCTCAAAAGATTAAGTTGAATTTTATCATCTAGTCATTATCCTAATAATTTCCACTACCTCAATTAAATGAATATATTTTACCTTTCCATGTTTCTGTTATATTCAGATGTATAGCATGATAAAATTGTAAGTAAAGTTTAAAGCAATCCTAGCACGAAATACCAGATACAGGTAAGATTATCCACCAATTTTAGAGAAGCAAACATATTTGAAATCGGGCACTTTTAAGAGGTATTGAGTTGCTCACAATCATTGTAAGCAATATCATCCAAAAATAGGAGGACTAATTGGAAGTGTGTCAACACTTAAAGCTTGATTCAAGAAGAAATCATGCCTCCATATAAATCTCATACAAGCAACATGGTTACAAAATTGTCCCTAGGCTTCAGCATAGGAAGTCTTTTCTTCAAGCAACTGACATTTATTATTCAGGAAATTAATCACACTGATAAAAATTTACAAACAGTGGTTACTCACAAAGTATATATTTTAAGTAATTCCAATACTCAAACATGCATCATTAATTCAAAAATACCACAAAAAAAAAAAAACACTCATATGGAAAAGGTTAGTACAAACAAAACCTACAAGCATCAGAGTTGTGCCACACAAGGAAAACTTTTGCAACTCAATCTCACTAATTACAGCTTAAATAAAGAAAATAAAGAATACCCATTAAGGAAAAGTGTAGAATAACAGCACAAGGCAATTGAAAAAAAAAAAAAAGTCAGTTCAGAAAGCAAGAAAAAGCACAACAATGAGACTAATGAGTGAACTAACCTGTTGAAAATAGCGCAGAGAGAGAGAGAGAGAGAGAGAGAGAGAGATAAAAGTAGAAGTACAAGGATTAAGGAAAGTTGGTGAATATGTAGAGTGAGTTTTAGAGAGAGAAAGAGAGGGAAGCAAATTGGGCCATGCAAGGCCAAGAAATTTATGAAGGGAAATTGCAACCACAAACAAAGCTCGTGGCCCCTTGAAGGCCAACACTACTAAACAAGGACAAAGAATTTAGCACACGCGACCTCCTCTGCAGTTCAAGGTTTGCCCTGCTTACTTTTGCCACGTGTCTTGCAATTATGATGTCGACGTCACTATGGTTTTATTGATTAAAAAATTTTATGGCTTTGCTCGGTTCTTTTGCTAAATGACAGAAAAGCCTATCCATTATGGATAAAGGTCCGATAATCTGTTTGGGAAGTGGACCTTTTGGACCTCACCATGAGTAAGGTCACGCCTCCATCAATTACATGCTATCCCTGACACCTTGGAGAACATTATTTGACATGCATATTCATGGCCACGGGACTCGAGTCTCATTTCCTCCTTGTGTGGGTACAGATCATGGTTGTTAATAAGGAATCTTTATACATATTGGTGTGAGGGTTTCATCGATTGGATTAAGGGTTGAAAGATGCTAATTTAGTAAGAGAAAAAAATAATAATAAAAACGCCCCCATATGATGATATATGTTAAAGAACAGTCGGGAAAACAAATTAACACAAATTAATTATAAAAGGAAGGAAATTGAAAGTTCGGATTTGTGTGAAAATACAAGATCTTGTTTAGACCCTAATTTTAAAATTATGGCTAGATTACTTTTACTCTAACTTATTTAAGTGTGGAACAATAGTAAATAAAGTGCAATAAACCGAAAAACTACTCTAGTGCATAAACATGAACAATAAACAATAAAAGTAAAGTATAAGAGTAAGGGAAGAGAGATATAACTACAAGATAACACCAAGACGTGTTATCGAAGAGGAAATCGAAGAACTCGGCGAAAAACCACTCTGCGACCTTGCAAGTCGAAATCGATCCACTAGAGAATAAAGTTGGAGTACACAAATAATAAAAGACCCTTCAAGCCTAGTTTACTCAATGTATTTGAGCCCTCCAAACTTCTGCTACCAACGGACTTCTCGGAGTTATGGCTTCTTAACTTTCCGGATCCTGCAATACATCCGATTGTATCTGCCAAACCTCATCGGCTTCTTTTGGCAAATCCCCAAAACTTTCCAAACTCCAAAATACTATCTACACTCTGAATATGTGTGAGTTGTGTTTGTGTACAAATCTCCTCTCAAGGTATGACAGTGGGAGAGGGAAGGAGAAGAGGCTACAATAATTTCTCATTAAGGATGAGTAGCTCTCTCTCTAAAAGATGGGTGTGTTGTGTTGTAGAAACCTATCTAGGGTTTTTCTCTCTGAATGGTCTCTCATACTTTTGTGGGTAATGAGGTTATATATAGTATGGGTGAAGAGTAAGAAAGTCACACTTAAAAATCATCAAGACAGAATGTTTCATGAGTATTTCGCAGGAAGGCCTTACCCGCAAGACACTCACAAAATTTTCCAAGCTGGCATGACTCTTCAGCTTCCAACATGTGCTTCTCACATGCCCTTTTTGCGGGAACCCTTCTCGCGAGCCAATCACAAAACTACACTGATTCTTCATTTCATGCTTGATTGTTCACCAATTTAATACTATAAATAAAATCCTAAAAAATACAAGGAAATAATTTAATGTAATTACAACACTTTTTATTATGAAATAAAGGCAACATAAAATATAGTTGTAAATCACAACTTTACAATCTCCCCCTTTGGCTATTTCGTGACAAAACACCCTATAACAGACTCTAGACTTAAACGTGAGTTTGGGAATAATGACAAAACTCACTCACACCTAAATCTAAAACTTGTGATGAACTTGGAATACAAAACCTGTAACTTGAAACACTTGCACAAAACACATTAGACCCTCAAGGTAAATCAAGTGATAAAAGGACAAGTATAACGTAATAAGTAAAAAGTGATCAAGTAAACATGTTGTGAAACATATGAGCAATTTGATTAAACAGCAAAATAGTCATAAAGAAATGACTACAATGATCATATAGTAAAGCAAATGATCATCCGAACATGCATTCAATGAAGCACAATAGTATAAGGATGTATGCATGTCCAACATAAACATGATGCAATGAGAACAACAAAGCATAGAAACTAAACATAACTTAAAGCACCATAAAGCAAACAAGAAAACAAACATAAAGAAAACAAAGTTTTCTTATTAACACAATGTATTTTTCCCCTTGGTATATGCATCTCTCTTATGGAATATCTCTCCCCTTACAAATGTGCATGAGAAATAGAATTTCTCATCCCAAGAATATGCACAAGAGTCATATAGAAATGAAAAAACTCTTTGGTATACTACTCTAGAGTATACTCTCCCACTTTTTGACACGAATAGACAAAGGGTCAAGGAGAAATGAGGGCAAGAGATGAATGAGAAATGAAACTCAAACAAAAGACAAAACAAAATACTATAAAGCATAAGATAAAACATGACATGCTAGGATGAAGAAACAAGGTATAGACCAATGCATGACAAGGGTAGCAAAGGTTGTGCAAGAGGTGGCTATGTGCAATGCATGACCAATGCATGGAAAATGCACATGTGGGGCAAGGTGTGTTGAATACGCAACTAATGAACCAAACATGTTCCTCATAAGGAAACATGAGAATTCTCAAAGTTTGGTACTCATCGGAGTTCAAACAAGTGAGAAAATGCCTAAGAGGCATTTTATCAAATACTTAGCATGCACACTGTGAACAACAATATGAAACAATGTATGAACATCATGAAATCCACCCTTAATACATGTTCTTTTTGCCACAAGGGGCCAACATCCAAAGAAAATCATCAAAACATGTTCCTCATGAGGAAACATGAGAATTCACAAAGTTTGGTACTCATCGGAGTCCAAACAAGTGAGAAAATGCCTAAGAGACATTTTATCAAACACCTAGCATGCACACTGTGAACAACAATCTGAAACAATGCATGAAGATCATGAAATCTACCCTTAATACATGTTCTTTTTGCCACAAGGGGCCAATATCCAAAGAAAATCATCAAAACAAATCAATCTCATACAAAAATTTGACAAAAATTAAGTTTTCCCAACCCCTGTGATGAAAATATCAACTAAGAGCATAAAAACTCTTCAAAACATAATCGAAGGATCAAAATCAATGAAAAGAGTTTAGAAATACCTTAGAGATGTTAATGGAATGAAAAACCATTTAAATTGGTTGGGTTTTGATGTAAAAATATTGAAAGAGGGGTTTTAGAGAGAATGTGAGAGGTTTAAAACAGGTTTCCCACGAAAAGCTCTTTAAAAAGGTGATTCTAGGTGTTTCGTGACTGGGCGAGTCGTGAGATGAGTCGCAAAAACAATTTTCATGAAATTTTCTAAGTCTTTTTTGCGACTTGAGTGCTCACTTGTGAGTGAGTTGTGAAAAACTCTAGCACCTGTTTTTCAACACAAAACATGTTTAAAACAATGAAAACAAAGTAAGCACTAAACATGAACACAAAGAGTGATAAAAATCACTTCCAAATACATATAAAATGATCAAAAATCTTTTTGGTTTGATCTAGATATAGTTGAGCACACATACATCACATTTAAATAAGTACAATCGAACAAATAAATAAGACATTCATTGAACATTAGGCATGTGTGTTGTGTGTGAATATCAAATGTGGAATAGTCCTTAGTCTAGAATGAAAGTTCAATGATGAATTCAATCAAGTTATACACAATTAGTACTAAGTCAAGTGGTCTATCTCAATTATAGAAATGAACATATATGACATCTCTCAAGAAAATGATTACATATCTTTGAAACTTTTCATTTTGGCTTCATTCAACTTATAGCATTTGATCATTTAAGAACAATACATCTCTTTTTGAGATCGATGTCTGAAATTTTTGATATTTCAATTTTGAGAGTAAGCCTTTGACTTTTGGGCACCATACATTTTCATTACAAGTCGTTTTCTCTTTTTCCTAATCGAATACTAGTATGTGCGATGACTTTTGTAGCTCATTATTTTTTTTTCGAGATTTGACATTTGTTGAGCTATAAGCAAAAATATAAAAGAGTGGGAAGATATATAGGCACAAGTCTACGTATGTATCAAAACCAACATGACTATTAACTAATCATTCATGACAAGCTTGAAGATCGATTTACAACAATCACACATAGATGTCAAGATTTTTCTCACAAATATAGATGTGCATATATAACAAGCTAAGCCCATAAATGCACAAATCCATTAGTACGGAGGTACAAGACTAAACTCACATGTGATATATGCTCAAACATATATGATCAAACTTTTTGAATTTTTCACTTTTTATGTAGTTTTGGAATTTTTACTCACACAAAACTAAAACATAAAAGTAAAATAAAAAACAAAAGCAATGCATACAAATAAATGCAAGATGCACAAATGCATGAATATATAGCATCTACTGCATGAAGGATCCTACAAAGATCGAAAGAATTAGATCAAGGACCAAAAAGAGTAAAAACTCAACTATAGGAACCCTTCCTCTTCCAAACGGAACAATTGTTTGGAATAAGTATTTTATTAGGTTCTAAAGATTTAGGAATTTATGTATTTAGAACTCTAATGTGTAATGTTGGCAAACCATGATCAAAATAGGTTGTTTAGTCTTATTTAGGCTTGCTTAAAGTTGTGTTTGTTATGTAAAGTTGGAATCAAGCTGATGCAGAAGTTACTATGCATTTCGGCCTAGCTCGATCGATCGAAGCTTAGGCTCGATCGATTGAATCTCGAGCAGAATGCGTTTTTTCTGCAGAATTCGAACTCAGCCCTAGCTCATTAAAACATTTAGGGTTTTATGTTTTGTCCTAGGTATATAAGGCAAACCCTAGCCACGTTTTTATGTTGCTCATATTGCAGTTTGTGTAAATCTCTTTTGAGATCTGTGAGGAGCTTTCCTTCAGACAAGTTTAGGATTATCAAGAAGGAGATTCGTTCAAGAACTTGATGATCATTTAGTTGCTACCATGAGAACTTAAAGATACACAAGCGAGAGTGCTTGTATTTACTGAAGAATTCAAGAAAGAAGGAGTCCATGGTCTCGAAGATTCCACATGATTGTGTCAGTAAGTTTCTACTGGTGGGTAGCAATAGAATGTTAGTGGTCTAAATTCTATTGTAAAACTTTAATTATTTCTATAGTGGATTCAAGTTTACCTTGAGGATAGCTAGGTTAAATCCTCCTCAGGTTTTTATCGGTGTGGTTTCTTGGGTCATCATATCATTGTGTTATTTAATTTTCTGTTGCTATGCGTGATATGATTGTTTGATTGTGATAACCTAGATCTGAAATTTGGAATAAGTAATAACTTGGCTAATTAACTAAGTTAATTCGGTTGTGTTTTAAGGGGTCTAAAAACAAACATATTTCATAAGAAGAGAGACGAGGGTTGGAAGAATGAGAACCGGAGATGCACATAGACAATGAGTTAAGAGCATTAAACATTTTTTTTTAACAACATGCTATTTTCACTCAAAGAAACTTCCAAGAAACTCAAGTTTCTCTTTTCTTTTGATTCTTTTAAGAGCATGAAACTTAGACTAATGAGGTTTAAGATGACCAAAAACATCACAATGGTTACAACAATGTGTTTAGATCCACTAGGCTTTTTGGGAAGGGATCTAACAACATGGTTTTGTTCTCTCTTCAACTTTTGACATTGAGGTCTTATATAAACAATGACACCACAATGGTGACAAGTTGGAACAAACTTAGATCCATCCAAAACCTTAGGTTGAGGCCTAAACGGAGGTTTTGACTTAAAAGCCTTTCTTTCTACCTTTTGATTTCTTTTATGTGAAAAAATGTACACCGATTTGTCCTTTGAGGTATAGCACATAATAGGCACAGAATCGAGTACTACAACATGATTGCAATACATATTTTCATCATTTTTAGCAATAGGTTCAGCAATCAAACACATAGCATGCATCTTAAGAGATTTATTTTCACATTTTAGCTCATCAACAAGTTTGTTAAACAAAACAAATTTAGCATCCAAGTCCATATTTAAACATTCAAACTCTTTCAGATTTTCAAGAAAATTTTCAGCAAGTTTTTTATATTTCTCAATCAATTTATTTGATTTATTGAGCTTAGCAATCAAATCATCATTTTCACAAAATAACTTGCTCGAATTCTTATGAAACTTCTTAGCCTTTTTCTTCAAGATTTTGATGTTAGGAATATCAACAACACCCAAAGATTCATGTAACATAGCATCACAATCATGAGGATTATCACTCATAGAGGCATTTTCACAAATACGTGGCATGTTACATTCATCAACATCCAAAACATGCATAGAAGCATACAAAGCACTATCCATAGCAAATAAATACAAGGGATCAAGGATCACACTTAGGTAATGAAACCAAAACAAGTGTACCTACTTTGTTACCAATTGAAAGCTTGGATTTGTGTGAAAACACAAGAGCTTGTTTAGATCCCAATTTTAAAATTACGGCTAGATTGCTTTTACTCTAACTTATCTAAGTGCGGAACAAGTGTAAATGAAGCGCAATAAATCGAAAAACTACTCTAGTGCATAAACATGAACAACAAACAATAAAAGTAAAGCACAAGAGTATGGGAAAAAAGATGCAACCATAAGATAACACCAAGACGTGTTATCAAAGAAGAAACCGAAGAACTCGGTGAAAAACCTCTCCGTGACCCTCTAAGTCGAAATCGATCAACTAGAGAATAAAGTTGGAGTACACGAATAACAAAAGACCATCCAAGCTTAGTCTACCTAATGTACTTAAGCCCTTCAAACTCCTGCTACCAATAGACTTCTCAAAGTCATGTCTTTCCTAGTTTTTCGGACTCTGCAATACACCCGATTGCATCCGCTAAGCCTCATCGGCTTCTTTTGGCAAATCCCCAAAACTTCCTAAACTCCAAAACACTTTTTACACTCTGAATAGGTGTAGGTTGTGTTTAGGTATAAATCTCCTCTCAAGGTATGATAGTGGGAGAGGGAATGAGAAGATGCTACAATGATTTCTCATTAATGATGAGTAGCTCTCTCTCTCTAAAAGATGAGTGTATTGTGTTGTAGAAAATCTATTTATGAATTTTCTCTCTAAATGGCCTTTCATACTTTTGTGGGTAATGAGGGTATATATAGTATGGGTGAAGGGTAAGAAGACACACTTAAAAATGCTCCAAGCAGATGTTTCACGAGTATTTTACGGAAAGGCCTTACTCGCGAGACACTCGTGAAATCTTCCAAGCTAGCATGACTCTTCAGCTTCCAACATGTGCTTCTTAGTGCCATTTTCACGGGAACCCTTCTTGTGAGCCAATTGCAAAACTGCATTGATTCTTCATTTCATGCTCAATTCTTTACCAACTTAATACTAAATCCAATACAATAAAATCGCACAAAATCTAAGAAAATAATTTAATATAATTACAACACTTTTTGTCATGAAATAAAGCCAACATAAAATATAGTTGTAAATCACAATTTTACAGAAATGACCACCAAAAGTACCAAATTACCAATATATAAATGAATGGCAAACTCTAAATTCCAATGTTGTAAGTTTGGACCACAAAAATACATAACAATCCAACTAAGGAACACAACACGCAGAACAATATGTACCAAATTACCAATATATAAACAAATGGCAAACTCCAAATTCCAAAGTTATATGTTTTGGACACCATAAATATACATAACAATCCAACTAAGGAACACAACACAAAGAACAACATGATGTTTCCAAACATTTCTACTATTGTAACAACGCAAGCATACACTTTTAGTCCTTACATTTTGACTTTTTTTCTTTTTGGTCCTTACATTTTTATTTTACCATTTTTAGTCTCTAAACCAATTAACGCGTGATATTTAAGTCCTTACCATCACCCAACTAACAGAAAAAGCTGACGTAACTGACGGCACATTAAAATAATAATTAAAAAAAACTATTTTGGCATTAAAAAAATGCCACATTAGCATCTAAATTAAAAAAAAATTATTAATTTTAACTAAATAAAAAAAAATTACAAACAGAATTAAAAACAAAAAAATAATTTGAATGGAGATCTCAGATCCTTAAACAAGAACAATAAGATTAGAAACCCATAAACTCATAAACCCCATAAACTCATAAATTTCACATTTAAATTATCAAATTCCTATTCCAAATTCATCTCGATCATGAACACACAAGAACAACATGTTGGAAAATCTAGTTTTGTATCTCATACAAAACATACAGCGGAAGCAACAAACACGGATCTACTTCAATCAGTGCAAAATGACATGTAACCTTGAATTCTAGAATAAAAAATAAGATGCGTACCTTGATGCAGTAAATTTCAAAACCATGACTTGAGAATACCTTTAATCTTCATCTCAATTCCACATGGTACCTAAGATGTGTGGTCTCTCAATCAGTCCTTTGTACATAGACTCTAAAAAAAAAATCCTTATTCTTCTCCTTGTGGAGAAAAACTGATTTTTTTTTTCTTTTCATCATACGTACATTAAAACTATTCTCAGTAGTTTCTTTATTTAATAACTCTTATTAAATAATGACTGATTATATAATTGGGTTACTCTTTTGGACCTACCCAATTGGGCTTTTGTTTGTGGCTTGAGATGGGACCAAATGGAACAAATAAGACTCTAGCTCCAATGGGCCTTGGGCTTTTTAGTCAACTCTTGAAAAGTCCAAAGTTACCATTAATTATATTCAATACCACTATAAGAACATAATTGCACTCTAGACCTTATTAATAAATTATATCACAAGACTTTATTATACATGCAACTACTTGATTAAAATATTCGTAGTAATACAAAATCATGAATATAGACCGCCACTTTGAAGATTACTACATCTTAATGCTTGAGTACCCGATTTAATCCTTTATGTTATTCATCATATATTTATGAAATCCAATTTTATAAATATATACTTTAGTAACTCCTTACTAAAGTGGTTGTGCCCAACACTCTGAATAACTAAACCTATTAAACTTATCTCAAGAGAATATTTTATATCTCCGTTAAGAGATTATGAATTCCATCTTGAAAATATATGTTCCATCAACATTAAATGCAGTTGCCCAACATACTGAGATTTTGACCGTAACTTATAGATTTCACTTTTGATATATCAAAGCAACCTACATCTCATGATCAGATTCATTATTCTCTCAGGATTTAGAGTTGATGTAAATAGAAGTTGTGAGATTTATTATTCATTTGACAGTCGTTAGGAGAATAATAAATCTCACAACTGTCTAGTTCAATATGTACTAACTCTTAAAACATATCAACATATTAACTAGAAGTTTTCACTTTCATGATCAAGACAAATTATTTTAGTTGATATGTTATAGTTTCGCAGATGAAATGCCCAATTTCATCATCGACTACGAACTAAAATTCTAAGTTTACAAAAAACTTGTGATTTATATTTTCTGTGACTTTTCACATAAATCACATACTATGCATCTCATTGACTAAGATAATGTTCTATTAGTTCATTTATAGATAGTCTCATATAATTAAATAATTTAATTATTTATAACATGCTAATAAATTGGATTTTAGGGCACAAATCCCAACAATCTCCCACTTGCCCTCAAAGACAATTTACCATATATCCGACACTTGTCTCCCTTTTAGAGTAATTCATAGTCACTCTAAGGTAAGACTTGGAAACAAGTTTTAGCCAGATTTATTGCATAAATTACCTTTTCTACTACTACTCTTTACGTACTCATATCTCTCTAATGAGATGATACTTACTTTTAATGTGTATCTTTACCACCTAAGATGAACACATATCTTGAAGTTCAACTTCATGAATCACAATCAAACTACAAGTTAGTATTTGTGCATCCAATAACCATCAAAACCTCACTTTGATAGACAAGTATATAATCTCTCATTCTCCTAAGATATTTGAGTATATGCTTTACTCTCACTAAATTAAGTGATCTTTGATTTAATTGATATTTGCTTACCATGTCCACCGCAAAATAGATATTTAGCCTAGTATATAGCATAGCATAAAGACTTCTTATAAATTTGATATAAGGAACCGTTTTAGTATGCTCTTCCTTTTATATATCTTAGGACTATAGTCCTATATAAAGGAACCTCAAACTTAAAAGGAAAGAATCCTTTCTTGAAGTATTACATGCTATACTTGGGTAGAATCTAATCTATTTAAGCAGTTTGAGATAGACTCAACATCCTAATTTCTGAATTTTAAAAAAGTTTAATTCTTAGGATGTGACCAATCTTTCCCAAGTATTTTATATCAAACTGGACTAGACAACAAAAAATTTCATTGATGACAATAACTCTACATCATTCTAAATGATTAGAATGCCATCAACATATATTAAGAAATTTATTATTCTATATAGCTTTTACACACATAAAGCCTTTTAATACTTTATCAAAATCAAACAATTTGAATGCTTGATCAAATATGATATTTTATGAATCATATGCTTGCTTTAGTCTATAAATAGACTTTAAGCAACTTGCATACTAAACACTACTGGTTCTTTGCTATGAACAAGTCTAGTTACATCATATAGATGTCTTCCTCAAGATTGCTACTAAAAGAAACTTTCTTGATATTCATTACCATATTTCGTCCAAAATGAAATATAATGAATAAGACAATCTAGATAGAATCAAACTTCACTATTGGTAAAAAAATCTTTTCATAATCGAACTATTTCTTTTTGAATAAATCTTTTCGCCACTAGTGTTGATTTTGAAGGTTTGCACCTTCAAATTTATTAATCTCATTTACTTGTAGACCTATTTGAAAACAATAGGCTTAATGCCATTAGGTGCCTCTACAAGTTTTAGACTTTATATAGAATCTAATTCTATTCACATAACCTTGATCTAGTGATCTATATTCATATCATCTATTTCATTTATGTAGGACCGATGATCAAATTTATATCCTTGTGGAATAACTACAAAAGTTTATTCTAAAAGTATGAATTTATTTGGAAATCCTCCAACTACAACATTGTACCGGTGTAATAGTTATCTACAGAATAATGTCATGTGGTGTATCTAATACAACAATCTCATTTCCAAATGTATTTTTTAGTTGTCTTACAATAAATTCTGACATTTTTCTTCTAGAATAATCTACATTTAAAAGAACCTTATTCCTCATTTATGTATGCACTAACTTAAAGAAGTCATTAGAATTTCATTCCTTTACAAAAAGGAACCCTAGGTCTTATTATCCTCTAAATAGAATTCATAGACTAGGAATATAACAAAATAATGGTTCTAAAAGCCTATCTTTCACCAATCTTGAATATCATTTAGATTAATAAGATCTAGACATAAATGCCAAAACATACAATTACAAAGGATGGAAACTTTCTATTTAAAAAGTAAAACATGTAAATTTCCATCTAGTAGACAATCATGGACAAAGCTTAGCATTACCAAACCAGAAACACTTTCCTTTGGTCATACTTTTGAGTCTAATTTCCTTTAAGCAATTATTAAGACAACTAGCTTGTCCAACTGTTTGGTATTATAATTCTTCTTATTACTATCCTTACCTTTTGGTTCAGGCTAAAAATTCGAATTAAATCATATTAATCTTAACTTTAGCTTTTAGGATGTCTTCCGTTGCATAGAACTCACTCATCAATTCAGATTATATAAAAAGAATTTATTTTCAAAAAAATATGAATTGATCAAATGATTCTAACAAGGACTTGTGGATCATATCCATATGAGATTAACATTTAATATCTACATCCAAGAATTCCAATTCATTTTAAAAATAAAATATTTTCATAAAATGATATAGAATTGGAACTCCTTAAACTTTTCTTAGGACTCAATATGATTCATACCAAACATCTCATTTAGACTTAATATAAAGTCTAAGTCTAGTACTAACTCTTGCATCTCATGCTGTAGTACAATTGAGATAGAAGCCAATGAAACATTTTAGCATTTCAATGGAGACTATGATCATCTCATAAGCTATCTTCCATTAAATGCATCATGTATAGGAAATTATGACAATGCTGAATCGAAACATAAATATGTACTTCAGCTTCTTTAAGTACCATGTCCAAAATTATTTTTTAGTTAATGTGATTCAACTAAAATAGTAGCTAGAGGACAAAATTTATGACAACTTTATTTTGAGACTATGAACATAATTATAGGAACATTATATTTTGCATTCATAACCATATAGTATGAAACCCAAAAAACATACTATACTAGGTGCAACGACAACCTAATCCCGCAATTAATATTCCTTGGAAGCGAGGTCATACCAATCACTATGATTAGGCAAGAATTATTCTCATTATTAATGCTATTATGGTAACTCTTACCAAATAAAAAATAATTTGCCGCTCTTCCTTTGGCCTCTAAGTAATAATAAAAAGAACTTAGCATAAAGGATACTATCAAATTTAGTCTAGTGTACACCATTGCCTAGAACCATGTGTAGCCACATAACTCTACCATTGTAAGGTTTAATCTTGTAGTACCATGATGCAAAACACCCTCCGCATGGAACGCAAGGTTTGAGGCCAAGATGAGGTGCTTGCCCACACCACTATAAACCGAGAAGTTCAATCTTGTAGTACCGTGAAATAAACATCCTCCGCATGGAATGCAAGGCTTGAGGCCAAAACGAGATGTTTACCCCACACCACTATGAACAGACAATGGAGGCCGTGAGATCCAACCCTTGTATCTCTCTCCCACTAGAAATTTTAAAACAAGTGGATTGACATGAAATCATTGTAATCTAATCACAATTTTAACCTTACAGATCAAATGTGTTTAATTGTTTAAATTCAATGTGATGTTACTAAGTCACGTCACAATAGCGTAACGAACATTTGCGCAATCACAAAGAAGTTTAACCTTGTAATTCGTGAAGTAAATACCCTCCGCGTGGAATGCAAGACTCGAAGTCAAGACAAGTATTTATTCACATTACAATAAACTTAACAAAAGGGTTATTTCAGCACTCCCACTCATTAATTGGGTTTTTCTTTTAAATAATTGTGATCCCATCACAATTTATAACATTGCACTTGATAAAGACTCTAATCTTATTAGAATCACTAAATAAAATGGAAGTCCTAAACTATTTAGGATTCCTTAAACACTAATGAATCAAAAATTAGTTATATAGAACTTTATCCTTAATTTATTAGACAAAGTATTCTAATCTCATTAGAAACTATATAACTTTAATTAGAATTTTAATCTCATTAAAAACCTCTAATTAAAATAAATTAAAGACTTTTAATCATAAAACAATTTAGTACTAAGAGTTCTATTTAACTAACATCTTTGATCTCATTAGGTATTTTAGTTAGAACCATGTGTAATCACATCACACATTGTCTTACACCTTATACATTTGAAAACATTTAAAAATAATTCAAAATTCCCTTCAAATGCATTTTCATGAGAATCTCGCGATTAAGCTCTTCCCGCGAAAATGGGTTAAGGCAAAATAGTGAAAACACAAAATTCAGGCAGAAACTTTCGCTATTGTCTCGTGGGTATCTCGCAACTAAGTGCTTCCTGCGAAAACAAGTTAAGCAAAAAATTGAAAACACAAAATTCAGACAGAAACTTTCGCTACTGTCTCACGACTATATCGCGAATAAAGCTTAACCGCGAAAATTTTTGTGCTTCAGTGGCATTTTTCGCAAGTAGCCTCGCGAGAAGCTTATCCGCGAAAAACCCGTGTTTTCAGTTTTTCAATGGCAAAATTGAATTGTTTTCAGAATTTTCAAGTAACCGTTTTTGACATCTTCATTGTTCTTCCATCAAAAACACTTTTTGATTTTATGAATGAAGATTTACAGATCAAACATTAGGGTTTTCAATATCAGGATCAAGAACCATAATAATGCTAGAAACCTTGAAAACATAATCCTAATCTCATTAGAAATAAATTTCATAATCCTAGTATTAACAAATTGTTTGATCATAAAAAATATATTATGCAAGGCAAGCAACAATGCCCGTTTATCATTCAGATCTTAATATATATAAACATGAACTGATATCATGGTTTGAACATCTGCACATTAATATGTATAAATATATATATTAATCAATTCATGAAGTTAGGCCTTGAATCCTTGATAACATATAAATATATACGGATTCAATATGCAAAACGTTTATATATAAGATCAAGTGGTCAATATTTAATATACTATATACCTATTTACAGTATATCCTTTTACGACGGTGCCGACTTCCAATATTTATATAAGATTGAATAGAAATAAAAAGCATGACACAGCACCGTATCATAATGAACATGAACATGAACTACTTCGAATAACTAAGCCCAATTGCCAACAACCGAAGCAATTGAGTTACATTCATATTCTCAAAATTCAAACGATGTCTTTCATAAAAGAACACGACACATGGGTCCATGTATAACAAAAATTATGCAGAAATTTTTACTGCAGAAAACTAGAACACCAAGAAAACGATTTTTCTTTAATTCTAAAACTCAATCACATGTTATACAAGCATGATATTGAAGACCGCTCTGATACCATTTGTTGGGAAATTTGGTTTTGTATCTCATACAAAACACACAGCGGAAGCAACAAACACGGATCTACTTCAATCAGTGCAAGATAACATGTGAACTTGAATTCTAGAATAAAGAACAGGATGTGTACCTTGATGCAGTGAATTTCAAAACCATGACTTGAGAATACCTTTAATCTTTATCTCAATTCCATATGGTGACCAAGATGTGTGGTCTCTCAATCAGTCCTTTGTACATAGACTCTCAAAGAAAAATCCTTCTTCTTCTCCTTGTGGAGAAAAACTGATTTCTTTTTCTTTTCATCGTACGTACGTTAAAACTATTCTCAGTAGTTTCTTTATTTAATAACTCTTATTAAATAATGACTTATTATCTAATGACTAATTACTAAGTTCCAACCACTCTATTTGTATTTCCTTCAATTTGATTTCTTTCAAATGTTCTAGCCAAGCCAAAATCTGATATTTTTGGGTTCATCTCACTATCAAGTAATACATTACTTGCTTTAAGATCTCTGTGTATAATCCTTAGTCTGGAATCTTCATGAAGATAGAGAAGCCCCTGAGCAATGCCATTAATAATGTGGAACCGCTTAGACCAAGGTAGAATTTTGCCTTTTGCTTGATTTGACAAGTTTCACATTTTTGTTATCAAGAGTCACCCTGAACTATAAAACAAATTAAAAGTACAAGGTTGTATATTCTTTGGAAAATTCATAACAAAATTACTTATCTAACTAAAATAATAATTATGTTTTGAGGGATTAAACCAAAAATGAAGGAGTCCAAGCTTTTGTTGGCCATATATTCATAGATTAGCATTTTCTCCTCTCCTTGAATGCAACAACCAAGAAGTCTAACAAGATTTCGATGCTGAAGTTTGGCAATCAATATTACTTCATTTATGAACTCATTCAATCCTTGTCTAGAACTTTGTGAAAGTCTCTTTACAGCAATCTATTGTCCATCTATTAGTGTACCCTAAAAATTCACATTTGTAGGAAGGTTACTATATACTGAATATGATAAGAGATATTTTTGCTTGAGGTCCTTAAACTAGAACACTGTAAGTTACCTTGTATACAGGTCCAAAACCACCTTCCCCAAGCTTGTTGTTACTTGAAAAATTGTCTATGGCCTTTTCAATTGTAGCCAGGTCAAAGAATGGGAGCTCCAAATATTTTCTTTGGCTTTTAATGCTCCGATCTATGATCATGTTGCTCTCCATTTTCTCTGATTAAAGTAAAATATGATTTATATTATCCAATAAATAAATAAATAGGATAGCTATAAATCATTTGGACTAAATGCATATTAATCAAGCCAAATCATAACTTGATTGTGAGCCAATTAACCAAGCCATAAGGCCCATAAGCCATAACCATAACCTGGAAATTTACCAATAATATGAAAAGCATGATTTTACTAATTCAATGACATTGCTCAACTTATTGTGGCAATGGTCAGTGGCAAAGCTAAGGAGGGGCTAATTCTATTAACAATACTAATAAAATCTTATATTATTCGTAAATATATTGCAAATATGACCATGGTTTCGACCATGATAATGTAATCTTTTTGACTCACAAGTCACAACCCAAACCTATACATTTCAAAATGGTATTGTCCAATTCTGGTTCAAATTCTCCATCAACTGAATATAGATAGATGTGGCAAAATGGGTTGGACCTGACAACCCGACCGAACCTAAAGGAAAATACTAGACTTGAACTAGAATTTTTTAACCCGGAGTAAAAACAGGTAGACTTGTGACCCGACTAATTTAAAAAAAAAAAAATTGGATAAAAATAATAATAAAATTAAGACATGGTTGATTTACTTGTTTATTTTGGGCTTTACAATGCACAACTCAAACACAATTGACAAATATAATGTTAGTGCCACGTGATTATTATTATTTTTTAAAATCAATTTGTTTAACAATTTTTGGATAATTCTCTCTCTCTCTCTCTCTCTCTCTCTCTATATATATATATAATTTTATTCAAATACAGTGGCCTTAAAAAAACAATTGAAACCTTTATCTAGTTACATGCAAGCGAATTGAAAGATTAATAATTGAGGTGTTCTTCTCACTTGAATAACGTGACAAATAAATATTTTTAGATATCAAATGATAAAGTACATGTCAAGATAATTTGATTACAATAAAGTTAAAAATATATTTGAAATTATAGGCATGTATGAGAAGCATTCATAAGTGTGAAAAAAGTGAACCTGAAATATATCAATAAAACTAGCATAAACTATGGATGCTTGGGCCTATTTTGTTACAGGTTCATAGCCAAAATAAACGGCTTTTCAAAATTAAAAAAAAAAAATTGATGTTTCCTGGAGTGTGTGTTGCTTAACAATAACATTATATTCATAAAAGAAGATCATGTATAAATAAGTAAACAATCAAATTTTGATATATATTCTCAAACTGAAATTGAATATCAACCACATTGCATCTAAAATTAAACATAACTATTAGATTTATTTTCAAGATATCTAATTATAAAATTAGTTTTCAAGATTGTAAATTTCTTATATCTTTTTATTCTTTGTCAAATTAGTTATTCAATAGGGCATTTGTAATTTTATTCTCTATTTTGGAATGTTGATACTGTGTAATAGACTAGACTCATTTGTGTCTGTGCTATTTTATTTTGATCAATAATGTTGGAATTTGTATAATTTTATAAAAATTATTAAACAAAGTATCAATTTGTTGAGCTAAGCTATTTTTTGATATAGGTGGTGAATTCAAGTGGAAAATACATGGCTTGCCAAGTGGAAAATACACGTTTTTTTTTAAAAAAAAATTCATATGAAAAAATACAGGCTGACCCAGTCCAACCCAACTCGACTTGTTTTTAACCCGTTTAAAATAACCATTTTAGACTTGAACCTGAACCGACTCTCTGTTTTGCGACGACTAAATATAGATATAATGTCAAGAATGTAAAATAATGTTAGTGAAAACATTACAAATCCTAACTGCATATTGTGTGGGTTATAGGCAAGTATTTAATTAAACACAAGGAATTCGTAATTTTGATGAAATTATATTTATGTTTCTAACTCGAGTCGGGGTTGGCAAGTGATATAGAAACTACACGGTCAAGTTTAAAGAAAATCTTGGTTAAGCGTGTGTTTGCGTACAGAGTTTTTCGTGTTTTGCGTTTTTTTAGTGGGTTTCATGGGTACTGTTCATGGACCACAAAGAACTGAAAAACGCAGCAATGGGTTTTGCTACAGTATTTTTCCTTTAAAAAATTATTTTGCTATAGTGTTTTTAGTAATAAGTTTTCAGTTTTCAGCAAATAAGCGGTATCCAAAAAGACCTTAAATCTTAATCTTGGTTATATCAATAATAAATTCTTCACTCTGCAATGCATTTTGATTATGACGAAATGGCTATGCACATTTCATAGTTTTGCTGTTCGGAAAATTAGTAACTCTTCCATACATTTGTAATAAGAAGCTCAATTAAACAATATGGCAATATGTTTTCTGAAGGTCATAGAAAGTAACATTACCTCTGAACTTTTTCCCGCTTTTGCAAATGAGATAGGCAATTAAGAGCATCCCAGAAATTATGGCAGCGGCAACTGCAACTATAACTATCACTACAACCGTTGTCTTTTGCTCATCTTTGGTCTCTCCTGGGTCAGTATGAACAACCAAAGCAAATACAATCAAAACTCACCCAAAAAAAAAAAAAAGAACCTATGGCAACAAATAATCCAAAGAGAAACAAGAAATCAGACAACAAAACTAAGCTTGTACATACCTAACTCTGAAGCAGGCATTCGAACATACAGATCCTGCCCACCAGTTGAAAGTTGTCTAATATCAATTAGATTTCCATACCAAATGGCACAGCCACTACCTCCTCCTCTGTTATCTGAATTTGTATAAGCCATGCATGAACTATTGTTCAAGCATTTGATCCTGCATTCTTCAATGCTCATATTTTTGCTCACCCAAGAGTTTGTAGCATCTGGCAACTTGAGCCCACCAAATTTTAGAAACCCATCTTTATCTTTACCTTGGCCACTCAATTATGTCCTGCGTATGCATCCTTGAGACCAGTTCATTGGGTTCCATGTTTGTTGTGATTTAGGCTGGAATCCTTTTAAACACTGACAGCTTGGTGAATCACCAATGATACAATTTCCATAGGGACCGCAAAGGTTGTAACTGTCACAATTGTCTCTTGGCACAGATGCATACAGGCTCCAAGTTGAATCAGCTTCAATCCATATGAATCGTTGACGGGAATAGTTGGTTTGGTTCATAACCATTCTTGAGATTACTGATTTATCTAAGGTGTGGTACTCATAGTATGCCTCGTTCTCATTGGAGACGAAATTGAACTTGAAAACGGGGTTGGGCCTTAAATCCGGTGCACCACTGAATCTAAGGCCATTCCACGGGTCACTTCGGTAGTACTCCTCCGAGCCTTTCCACATAACTACTTCAGGATTTTCATGAAGTTCCATTCTCCAGGTAAAGTCTCCGGGAGATGGATCATCCCAATTCTTCCATGCTGATAAAGTCTGGACAAGACCGGATTTTAAGTCCCATCCAAGCTTCATTCCTGGTAACAATGTATCAGTATGTAAAAGGTAAAGGCTCTCTCTAAATAAAACTCTGTATTTTATTGAAGAGTACTGAGCAATACAACCACTCCACTGCCTAAAGTACAATTGCTTAGCTATTTATATACAGACACTATCTAATAAAAAAAAATGAAGGGAAACTAATTCCCACTTTTGAAGGAAAAGTGGTTACAAAGCTTATACTACAACTACCTATGATTACAAGAATTTACATCACAGCCTTATCTCCCTAAGCCACATGGCAGCAATTCCGCATAACTGTGTATAAACAAGTCATGGTAAGGTATGGCTTCTATTGTCTCCATTAAGTAGCCCATGTCCATTACCTCATGCTCTGCCCTTGGGATCGTGGTCTTGCCTTTCACTGTACTGATATCAATTCTAGACTTATCTTCCACAGCACTAGCATTAGTCCTAGCATCACCAGCATTGAGATTGATCTCATCAAGTTTAACACCCCCCCAAGAGCAAAGCTCTTGCTACTTGCTCATCCACAATATACTATGGATATTCAACTTGATGAGCAAAAATATTAATCAATCCCAATTTCTTAACCATTCTAACATAGTTGTCAACACCAAGCGCCTTGGTAAAAATATCTGCCAATTGATTCTTGGATGCAACATGGAAAGTCTTGATTGTACCATCTAGAACTCTATTTCTAACAATGCGACAATCTGCTTCTATGTGTTTTGATCTCTCATGGAACACTGGGTTTGCAGCTATATGCAATGCTGCCTGGCTGTCACAGTAAAGTAAAACTGACTTCTCATGCTTCACTTGCAAATCTCTTAGTAAGAATAAAATCCAAGTAACTTCACAGGTGGTGCTTGCCATAGATCTATATTCAGCTTCAGCTGAAGATCTTGATACCATTGACTGCTTCTTTGATCTCCATGAAATCAAAGCATCTCCAAGAAAAACACAATATCTAGTAAGTGATTTCCTTGTATCTGGGCATCCTGCCCAGTCAGCATCACAGTATGCTCTCAATTGTAAATCTGAATCACTTGGAAAGAAAATCCCTTGTCCAGGTGTACCTTTGATATTGCAAAATTCTTGTTGCAGCCTGCATATGAGGAACTCTTGGTTTGGCTAAAAATTGGCTTAGCCTGTTCATGGCATATGTGATATCAGGCCTACTAAGTGTCAAGTACATCAATTTACCTATAAGCCTTCTATACTTGCTTGAATCTGGTAGAAGTTCACCATTGTCCTTTGACAGTTTCAATTGTTGTTCCATTGGAGATTTAGCAGGCTTACAACCCATCATACCTGTTTCCTTTAAAATGTATAAAGCGAACTTCCTTTGGTTTAAGCTTATTCCCTTCTTGCTTCTAACAATTTCAAGTCCCAAGAAAAACTTAAGTGATCCAAGATCCTTAATTCCAAATTTAGCATCCAAAACTGACTTTAAAGTTGCTACACAAGTAGGATCATTTCCTGTGATGGCCATGTCATCCACATAGACCAATAAAGCTGTGAACAAAGAGCCTTTAGCATGAACAAAGAGAGAGTTATCAGTAGTAGATTGAACAAATCCAAGTTGCTGAATAGTATATGATAGTTTTGTATACCATTGTCTTGAAGCTTGTCTCAAACCATAAAGGGATTTAAGCAGCTTCCAGACAACAGGAGGAGCAGAAGAATTTGAAGAAGAAGAGGCAATTAAAGTCCCCCCCTTACTGTGAAAACCAGGAGGCAATGACATGTACACTTCTTCATCTAAGTCCCCATGTAAAAAGGCATTGTTTATGTCCAATTGGTGAAGGGGCAAACACCTAGCAGCTGCTAAAGCAATAAGGACTCTAACAGTGACTGTCTTAGCAACAGGGGAGAAGGTCTCAAGAAAGTCAATACATTCTCTTTGTGTGTACCCCTTAGCCACAAGTCTAGCCTTGTATCTCTCCACTGTTCCATCAGGATTCAACTTAATCCTATACACCCACTTACACCCAATAGGGGTTTTACCAGGAGGTAAGGTGGTAAGCTCCCAAGTATGAGTCTGTTTAAGGGCCTGAATTTCTTTGTCCATTGCTGCTCTCCAAAGAGGATCTTTAACAGCTTGGAAGAAAAATTGTGGCTCTTGAGGTGATGTGCTAACTGCCAATAGATATGATTAATAACAAGGCTCTAAATGGGAGTAAGTAAGCCCATTAGCCACATCATAAGGTGCACCAGAAACATGAGTAGTAGCACAAACATAATCCTGTAAGTAAACTGGTTTAGTGGATTGCCTAAATGATCTTCTGATAGGTGCTGATGGTGGTTCATTAGCTGATGTGGAAGCTGGTATAGATGTGACATAAATAGGAACTGAAGAATCAGTGGAATCAAAAGCTGCAGGAGAAGAATCAGAATGGAGAGAAGAAACTTGAACTGGAATAGGGTCAGTAACATAATCTGAACAAGCAATAGACTCATCTTGGATGGTAATAGGAGTGACAAAAAAATCATTACTTGAGTTGGAAGATGCAAGACCATCAACTTCAGTAATTGAAGTAAAAGGGTCTGAAATTGAGGCTTTACTATTAATAAAAGGAAATATGTTTTCATGAAAAACCACATCTCTAGATATGAAAACTGTATTTGTGGACAAGTCTAAAACTTTGTAACCTTTGATGCCAAAAGGATAGCCTAGAAAGACACACCTCCTTGCTCTTGCTGACAATTTGGACAAATTATGTGCAAGTGTAGAAGCATAACAAAGGCAGCCAAAGATCCTTAAATGAGCATAGGAAGGAGGACTGCCATAAAGGACCTCATAAGGGGTTTTGTTAGATATAGGTGTACTAGGAATCCTATTAATCAGATATGCAGCAGTTAAAACACAATGCCCCCAAAGATGTAAAGGCAAATGAGAATGAAACATGAGTGACCTTGCCACATTCAAGATATGCTGATGTTTCCTCTCTACAATTGCATTTTGCTGAGGAGTTTCAACACAGCTCAAATGATGCAAAATGCCCTTTTTAGCAAAGAAATCACTCATGATGAATTCAGTTCCATTATCAGTTCTAATGACCTTTACTTTCCTAGAAAACTGAGTTTCAACCATAGTGCAAAATTGTTCTAATATGGACTGAGTTTGTGATTTGTGCTTCAACAAGTAAACCCATGTACATCTACAGCAATCATCCACTATAGTGAGGAAATATTTGCAAGAATCAATGGTAGATATAGAAAATGGACCCCACAAGTGACAATGAATCAAATCAAAACAATTCTTAGAAATATGCACACTTTCATTAAAAGGCAATTTTTTTTGTTTGGCAAGAGGACAAACATCACAAAAAAATTCTGCATTTGAATCACAAATCTATACATTATTCGACTTGAGTAAATTCAGCTTGGCATTGGAAGGATGCCTCAATCTCATGTGCCATATATGTGGCTGAATTTTATTAACAGAAAAAGCAGCTGAAACAGAAGAAGAAACAGAATTGCTATCTTCCAGCCGGTAGAGTCCATCGCACTCTTTACCCAGACCAAGTGTGCTCCAATGAGCAAGGTCCTGGATGAAACACAAATTACCAAAGAAAATAAGGCAACATAGGACAGATTTGGCAAGTTGGCTAACTGATATGAGATTGAAGCTAAAAGATGGAACACAAAGAACATTATATAAGATGAGGTTTTCATTGATTTTGACAGTCCCAATATGTGTGACTAACGCTACCTCACCATTGGGCAAATTTACATGAGCGTTCAATGTGGCAATTAGTGTGGTGAAACAAGACACAGAATGCACCATGTGGTCAGTAGCTCCTGTGTCTATAACCCAATTAGTAGTTCCAAACAAGTTCTATTAACCAGTTTGGCTGAAAAAATGGAATGTGTCAAATTTGGACTAAAAGCAAGATTAGAGACAATACCTGACATAGTTTCAAGGTAACTGTTATGAGCTTAAGGATGTGGATTAGTGGCTGCCACACCGGCAGTAGCAGGGGCACCAGCAGATGAACACACATCAACAACTCCAGAACCCAAATTAGCCAATCCATTACCAGTACTCACATTTGCTGCATGATGATTCTCACCAGAATTACAACCAGCATTGAGGAAAGCCAACAATTTCTCACATTGAGCTTTAGAAATAGGACATTGAACTGAACCATTCTCAGTTGTGGTTCCTGGATTGCAAGTGACCTGATTAGCACTTAATCTTCCTTTTGGTTTATATCCTAGTGGATAACCGTGTAATTTGTAACATTTATCAATTGTATGTCCAAGCATGTTGCAGTGAGTGCATAAAGGTCTCTCCTTTTTGTTGTTTCCTTTGTTCCAAGTAGGATTACCAGAATTATTTCCCTTCGAATTAGCATACATTGCTACTGAATCATGCTTTGCAATGTAAGATCCTCCATGTCCTACACTCTTGTGAGACTCTTCTTAAAGAACCAAGGCATAAATCTTGCTAATCGAAGGAAAAGGCTCCTCTATCAGAATTTGAGTCCTTATAGTCTCAAAATTCTCATTCAAACCCATCAGAAACCTCATAGCATAAGTCTTATCATGAGAAGCACTTAGGGTTTTGATTGCTCCACAGGTACACTCTGGTAATGGCTCCAAATTAAGCAGTTGATCCCATAGTTTCTTGAATCTTGTGAAATACTCTGTGACTGTCATCTGGTTCTGAGAGATATTAGAAATTTCCTTCTGAAGATTGTAGATTTTGGGACCACTACCCTGTGAAAAGAGTCTCTGCAATTCAAGCCACATCTCTCTTGCAGTTTGACAGTATATTATGCTGCTAGATACATCAACATGCATGGAGTTGATCATCCACGAAATCACCATTGTGTTGCAGCTTAACAAATCTTCATAGAGAGGAGATTCTGGATCTGGCTCAGTAATTTTTCCATTAATGAAACCTATATTCTTCTAGGCAGTGAAAGCTAAGATCATAGCCCTTGACCAAGAGTGATAATTCTTCATTCCAAGCAGTGATTGTGTAACCAAGATGCTGCTTGGATTTTCATTCAGATTGAGAAAATATGGATTTGGAAGATTTGAAGAATTCATTTCAGTGTTTGGTTGAGAGGTACAATTGGTTTGAACACTCGATTCAGGGGACGCCATGGATGATGCTCAAGAACTCAATTAAGAGAGATGAAGATCAGAGAAAATGAGATTATTTCTCAAGAAAATTCTTCAGAAATTAAAAGAAAGAATTTTCTCGGGAAAATTTCAGATCAAGGAAAGAAAATTGTAGAGGAATTGGCTAGGAAATCAATGAATCTGTGCTAGCCAAGCTCTGATACCATGTAAAAGGTAAAGGCTCTCTTTAAATAAAACTCTGTATATTATTGAAGAGTATTGAGCAATACAACCACTCCACTGCGTAAAGTACAATTGCTTAGCTATTTTTATACAGGAGCTGTCTAATAAAAAAAATGAAGAGAAACTAATTCCCACTTTTGAAGGAAAAGTGGTTACAAAGCTTATACTACAACTACCTATGATTACAAGAATTTACATCACAGCCTTATTTCCTTAAGCCACGTGGCAGCAATTCCTCATAACTGTGTATAAACAAGTCATGGTAAGGTATGACTTCTATTGTCTCCATTAAGTAGCCCATGTCCATTACCTCATGCTCTGCCCTTGGGATCGTGGTCTTGCCTTTCACTGTACTGATATCAATTCTGGACTTATCTTCCACAGCACTAGCATTAGTCCTAGCATCACCAGCATTGAGATTGATCTTATCAAGTTTAACACAGTAGGAAAATCAAAGCTTTACCACAAATAGTTTCCTGAATTTCCATCATTCCCATCTCTTATTACAAAATTCCTAGAATCCAAAAGCTGTACTATTGGATTCGAAGCTTGTTTTGTTGAATTTGAATACCAAACAATACTAGTAGTATTCTGGCTGATAAGAACAAGATTGCCACTGTTGTTTATCATCAACATACTAGACAAGTCTTTGATTGGGTTGCGTCGGTTTGCTACCCAAACAACAGTTTTAACTGGGATATTCTTTTACCATATTCCTAAGTAACAATTGGTGGAACTACCTGGACTAAAGAAACCCAGTTCAAAGCTTCCATTTGCTGACACTAAAGTTCTGCCCTCCCTGATTGTCTGGGATTGAGTAATGCTATCAGCTGCATTGGTGCACCAAGAGAATAGAAGAAGTAAGATGGTACCCTGAAACATAATGGAATTCAAATCCATAGTTGAATTGATGAAAGAGGTTTTATTTTCTAATGTGATTCTTATATCTCTTGACTGTGAGAGGACCTAAGTTGTATGCAACTGGGGAATTCTCGGGGTATCAATTCGAAGTTTTGTAAGCCTCACAGTCAACCAAGTCTTTACAAGAGATCTAACAATCAACCAAGTCTTTAGTTAACCATAGACATTATATTCATGTGAATCAGACTCAGAGTGTATTGTACATTTCAACAAAAGTTTGCTTGGCTGAAGTTTTTCCTCTAGCATTTAACTTTGGGCATACAGTGTACCTAACTCTTGCGGACCATGCCTTTCCTCCGTCATGTTTGTTTGGAGGTGAAATAGGATTGATGGGAACTTCGGAGAGAAAATATGAATAAAAACTTTTTTGGAGTGTGTTTGATTGGGTGGGGAGGAAGAAAAATAAATGGTGGGAGAAAATGGGGTTGCTTAATGGACAAAAATGTCCATATGCACTTACACATGCATTTGTCTGTACATTGCTCTTCTTCACCGTTTATTTATTTATTTATTTCCAGGACGTTTCTTTTCCTTCCTCCTAAGTTGCCTCTTTTTTTCATTTTATTTCCCCCCTAGACATTGCCTTTGGGCATCATTTTTAAGAAGGGTACATGAGTAAATTTATACAAACTCACTTTTTCCATTTTTCCACTTTTCCACTCCCAACCAAACAAAAATTAGGGAAATTAAAATTTTTTCTATCCTCTCACTTTTCCATCCTCCCACCATTTTCTATCCTCTTACTTTTCCACCCCTCCAACCAAATGGACCCTAAAAGTTTACCATGTTTTGAGTCCACAATTTGGGATACAAGAATTTTTCTTTGGCCCGTTAAACTAATATATTTATGCTTCCTTGTATTAGTGTACTTCATAGTCTACACAGTATGATATACTTGCACTTTATTTATACTAAGACCATTTGCATAATAATATACTTTTTTATTTTATACAATTGTTTTTTCAAAAATACCCACATTAGATGATCTATTTTACAATACATTTCATTTAAATAGTATTTCTTTATCAATTATTTATTACTCTCTCTATTTGTATATATGAGTAAAAAAAGTTTAAAAAATATATTTGTATATGAATAGTAAGAGCGATTACATCTGTAGGTGCAAAATAGAAAAAGTGCACAATGTTACACATTTTTGCTCAAAATCTACCCACTTCATTCCATCTATAATAATATGCATATCCATTATTGCTACAATAACCATGTATCTGATTTTCTCTCTCCTCTTTCATCTGATTCTCTCTATTCCCCCTCTATCTTATCTTGAATCCAGCAACATGTTCTGCAAATCTATACAAATCATCAAATTCTTCAAACTCATTCTAAATCTAGATCCTAAACTCATTAAACCCATATATAAATTCATATAAATAAACAAACCCAAATTGCAAAAGAAGAAGAAGAAGAGGAAGAAGAAAAAGAAGAAGAAATCACCGCAAACCCATAATCAAACCCAAATTGCAAACCCAAAATCACCGCCCATAATCAAACCCAATTTGCAAAAGAAGAAGAAGAAGAAGAAGAAAGACATAGATAAGAATGTTCATAAAAAATAAAGAAGAGGGTTTGTGTTCAGGTGGGTTGGTATGAAATAATTTTAAAAGCGAGAAAAATGGTTATTTAAATAAAAGATGATATATAATAGACTGTCTGATGTAAGTGTTTTTGCAAAATGACTATGTAAAATAGAAAAAAGTAGGTTATTATGTTAAAATAGAAAGAAAATTTTAGACAGACCATCTAAAATTTTCCTTCTATTTCAGCATAATAACCTACTTTTTCTATTTTACACAAGCATTTTTCAAAAACTTCAACATTAGATTATTTGTTATACACTCTATTTTATTTAAATATTCATTTTTTATTATTTAACCTATTGTATCCAAACAATCTCTCTCTCTCTCACACACACACACACACACACACACAAAATGAAAAACTATCTCTCGCTTCTCAGCTCTTCGCTTCTCCTTATTCTTCTTCGTTGGGTTTTGATATTGGGTTACGGTGGTGGGTGGGCGGTGATGGGTTTTTGGATCTCATTGGGTTCTTCTTCTTCGGATTTCCGTTGGGTTCTTTTTCTTCTTCTTTGGATCTTCGTTGGGTTCTTCTTCTTTGTTGGTTTGCGATGCTAGTTACCATGGTGGGTGGGTGGTGATGGGTTTGATTTTGGATCTCCATTGGGTTTGATTTGGGTTTTCCAGCTGATGGGTTGATTGGGTATTGTGATAGGATAATCAAATTTGTAGTGGGTTATAACTGGAGGTGGTGTTGGCTGGTTGGTGGTGGCTGGGTTTTACAGTGAAACAAAGAAGAGAGAAGAGGGGGAGAGATAAAATAATGAAATATTAATAAAATATTAAGATGAAAAGCTACAATAACCGTGTAACAAAAATGTAAATCTATAGTGGTATACATGGACTGGTGCGGGTAGTTTGGGGGGCTTAAATGTGTAAATTTCACATCTTTTTCTATTTAACACATACTGGTGCGGATGCTCTAACCATGCATATACACGGTTACTGTAAAAACAATTGAAATTTACACAAGTTTACATGGATTGACATGGGTGATTTTTGGAGTTAGATGTGCAAAATTTACTGCTTATACTATTATACATTGATTGATGTGAGTGCCCTAATAGTATATTATTCTTAATTTCTACATTGTATTAGATCCAAGGTTCTGAAGTCTTCTCCGCTCCTTCTCGACATGTCTTCTCTAATAGTGCCTCCCTTTTGGCAAAACCAAGATTTTACTTCAGGTAGCAAGATTGGAAGCAAGATTAGTCCCAAAATATTAATATGACCTTAATAAAAACTTACTATAATTTATTTTTCATATTTAGGTTAAATTATTCTTAAAAGTACAGCAATATACTTAGAAAGTTGTATATCGTCGCATTGACTTGATTGCTCTTAAGAAATTATGTAGAATTCAACTTTCTTCTTCTATTATTTTAATTATTTACAATTTGAGTTCATACTAAAAACCTAGGATTTGAAACTATGAAAGAGTCTAGTATTGAAGGAAAAAAGATTAGTAGAGGGATCGAGCATTAGGAATTTAATGTCATGAGAAAATAATATAATTTTTTTTAGTTATTTAAATTAAATACTTACTTTGAGTTCAAATGTCATTAGAAAAATAAATTTGACTTGAACTTAAAATTCACCATGAGTTAAGTTTCAAGGAAATATCATATTTATCTGGGTTTTTTTTTTTTTTTTTTTTTCAAAATCTAATGTTTAGCTCTTCCTTTTATATATATAAACATATTTATCTTTTTTCAAGGGGCAATTTTTTATTTTTTATTTATTAATCAAGGGGGATAAACTAAACTAAATACTTATTATTATAATAATAGGTAGGAGCTTTAGGGGATTGTGGAATACAACGATAAAAAGTTCTCAGTAAGAGGGGGGAATTCTCTCTATTCTTACTATAGCATAGACTGTTCCTTCCTGTGGAAGGTATATACATCCCCTATAGTAAGGTGCTTACTATTAGGGCTTTGGTGTGTTTTGTGGGGTAGTTCTCAAGGGCTACTTGATGGATGACCTTACAAAAAGGTGGAAAGAGCTTTCGCTATCTGAAGTGGAAGGAAATAAGGTGGATCTTTTGAAGAAAAGCAAAACTGGGGAACACCTCGTAGCTGCGAAGTTCCTTACTCGCAGGAACATCAATGTGGAAGCAGTGGCTCGCACGTTTAGGCCACTCTGGAGAATAAGAGCTAACTTTGAGGTTAATGATATTGGAAACAACAAGGTGTTATTTGATTTTCAGCTTAATGTTGATGTTGAAAAAGTCCTTATGGAGGAACCGTGGACGTTTGACAGACGTCTACTTGTAATGGAGCGATATGACGGATCTAATCCAGTCCAGAATTTGCAGTTCAATATAACTTCTTTCTGGGTTCAAATACATGGGCTCCCCTTCTCGTTCATGATGACTGAGGTCGCCCTAAGTATTGGTGAAACGCTAGGAGCTGTATCGATCCCTAAGGACACATCGGAATTGAGAGGGGGTAATTTTATGCGTATTCATGTGGCTATTTACATCACTAAGCCGTTGTGTTGGGGAGATGCGTCACTTGGGACAAGGATTCAGAGGGGTGGGTTTCGTTTAAGTATAAGCGCCTTCCCAACATATGTTATTGGTGCAGCCAGCTTTGTCACGATGATAAGGATTGCGTAATGTGGTTACAAAGCAAGGGTACTTTAGTGGCAGAGGAACGTCAGTTTGGGCCGTGGATAAGAGCAGTGCAATATAATTCGTCGAAGAAAACAGTGGTGGAAGTGCAAGGGTACGACGAATCGAGGAATAAAAATCATGCTTCTACAGGTGTGGTCACGCCAATATTAGGTGCATCGGCATGGAATGCAACAATAGAGAAGAATAGTCTACCAAATCAACTGGTTCTGGAAGGTGCAGTGTCATTGCATGGAGGAAGCATAGAGACGCCGTTTGTCGGAATTTCGGCCCTTGAGCAAGCTACTCCGGATTTTGAGGAGATAATTCAGGATATCGATGAGTCCATCAACGGGTTCAAAGGGAATTCAAATTCAAGTTTGATATCAGATGATCCTAACGAGATTAATGAAGAGATGACGATGCTTATGGATGTTTCAGTTATAGTGGCAGACGTCACGCAAGTGGAGAGGGACCTGGTTACAGATAAGTCGGAATCTGTGATTCAGAGTAAGAGTTTATCGGATGGTGGATTTCAAATAGGGTGGATAGATAGGGATAGAGATAAAAAAGGAGGGAAAAGTGGAAGCAACAAGAAAGGGGATAGAGCTCGGGGAAGAAACAAACAGCTTCTTGCTGAAGCCGTACCTGTCCAGGACTCTCTATTGAAGCAAAATGGGCCGACTAAAAGCACGTGGACCAGAATAGCATGGAAGCCCAATCAATCCAAGAATCACATGCTTGAGGTGATGGGTTTGAAAAGGAAGAATGACTATGAACCATAGAATGTAGAGGATGGTTTGGTGCACGACAAGAAGATCAAAGGGAATTATGAATTGAAGCCAGCATGTTTTCTTATCGATTCTTAAGTTATATTAGCAGAGGTTGCAATGCAACCCTGCTGGGAACAATGAGTCTTTTAAGCTGGAACTACTGAGGGCTTAGAAACCTTCGGACAGTAAAGGCCTTACAAAGGGTTGTCAATAAAGAAGATCTCGCAATTGTATTTCTCATGGAAACGAAATCAGATTTGGATTGGATGGTAAAGGTGAGGGACTGGTGTAAGTTTAAAAATGGTTTAATTGTTCTTAGTATGGGAAAAAGTGGTGGATTAGGGATGTTTTGTAAGGAAGAGGTGAAACTATATATCCAATCATACTCTCAGTCACATATAGATGCTATGGTGGATGGAAGAGCCGATATGGGGTGGTGGCACCTGACTGGATTTTATGGGCAACCTAAAACTTCTAAAAGACTTGAGTCATGGCAAAAACTCAAATTTTTTAGCGGCACTTCTGATTTTCCTTGGTTAGCCATTGGAGACTTTAATGAGATAACAAGATCGAATGAAAAAGAGGGAGGGAGTAGTAGGCCACGACAACAAATGGGGAATTTTATGGATATCATCAATGGGTGTGGGCTTCGGGATGTAGGGTTTGTGGGTCTAAAGTTTACGTGGTTATACCAAAGAGAAGATGGAGTATAGATTCGGGAGAGATTGGATAGAGCCCTAGGAACAACAAATTGGTTAAATTTGTTCCTATCAACCAAACTGTATCATCCCACTTCATTTGCCTCAAATCATTCCCCATTATCACTGCATTTGGAAAGAAGGCCTAGAAAGAGGAAGTTGGGAAAAGTTTTTAGATTCAAGTCAATGTGGTTACAAGACTCCAAATGTGAGGAGGTAGCGCATGAAGCATGGGATGAAGGCTTGTCTATGGTTTCAAACTCTACAATTACTATTTGCTTGGAGCGATGCCGAATAAAGCTCGATGCATGGAATAAAATGGAGTTCAGTTATGTGAGCCATACCATTGCTAATTTACAAAAAAGATTAGAATGGTTAGAGGGGCAACATTTCTTAATAGAACAAAGCCAGGCTATGAAGAAGACACAGATTGACTTGAATTTTTGGCTTGAGAAGGAAGATGAGATGTGGAGACAGAGATCTCACATTAATTGGTTGCAATCTAGGGACAGCAACACTAGGTTTTTCCATGAGAAAGCGTCAGCCCTATTTAAAAAGAACTACATTGATGGTCTGTTAGATGCAAATGGGAGATGGCAGGAGGAGGATGATAAAATTGAAGGCATTGCAGTGGATTACTACAGTAGTCTTTTTAAATCAAGCAATCCCACAGTTTTCACAGAGGTATTGGAGGCTATCCAGCACAAGGTGAGTTCGGCAATGAATCAAACTCTTACAAAAGATTTCACTGCTACAAAAGTTCAGATGGCGCTCAAGCAGATGTACCCTTTGAAAGCTCCAGACCCAGTGGTATGCCTTCTTTGTTCTTTCAGCACTTCTGGCCAAAGGTTGGTGATGTGGTTATAAAGATAGTGTTGGATTTCCTAAACTCAGGTATCTCTCCTCCAAATTTTAATGAAACTCATATTGTGCTTATTCCAAAATGTAAAGAACCAAAGAAGATAACTGAATATAGACCAATCAGTCTTTGTAATGTGATATACAAGATTGCTTCTAAAGCTATTGCTAATAGGTTAAAAAGGTTCTTCCTTCTATTATTAGTGATACCTAAAGTGCATTTGTGCACGGAAGGTTGATTATTGACAATGTTCTCATAGCTTTTGAGATGATGCACCACATCAGTAAGAAGAAGAAGGGCAAAGTTGGGTAGTTGGGTAGATGGCCTTAAAGCTAGATATAAGCAAGGCTTATGACATGGTGGAATGGATATGGTTGGAGAAAATAATGCAAAAATTGGGTGTTGATGACAAATGGAGGGCTTTGATTATGAGGTGTATCACTACTGTATCCTATTCAATCAAAGTTAATGGCAAGTCGTGGGGTCGTATTATCCCTAGTAGGGGAATCCGACAGGGGGATCCTTTGTCTCCCTACCTTTTCTTGTTGTGTGTAGAAGGCCTTTTAGCTTTAATAAAGAAGGTAGTGGAGGAGGGAAAGATGGGTGGTATTGCTGTTAGTAGGGGAGGCCCCAAGCTATCTCATCTGTTCTTTGTTGATGATAGTTTGATTTTTTGTAAAGCTTCCATGGAAGAATGCAATGAGCTCTAAAAGATTTTACAAGTTTATGAGGATGCAGCGGGCCAACAATTGAACCTAGCCAAGACTTCACTACTTTTTAGTAGTAACACTCCAAGGGAGATATAAGAAGAGATAAAGAATAAGTTTGGGGCGCAGGTAATCAAGCAGCATGAGAAATACCTTGGCTTGCCTTCCCTGGTAGGGAAGAACAAACATAATACTTTTAATGATATCAAGGATAAATTGAGGAAGAAGCTAGTTGGTTGGAAAGAGAAATTGTTGTCCAAAGCAAGAAAAGAAATACTCATCAAAGCAGTGGCCCAAGCAATTCTAACTTATACTATGTGCTGTTTCAAACTGCCTGATTCTTTTTGTGAGGAATTAATAAGTATGATTAGGAATTTCTGGTGGGATCAAAAGCAGGAAGAAAAGAAGGTGGTGTGGCTGAGCTGGGAGAAATTGTGTTCTCCAAAAGCTTGCAGAGGGATGGGTTTTAAGAGTTCAAAAGAATTCAATCTGGCCCTTTTAGCTAAGCAAGGATGGAGGTTGCAACAAAAACAAAACTCATTGGCTTATCAAGTGTTAAAGGCAAAATATTTTCCTAATTGTGAGTTTTCACAAGCAACTTTAGGTAGCAACCTATCTTTCACGTGGAGAAGTATAATGTTAACTCAGGCTGTACTATTCGTAACGCTAGAGGATAGAAGATGTTTTCTGTTTTCCTCAGATCCGAGGAAGCTTCTACTCCAGCCAGGTTCAATACCTTAGTCCATACCTGGAGACAATAACCTCGGCAAAATCCTATGACCTGGGCCTTTAGAGCATCCTCTGTCTTCTTCACTCCAATATCATAACCGGACTGCTCGACCTGAGCAAGAGCCTCCTCTTTCTTCTCCAGCTCTTTTTTTCTTAATCTCAATATGCTCCCGGACAATAGCCAGCTGCTCCTCGGCCTTTCAAAATTGCTAACGTTGATCCTTAGCCTGTTTCTCAGCACTGGCCAAAGCAGCTTCAGCACTTTTCCTTTCTCTATCTACCTCAGTCAGCTTTGTGCCAAGGTCTTTAATTTTCTTTTCGACCACAGCCAGAGTCTTGACAGCAGATATTTGGCGTACCTCCTCATCTTCCAACTGGGCATGTGCCCGATCCACCCATTCCTCAGTAATGTTTGTCGTTTGGATTGCCTGAAAGAAAGCAATAATGTGAGGAATAGCCTAGAAGTAAAATTTTTAAAATAAGAATATTTACATATATGGTACAGAAATAAGTTGAGCCTCATACCATGGCAAGGTCCCTCTTCAGGGTTAGGAAAACCTCGTGCTTTTTTAGAGACCCTAGGTCGGCTATGTCCTATGGCAAAAGCAGGGGCTACTCTAGAGCGTTGGCCACGTAGCTCGCTTTTCCCTTCTGAAAGTCTCTAATGGTGGAGTCCAAAGGAAGAGGGGCTCGATCCAACTTAAGTGATGGGTTCCAAATTGGAACCCTAGGGTGGCGCTCAGAGACCACCTCTTTGCCCAAGCCCTCTGCCATGTTTTTTCTCGGTGTAACTTTAGCAGCTTTTGCCTTTTTTTTGGGGCTCGAGGTCTTTGAAGGGAATAACTTCATCCTCCTCGATTACTTCTTTACCCTTTCTATCCCTTTTTCTTTTCTTTTTAGGTTGTTTGTAAGGGGAAGCATGGGTAGGAAGGGTAGTTGGAGGCCAAGGTTGGATGGCTACCTCAGGTGTGGACCCCCTATGTGTGACTCCAATAGCTCAAGTAGACTGGTATCCTTCCTATGTTGGAGTACCATAACTTTTGGAATATCAATCATGTCTTGGTTAGTGCAAATTTGAGTGAAGGGTAGAGGCATAGAAGTGGTGCTTGGAGAATCTATAAGGTCTGGTCAGTCAAAGACTTCAAAGTCTTCTTCAGAATCTACCACCTCAATGATTTTGACTGTTCCTTCCTCTCGTGATGAACCGGGTGAGGTTGCTCTGTCCTCGGCTATGTGTTGAACGGGCAGTACGGCTTGATGACTACCTTTAGGAGGAGGACTAGTAAGGAATCCAGGTACTACAACGTTAATTTGCTTTAGCCGAGGATCCTTTGCATTAATGAGGTTCTTTGGGGATTGAAAGCTGGATGAAATCAGCTTGTACCTAAGGATTACATGGGCGGCACGCAGTTGTCTGCCGTGTGTAGAAAGATCTCAGACTGAAAAATTCTGGTGAGGTTCGCCTTGTTAACCAAGCTAAAATTGGGGGCGGTATGGTTTTTGTCTACATAAATCCAAAAACAAAAGAATGATTAAAAGAAGAAAGAGAGAAGACATGCAATAGCTGAAAAAGAAAGAGGGATTTAAGATTAAAGCTTCTATTATTTGAAGGGGTTACTTATGTTGGGGTTTGGGTTTATGCCCTAAAATCCAATTTATTGGCATGTCATAAATAATTAAATTGTTTAATTATATGAGACAATTTATAAATGAACTAATGGGATATTATCATAATCCTTGAGGTGCATTATATGTGATTTATGTGTTTAAAATGTTACAGAAGATATAAATCACAAGTTCCTTGTAAACTCAAAATATAGTTCGTAGTCGGTGATGAAATTGGGCATTTCATTTGCTAAGACTATAACACATCAACTAAGATGGTTTGTCTTGATCATGGAAGTGGAGACTTCTAGTTGATGTGTTGATGTGTCTTAAGAGTTAAGACATATTGAACTGGACCGTTGTGAGATTAATTATTCAATCAACAACTGTCACCTGAATAATTAATCTCACGACTTCTAATTTCTCAGACTCTTAATCCTGAGAGGATAGTGAACCTGATCATGAAATGTAGGTTACCTTGATATATCAAGAGTAAGATCTAATATTCACTGTCAAAACCTCAGTATGTTGGGTAAGCACACGTAGTGTTGAGGGAATACATATTCTCAAGATTATTAAACAAGCCTAAAATTAAAGTTCAAGCTTAGCTCGTTTATAAACAAACAAACATAAACGAGTTTTTTATCTAGTCAAGTACGAGTTGTCTATGAATGACTTGATCTTTTACAGACCTAATTTTCATACAAGTAACTCAAGCCAAGACAAAAAGAAAAAAGAAGTAAATTACATGTTATCACTGTGAGCTGCCATCCTTATTGCAATCTCCCCACCAAACTTTAGTTTGGATGGATTGGCCCTTAAAAGAATTACAATAAGGGTCTGATTAATAGGTGTTCTTAGGGTATTTGTTAATGAACATTTTAGGAAAGTTTTTGTATCACTTTAATGGAAATTATAAAAAAATGTAAAAAAAAAAAAAAGCTTTTTTTTTTCTTTTCGCATAATTAAAAAAAAAAAATTGATTAAACCAATTCCCCTAGGGTATTCATTAACATTCTCTCATAATAATATGCCTTTTAATGTTGAAATTGAACAATAAATTTAACAGGGATGACAAAAATGATTGACATATCCTTAACACATGGTGACATGGCAGTTTTGTCATTGACACACATATTAACTCTATGAGTAATGCTACAAACACAAACTATTTTACAAAAATTTTACAAACTGCTGATGTTGCTTTAGTAATTTTCAAATAATTATTGGTATATATAAATGTGATGTTAGTAGTGGACCCATATTGGAACTAATAAGAATTTGCCACATCAATAGTTTGTAAAAATGTTGTAAAATAGTTTGTGGATATAGTATTACTCTTAACTCCATATGGCATATGCCAATTCAACTAAAAATTCTCAAATGGCTAACTTTTTAAAGTTTTTTTTTTTGTTTAGAATCACTCCTAATTGCATATTAGGAAATAGGCGTAAGCTCATTGTAATTTTAGGTTAGATAGAAATAAGAGTGAACTAATCATAATTAATGGGTTTGGGTGTCAATTATTTTCTCTCATTTATGTTATATTTAACATCTTCTTATTTCTCTAGTAAGGGGCATTTACAACAATGCTTTTAATTAATGGATCACTAGCCCAAATTGAAATTTTTGGTTAAGGAATTATAGCGATAATCAACCTTTGAAGCAGAATCTAGCTCACATCTTGAGAATTATTCTTCCTTGGTAACCAATAGAGGATAGTTTATTTTGGACCTTAGACCCAAATAACCAATTCTGAAGAAAATCAGCCCGTAGAGTTGGCAGCAACTCAGATTCATATCAGCAAGCCCCTGTCAAAAGCATAGGGGAGCATGTTAGAATCCATGAACACCTATAAATCTTCTTAGGGAAGATTGCTTGGAACTCTCTCCTAATAAGATCAGTGATTAACATCATTAACTCCATATTCCAATCGAAGATACGGACTTCCCACTTTGTCAAAATGCACTGGAGACTACTGAGCATCTGTTCATCTCATGCCTCATCATACGAATAGCACAGTCCCATACATAATGGCTTATTAGACTACAATCTTTGGCAGGCAAAATCAATATCTCGGTGTTAGATTTATTCTTGTTAAAATATATTATTATTAGCAACGCGATGTGTTATACCATGTTGTATATGCTAGAATGGATGCGGAAGGGAAGCATAGAATAGGAACACCGAGAACACAAGGGTTACGTGGTTCAGCCTTGTCGGCCTACATCCACGGAGGAATCCCTTAAGGGCTACATCTTTATTGTATAAGAGTGTAGTACAATAACCTGTGTTACAATAAATCCTAACATGAGTATATATAGGTGACTAAACCCTAGACTACTAGTACAAGCAGGAATGGGCTTGGGCCTATTATATTGGGTTAATATGTCTAATATATATCTCTAACACCCTCCCTCAAACTCAAGGCGGAAGCTCGATGAAGGCTTGAGGTTGGATAAGCATGAGAAGATCACTTGGAGATGCCTTGAAGAATGCCTTTGAAGAAACCACAATGAAGAATATATATCTCTAACAATTCTTACAGTTCCTTGTTAGCATTTCTCTTGTTGTGGGCTAGCATAGTTGTAAACACTCAATTTTGCACCAAGAATTTAATCTCGGAAGATGACTGAAATGATCATTCTATGTACCAAAAGATTATAATTGCTTTTCATGCATTAAATCATTCATCTCATATCATAAAAATGATCTTGAGATTCTAATGATCGCGACGATTTGCCCGGTTCCCAATCAGACCGTCAGACTGAAAGATATCACAAGATCAAATTTTCATAGTCTGCATGCATTTAGTTGGGTGAACTGACCATGTGTGATTAATTGAAATTAATTTTGATTGGTCAATAATTGAAATCAATTAAATAATTTTTGTGATTGGTTGTTGATTTTGATTAAAAATAAGTTTGGTTGCATAGGAATAAAATGGATAATCTCAGAATATGAGAATTGTTGATGTAGGGTCAGGATTTGTAGCCCAAGCCCAAAACAATAAATTTGTAGAGAGTGGGTGAAAGAGTTGGGCTAGTTATGAATTTAACAACAGTTAACTATGATATTCAGGGATAAATCCACGTAAAACACACTTAAAAGCTAAACAAATTGACGTCCGAAGAGGTCTATTATTGATTGAAAGATGAGTACAATTCTCAGGGCTACAGTAAAATCTTTCTCTTCTTCTTTTTCTCTTTCTTTTCGATCCCCTTTTTTCAGAGGCCTCTCACATTTATATAGTCTTCTTCTAAACCATCTTCATCGTACACTTGTTTTTCATCCAAGCATTTACTTGAGTACATGTCACATTAGATATCTTCTTTTGTTCTCTATGGGTGTTGGTAGCTGAGGTTGCACTGTTCAGGGGTCTTCTTCACATAAATGCAGCCAGAAAAGTTGCCGCAGTGCATTAAACCGGTGGTAGCAGCTTTTTCCTTTAAATATTTCTCCATTCTTATCATCTCCATACATGCCCAGAGCTTATCCTTATCATTGGAATTGTTAGGAAGATTACTCGAATCTCCCAAGTATTTGCTTGATCGAGACTCTTTATATCCGAGGAGAATAAGCTCTTCGGCCTGCTGATGCTTTCTTCGGACTGTACTTCTTGATCATTTCCAGGCATCTCTCTCCTATACGGAATCCTTCTCAATCATTTTCTTCTCTTCGAACATATCTTAACCCCAAAAATGGGGCCCCAGGCCCAATACACAATGTTGGGCTTTTACCCCCATAATAGCCCCTCAAAATTTTAATTTTTCCCTCGCATCCGAGGAGAAAAAATAAGATTTTGATTTGTTACAAAATAAAAGCTTAAAACACAAAAATATCTAAGTTCACACGTGAACGAGCATAGATTTAGGCGCTTCATCATTGCCGCTGTCGTTTTAGTATTCCCAAAGCACTATTAATTACTCCAGGCGGCGTTTTGTCTCATATATCCAGCGGTGGACTATTGATCCAATGGCTGATGTTCTTCCTCAGAATTTGGGCGGGATGACTCCTGCCCTTTCATTTGTCCCTATATAAAGCCTCAGAGGAGGTTATTTCTCCTTTACTTTGCAAATTCTCAGATTCTCCAGTGAACCTAATCATTCGAGCTCATCAAGTTTTTCAAATTATCCATCTCATTTCTATAAGAATCCACACAAATCCTTCCAAGGATTTAAGGATCATTCCCCAACCTAATCTGCTTTTATAAAGATATGAAATACCCCCTTGAGATAAGTTTAGTGGAAACTAGTTATTCAGGGCGCCCACTTCAGTAAGGAGTTACTAAAGCTTATATTTATTGAAATCGGATTTTAATAAATGTGAATAACTAAAAGATTAAACTGGGTACTTAAGGATAAAATAGTTGTTTACAAAGTGACAATTCATTATGACTTTGTTCACTATGGATATTTCATGTAAGGGTCAAATGATATCATTAGAGTCTTGGGATATAATTTATTAATAAGGCCTAGTGTGCAATTATATTTATATAGTGGTATTAAATATTATTAATGGTAACTTTGGACTTGTCAAGAGTTAACAGATAAGCCCAAGGCCCATTGGAGCTAGAGTTTTATTTGTTCCATTTGGTCCCATCTCAAGCCACAAACTAAAGCCCAATTGGGTAGGCCCAAAAGGCTAGTTCAATTAGATAATCAATTATGTATAAGGAGAAAAACACACATAATTTTCAGAACATAGAAAATAGAATATGGAAATAGTGTGTATGTGAGTGTAAGCCACTCTCTTATTCTCCCTTGAACATATACATGTAAACTGATTGAGAGACCACACTTCTTGGGCACCATGTGGAATTGGGATGAAGATTAGAGGAATTCTCAAGTCTTGGTTTTGAATTACATTGCATCAAGATACGCTTTCTATTCTTTGTTCTAGAATTCAAGGTTACATGTTATCTCTCATGAATGAAGTAGACTCGTGTTTGTTGCTTCCGTTGTGTGTTTTGTATGAGATACAAAACCAAATTTTCCAACAGCTTAAGCCTAGGAAGCCCCACCTGGTTGCCCATATCGCGTTGGACAATGTAGGCCATCATGCCATTCACCTGAGACAATTAAGAAGTCTTGGTCCATGCCCTTGTTGGATGTAGGGAGACAAGAAATGAGTCTGACCGAGGGAACCCTAGTTTTGATTTAATACCTGATGTCTTTAAGGTATTGGCAATTATATACTCAGTTAACATCATGGTGGGTAAGGTTTACCCCCATTTTTGGTTAAGGGCATTAACACTACCTAGTATCCTAAATAGATTTGGGGAACATTGGGTTGGGCAAAGTCTATGGGCAATTAAAAAATCCCTAGTCACCCTTCCCATAGGGATTTGCATTCCCCCCTCTATAAAAGCTATCATAGGGATCACCATAGCCCCTTCTAGCCTAAGAGCATGCCAATCCCCTAGAAGGCAATGTTGTATGGTAACCCAGGTGGTATATTATATTAGGTTTCAAAGGCTTCTATGCCCTTGGGAGTATCTACCAGACTAGTAAACCTACCCATCAGAGAGGTGGAGGGAAAAACTGCTAAAGAATAAGGAAAAGAATTATAGGCCGAGGAAGAATAGGAACCTAAAGTCAGTATATGAACTAAATGGTACTTACAGAGAAGTAGGAAAGGAGCGCCTCGGACCGCTTCTTTGAAAGTTTGAAGATTTAAGAAATGGATCCCCCCCCCACCCCCCCGGTTTCCTTTTGTTAAAAATTTAAACCCCTTAAAACACAACAATTGGATTAACCTAGTTAATTAGCCAAGTAATTAACTTAGTCAATATATGCAATTCTAGGTTATCACAAACACACAATCATATCAAGAATATAAAGCAGTGGAATAATAAATAACACAAGATATGATGACCCAGGAAACCACACGGTAAAAACCTGGGGAGGATTTGACCTAGCTATCCTCAAGGTAAACCTGAATCCACTATGCGAAAGAATCGAAGTTCATACAAAAGGACTTACAAGCTCCCCGCTTGACTTCCTAATGCTGCCCACCAGTAGAACTTACTGACATGACCACGTGCAAGCTTCGAATCCACGGACTCATTCTTTCTTGGATTCTCCACCAGATACAAACACCCACGCTTGTTTTTCTTTAAGCTCCAATAGCAGCAACTGAGTTAATCATTAAGATGTTGAAGTAATCTCTACCTTGAAAATCCTAAGTTTATGTGAAGGAAAGCTCCTCAAGGATCTCACAAGAGATTCACACAAACCGCAATGTATGAGCAACAAAGACTTAGAGAGGTTTGGGTACAAAACCCTAGATACAAAAGAGGCACTCTCTTCTCTCTCTCAAGAGTCTAAAAACCGTGGCTTAGGGTTTCCTTTATATAATGGGAGAAGTAGATCTGAAACCCTAATCCTTAATAGGCTTTGGCTGAGTTGGAAAATTCTGTAGAAAAACGTTCTGCCCGAGATTTGATCGATCGAGTCTAATTTTCGATTGATCGAGTCAGGCCGAAAGTCACTAATACTTCTGCAGCCACTCGATTCCAACTTTACATAAAATGCCCACACTTTGAGCAAGTCTAAACAAGACTAGTAACCTGTTTTGATCATGATTTGCCAACAATACACATTAGAGTTCTAAATACATAAAATTCTAAATCTTTAGAACCTAACAAACTCCCCCTTTGGCAATCCGTGACAAAACACAAATTAAAAGCTCAAAGTTTATAGATAAAAGCCCTTTACAAAAATAATGCTTATAACACAAATTCAATCCTAACTACTATCCATCAATTGCAAGTGTAGACAGCAGCTCAATTGAATCAATCTGTATATTCCGGAAACACTAAACAAAACGCATAAACGCATATGTGACAGAAAAACAGTAAATCAACAAATAAATTCTTAATTTCATAAAACACAAAACAAAGACATATATCATGAATAACTCATAAATATAAATCAATAAGAAGTGAAACAAGAAACAAATATATCAAAATAAATTCTAACTCTCCCACTAAGTTAGATACATCAAAAAGTTTATATTCTCCCCCTAAACGAAACAAACAGGTCAACTATGTCTCCCCCTTTTTTGTCACGCATTGACAAAGACTACCTAATCAGAAGGTAGACAGAAAACATACGCAACAGAGTAAGAGAAAATAGAGACAACTTAGCATATGAAGAGCAACAACTCCCCCTAAGAACCACAAAGGTTAAAAAAAAATTTACCCCCCTATAAAAATAGGAAACACAAAACAAGTGTTGGGAAAAACAGTTTTGGGGAAAAATAAAGGGGGGTGGGGATAAATAAAAAGACACAAACCAAGTTTTAAAAAAAACTAAGTTAAGGATACACATGAAGAAAAAATATTCTCTCTTTCAATAAAATGCAAACATGGCACTATGTGACCCATAAACAGTTGCATGAGTAGAGAAAATATTTGCACATTGATTATCTATCATATCTCTTAAGAAAGATATTTTCTGCAGTTCACACATAAGAAATAGCATATACTAGAATGTACAAAACTCAAAAATTAATCAATCAATTTTTAAATCAAGTTGAGTACCCAATTTAGCAAAGTGTATGCATGCTGTGTGAAAACAATGAGAGATATGACTGCAAAACTGTAAGATGGATACAAAAATCAATGTAATGTATGTGAATCCTAAACACAAATGATGCATGAAAAAATATGCATGATGCATGCTCTAATGCAGTGAAACTAAGTTCAATATAAATTAAATTCACAAAATTGGCTTGAGCATAGAGTTTCTAATAAAACTCCAAAAATTTAAAACCACTTGTTAAGTTTTTAGGAAAAATTTGACCAATTGATCATCACACAAACTAGAATACACAATATAATGATCAATTACACCAATTCAACAAGCCAATTACATCAATTGAACCCAATTTGAACAAAATCCTCAATTCGGGTACATTCAAGCTCTAGAATTTCCAATTTCTCAAACTTTAAACATATTTTGCATTAAGATCAAGGAACTTTTAATCTTGGATGGCCACAAGAAGATCACACACAGTAAAATGTACCAAGTTTAGCAAAGAGTAACTTGTGTAGTGTGTGCAACTAGCAATAGCTTGAGATACATGTGAGGTGATATGTAAATAGAAATCAACCACAAAGTCTACGAAATTCATCACATAGAATTTAAAAGAGACTATCACCTAAAGAGTTACATCATATAACTCCCACATCTCCTAAAACATAAGCTTGCAATCATGTAAGTTTTTTGATTTTTGCCTCATAATATACACACCAATTTTAATTATGTGATTTGGCATCAAGTCTAATAATACACACCAATTTTAAGCATTAAGCATTAAGCATTTAAATCGAGACTTCACCTTATGTTCTTTTTGTGCATGTGCTACACTTTCTCGAGCACAAAATCTTAAGATATGCACTAAGGTGTTCATGATTGGCTAGTGAACAGTGGTGAGATGGTTATTTATGCCTTTCTTAAAAGGATCAAGTCCGACAGTCAAATAACATGTGACTTCAAGATTAAGACAAAGTGATCAAGAGCTATAAACATCTTCCCACACAACATGCACTACAAAGCTCAAACTAGTAAAGTGCAATAAAAGAAGCTTATCCAAGCTAAAGAAGGTACATAAACATGTTATGTAAAGATAAGGTGGCCAATCCTTGATTATAAATCCAAGATGTGAAATACAAATCACAAAAATCTTTTTGGTTTTAAAAACTATATGACCAAAAACAAAAAGCACACATTATGCTAAATGAATAATGCAAAAGCAATGCATGATAGTGCAAAACTAAGTTATAGAGGGTACACAAACAAGAAATATCAATTTCTTAATTAACCGTTGAGAACATGTATAAATTAGTACATACTCACACAAAATCAGAAATAGCTTAGCACAAACTATTCAAGTTTCTCCACAATGTCAAGCATGTTCTAAATCAAGAGAGACGTATCATAATTCATGTAATCCTCAAAACAAATAAAACAAAACACAAAATAAAATATTTTTGTCTTTTTGAAAATTTTTAATGTTTTTGGATTTTTTTTTTAAATAAAAAACAACCTAAAAAAACAAAACAACCAAAAACAAAAACAAAACACGTCCACAAATAATTGAAAAAAATAAATCAAGGACAAGTTAGCAACACTCACATTGGAGAATTTTTTCTTACCCATTTAGCATGAGTATTCGGCTTTGTAGGTGAAAATCTATGTGAAGCAGAGTGTATTTGAGAGATTACACCAATCTTCTGAGAAAGACTGAAATCCTGCAAATTCCTTTCACAATCCAACAAGCTTAAATTTTTCAAAAACATATGAAACAATTTATTTGGACTTATGGCAGGAGAAATATCATCACATATCATAGATTGAAACACAGAATGTTTAAATTTTAATTTATGACAATTAGGACGAATGTGACCACGGACACCACAAAAGTGGCAAAGAGGAACAAATTTAGGAACATCAGTATTCCTAACAGCAAATCTAGTATCAGATTTTGGTTTTTGCCTCAACAAAGAACAATTTGGTCTAATATGACCAACAACACCACAAAGGTGACAAGTAGGCACAAAAGGAGATTTATTATGCTCTCTAACAGTAGGCTTAGACTTAGGTTTAGAAACTTCAGCGTCTACATCAGAACTTTTACCTTTGTCTAACCTTGCAAAATAAGTTTTTTCTTTATTATTCCTCTTGAAATGAGGGATATAAACTTTTTCAGTTTTAGGCTTAAGAGAAACAGAAACACTTCTGTTATCAACAGCAGGCTTGGTACTAGTCAAATTTTCAATTTTAGCTTTAGATTCAACTAACTCTTGTTCCAAGCTTTTCATATTCTCATCTTGAGAGAAAATTTGATTTCTCAAAAATTCATTATTTTTATTAGACTCATCTAATCTCACAATCAAATCCTTTTCTTTTAAGATTAGCCAATTTTAATTCTTCCTTGAATTTCTTAGAAATTTTCAAAGATTTAGATAATTCCTTACGAAAAGTTTCAAAAGCATCAAAAAAATCAACAGAAACAATAGTGTCATTTTTATTCAAAACATCACAAACATGAGCAGAAAGACACTTCAAATTATCCATGACAATAGGGGTCAAGGATCAGCTCAGAGATCAAAAGATCTACAACAGAAGAGCTACCCGCTCTGATACCACTTGTTAAAAATTTAGACCCTTTAAAACACAACAATTTGATTAACCTAGTTAATTAGCCAAGTGATTAACTTAGTCAATATATGCAAGTCTAGGTTATCACAAACACACAATCATATTAAGAATATAAAGCAGCGGAATAATAAATAACACAAGATATGATGACCCAGGAAACCACACGGTAAAAACTTGGGGAGGATTTGACCTAGCTATCCTCAAGGTAAACCTGAATCCACTATGTGAAAGAATCGAAGTTCATACAAAAGGACTTACAAGCTCCCCGCTTAACTTCCTAATGCTATCCACCAGTAGAACTTACTGACACGACCAAGTGCAAGCTCCGAATCCACGGACTCCTTCTTTCTTGGATTCTCCACTAGATACAAGCACCCACGCTTGTTTTTCTTTAAGCTCCAATGGCAGCAATTGAGTTAATCATTAAGATGTTGAAGTAATCTCTACCTTGAAAACCCTAAGTTTATGTGAAGGAAAGCTCCTCAAGGATCTCACAAGAGATTCACATAAACAGCAATGTATAAGCAACAAAGACTTAAAGAGGTTTGGGTACAAAACCCTAGATACAAAAGAGGCACTCTCTTCTCTCTCTTAAGAGTCTAAAAACCGTGGCTTAGGGTTTCCTTTATATAATGGGAGAAGTAGATCTGAAACCCTAATCCTTAATGGGCTTGGGCTGAGTTGGAAAATTCTGCAGAAAAACGTTCTACCTGAGATTCGATCGATCGAGTCTAATTTTGGATCAATCAAGTCAGGCCGAAAGTCATTAATACTTCTGCAACCACTCGATTCCAACTTTACATAAAACGCCCACACTTTGAGCAAGTCTAAATAAGACTAACAACCTGTTTTGATCATGGTTTGCCAACAATACACATTAGAGTTCTAAATACATAAAATCCTAAGTCTTTAGAACCTAACACCTTTATATAGGAAGGCAAAGGGAGTGGGAAATTTCCTGCTCGAATTCCCATGAAAAATCTCTACCGTAGGATTATCATCGCACCGCAGAACGTGGGGGACAGAGCACCGTGTGAAGCAATTAATGGGGCGTCGCAGATGCCAAAGAGTCAAGAGCGTATTTAGAGCAAGTGAAAAGACGTTATCATGTGGGAATGTTCACTACGTGTATGAAGTTCGGAAGCAAAAATCAAAACCCCACTTCCCCAAGAGAGAAAAGAGGTGGAGTTTTGAGGGGCTATTAGGAGGATAAATAGAGCGAGCAAGAGTATTGGGCAGTGGACCGTGCCCGAGGACATGTAGGCGCTCGAGGATGGTCGAAAGGTTTGATAAGCTGTGGGGTCAATCAGCCGAGGATAAGGGAAGATAATAACGAATGGGCGATAGTTCTCGAGGAGCCGAGCCTCCTCGAAAAGTATTATAGCAGGATGGAGCCTAGCTATCCTAGAAGTTTTGTACAAAAGGGAATTGTTCCTCTGAGGATAAACATCAAGGAAAGTAGCCAACAACAAGGGAGGAAATATCTGGGGAGAAGACTGCTACCACTACATTAAATGCTTTACACCAAACCACCTGACCGTATTTATGTGGAGATGACACCTGAACAGTGATATCTTAGTTTACAGCTATCCACAAATCTTCCAGGAGGTTTCTGATGGGACAAGCATCCAAGAGATCACCTATATGATCAACAAGTGGAAGGCTGGGATGAGGATGGAAGAACTATATAAGGAAAAGACCCCTGTGAAAAATGGGGCATGTAATCTGGGAAGGAAGAAAAAAAGAAGGAACATCTTATACGTAGAAAAACTTGAGTGAATATAAGAACACTTTATCCTCGGATCTGACCGAGGAGTGTTATTTTTTTTAGATTGTGTTTTCTTATCTTTATGGTATGAATCTAATCAATTAAGGCCCATACTTGATTTGCAGAGTCTTTTTCTTGTAAAATCCACTCTTTAACAAATATATTATTTTGGACTTGTTGGGCCATCATCCATCGTTGGTAGTAAGGCTGTCCAAGCAAACCAAGAACCCGCTAGAACCGACCAGCCTGACCGAAACTGACCCATCACGACCGGATTGACACCTCCGACGGGTCGGTAATGGGTCCCAACCTTTAGAACCCAACTTTGGCGGGTTGAGTGGCAGGTTTCGTCCTCAAAAACCTGAGCTACCCTACCCGCCTGACAAAACCTCAAAGAAGGCCGAAATCCAATGACGATCTAGCGCTTCTCAACTCCGATCCGGCCATGTTTTCCCTTCCTTTACTCAGATCTACTCAAATCCTCACTCAGATATGCTTAAATCTGGCGAAGCTAGCCCATATCTACTCAAGCTCGGCCAAACTCCAGTAAGCCCGATTGTAACTCGACCAAATCTCAACCATATTTCCATAGATCCGGCGAGTTATCGGCCAAATCTTGTTAGATTCGGCCAGATCTAACGAGATCCGGCCAAATTTTGGCCAAAATATGGTGATATCGGAAAACCTGAAACCGACCGATTCTCACGTGAAAACCGATACGACCTGACCCAGTTGATCTGAAACGTTATTCAGGTCGATTGCGGGTTGAAATATTCCCCACCGGATAAGGTTGGGTCGAGTTCGGGTTGGGCACAAACTCGACTCGGCTCGACCTGTGGACAACGCTAGTTGGTGGGCTGAAATTCTACTCCTTACTTTTTTTATTTGAATTTTAGTTGGAACGTGGGGTGTTTCAATGAGGATATACGGTAGTGCCTAAATTTAGGGAATATGGATGAGGAAACTGGAAATTTAAAAAAAAAAAAATCAAGAAACAAAAAACTTGAGATTAGGAATTCAGGAAACTCGAAATTCAACCCAAAAAAAAAAAAAAAAAAAAAAAAAACCAAAAAAAAAAAGAAAAGAAACCAATGAGTCTTCATAAACCAAAAAAAAGAAAAAAGTTGGAATGTGGTATTGAAGGAAATATCAAAGTGTACCGAGAAGTTTTTATTTTTTATTTTTTTGATAAGTTTTTTTTTTGTAGAAGAATTTTTTTGGATAAGTTTGTTTTAAAGACATTGATTAGTAGGAGAATATCCTATTTTGTAGGTACTTTACGTGGAGTTAGAAATATATTTTTACCAGGTTATTTCCAAGTTTTTTTTCCCCTATTAAACATAAACTATGGGTATTTTTTAACCACATAAAGTCCAGTCCAAATAGGTGAATCTTGTTAGGAGAGTGTCCTATGTTTTAGGCATTTTACATAGAGTTGGAGATAGTTTTGTTCCTATTAAACATAGGATCTAAGGGTATTTTTAAATCAAATAAAAATCTAGTCTAAAGAGGAGAATCCTGTTATAGATAGTATAGATTGGCTTATTAACATGTACCCTTAGTGCATTTGTTAATTAAACATTTTAGGAAAGTTATGATATTATTTTTATGAAAAATATAAAAAGTTGTCTCAATTTTTTTTCCCATAAAAATTTTCTAAAATTATTTATAAATCAATACTCTTATAGAGTCCATTGTCTTTCCAAGTAAAGGTATGCTACGTCCAAATGTCAGAGAGAAATAATTAATTAAGCCTTTTATTAAAAAGCCAATATAAAAATGAGGTGGCAACCAGGTATACATCTTGCAATAGTGCCCCCTTCACAACAGATGAAGGGAACAAAACCTACATCACTATATGTACCATACAGATCTTGGGTAGCATAGATTGTATCTGCAAGAGAACAATTGTGCCATTACTGCTATCCGATTATGCTATTACTATCGTATAAAAGAATTTCAAGGGCACATGGGTCTTCCTCCCTTGGTCTTCCAGTTATTGTAGCAAGGGCAAACTTGCTTGTTGCCATAAGTGCCAGGAGGAACACAGAGACACTTGGAGCAGCACTTTAGACAGAAAAACATGCATGGCTTCCTGTGTGAAGTTGCCGAGCAACGATAGGTACACCTTGGCTTGCAATCTGTATGTCACAATTAGAGAAATACTGTTCATCAGATCACTTAAAATCATGTACTTCTTCATAAGAATAACAAAATTAGTAGAATGTGTTTCGTTTGAGCACAAGAACTGTACAAATATGTACCTGAAGTACGAAGCTTTGTAGCCTGTTTCATGAAATATATACACATTAAAATTTGACACAAGCATAAACCATTTAGAGTAACAAAATATGAAAAACAAGAGGCTGTGTATAGACACACAAGTGTGCAAACAACTGAAAACGTGAGTTGAAGACACGATTTCAAAAAACAAAAGCCAGAAAAATGTTGTACCTCCGCAATATCAGAGAATGTGATTAAGAGAAGTAAAGAAACCAGCAACAAAAGCGAGGTGTACGGACGTCCTACCATATCTATATTAGAGGTTGCTTAAACTCTAGTGCAACTAATAAAGTAATAATTTTCTCACAAAGCACAATGAGAGATGCTGAAGCAATGAAATTATAAGGGATATTTGAGGATGATCAATATGCAATTAAGGAAGAATAAGTCTTGTGCCACATAAAGTGATACAACAAATGCAACAACTCGCCCATGTGGCGGGTTGTGGTTGGTGGAGGGGTGAAATTATAAGGGATATTTATAAGGAATATTTGGGACTGATCAATATGCAATTAAGGAAGAATAAGTCTTATGCCACATAAAGTGGCACAACAAATGCAACAACTCACCCATGTGGCGAGTTGTGATTGGTGGAGAGGGGAAATTATAAGGGATATTTATAAGGGATATTTGGGGATGATCAATATGCAATTAAGGAAGAATAAGTCTTGTGCCACATAAAGTGGCACAACAAATGCAACAACTCGCCCATGTGGCGGGTTGTGGTTAGTGGAGGGGTGAAATTATAAGGGATATTTATAAGCGATATTTGGGACTGATCAATATGCAATTAAGGAAGAATAAGTCTTATGCCACATAAAGTGGCACAACAAATGCCACAACTCGCTCATGCAGCGAGTTGTGATTGGTGGAGGGGTGAAACTATAAGGGATATTTGGGGATGATCAATATCCAATTAAGGAAGAATAAGTCTTGTGCCACATAAAGTGGCACAACAAATGCCACAAGTCGCCCATGTGGCGAGTTGTGATTGGTGGAGGGGTGTCCCACATGGACCCACGACCACCCTCCACCAATATTAATATGACTTTAATAAAAACTTACTATAATTTATTTTTCATATTTAGGTTAAATTATTCTTAAAAGTACAGCAATATACTTAGAAAGTTGTATATCATCGCATTGACTTGATTGCTCTTAAGAAATTATGTAGAATTCAACTTTCTTCTTCTATTATTTTAATTATTTACAATTTGAGTTCATACTAAAAACCTAGGATTTGAAACTATGAAAGAGTCAAGTATTGAAGGAAAAAAGATTAGTAGAGGGATCGAGCATTAGGAATTTAATGTCATGAGAAAAAAAAAAAATATATATATATATATATATATATTAGTTATTTAAATTTAACCAGTTTATTTGGAGTTTAAATGTCATTAGAAAAATAAATTTGATTTGAACTTAAAATTCACCATGAGTTAAGTTTCAAGGAAATATCATATTTATCTCTGTTTTTTATTTTTTATTTTATTTTTTTATTTAATGTTTAGCTCTTCCTTATATATATATAAACATATTTATCTTTTTACAAGGGGCAATTTTTTTTTTTAAAATTATTAATCAAGGAGGATAAACTAAACTAAATACTTATTATTATAATAATAGGTAGGAGCTTTAGGGGAGGTAGGTGCAATTGCCTCCCAGCCTCTGTCAATGGGCATACCCACATAGTCATCCATGCACAACGCCTCTAAAATATCAATCTTTTAGGCCACCTTTTGAGTCTTAAAGCATGTCACTCGAAAGATTTATGATCGATCTACACAATGCCAAAAGAATCAAGCAAAGCAAAGCCTCCACAAACCTTTTGCGAGTATCATATTTTGTCTGTCATTGTTTTACATGCAAAAATTCCAATTTCAATCTAAAACTGTAAAAAAAAAAAGTTTAATTTCTCCCAATCGAATGCTGGATTAATCAATTTTAAAGGTCCAAAGTCAAAATAACCAAAATGCCCTTTGTTGACCTAACTTTGACTAAGTTAACTGATGGTCAAACTATTCAAAATCTCACCCGGATCACTAAGGCCCTGTTTGGATTTTTTTTTTCCATCACTCATTACTCCTAGTCCTCACTCAATTTTTGTCATTTACCACTCATCACTTAAAATACCCCAACTCCCTACATGAAGTCTGTTTGGCACCATCACTCAACTGTTCATCACTTAAAATTTTCAACTGTTTGTGTGCCCCATACCTGTAAATGGGTCAGACCCTTCTGTTAAGTCTACTAATCAGATATCCATACTCACCATCACCACCACCATCAACATCCACCACAAACAAAAAATCCCAAAAAAAACCCACACCCAAACTGGCAAGCAACCCACTGATTCAAGACCGAAATTCAAACCGTCATTCAACACTGAACTCAAACCGATTCAACACCGAAACTCAAACCGAGTCAACACTGAAACTCAGACCGATTTAACATTGAAACTCAAACAAACACTAATAGCAACCTGAAACTCAAACTGATTCAACCTGAAACTCAAACAACACCACCAGCAACCCGAAACACAAACAAACCCCCAGTAACCCAAAGCCCATAACACCGATCAGAGAGAATAGAAGCAACAGAGACAGATGATAAATAGATCGGCAACTGGGAGAAAAGAGAGCATTGATAAATACATCATCAACGGTGATGGTGGTGGTGGTCCGATTGTGATGTCCCACCACGATCAGACGTTGTACATTACTCCCACATTGGCACAACAGATCTGGGCCCACCAATCCAACGTCGGAGATGGTGACTCTGCCACTGTCTCCACCATAGAAGAAGCTCCCTCCCCTTCCCCCTTCAGCACTGTTTCTTGATTTTTTTTTTTTTTAAAATGGGTCTGAGATGAGAAAGGCGAAAAGGAAAATTTAAAAAAAAAAAGAAAAAAAGAAGAACAAATTGAGATGAGAAAGGCGAAAAGGAAGGGAAAAAAAAAGAACGAACTGAGATGAGAAAGGCAAAAAGGGAAGAAAAAAAGAAAGAAAGAAAGACCGAACAAAAGAACAAAGAAAGAAGAAAGAAAAGTGGAAAAAAAAAAAAGAGAGTGACTCAAAAGTTGCAGCTGGTGGGTCCCTTAGTGTATGTTTAATTATGAAAATGCCATTTGAAACTGAGTTTTGAAAATTGAAAACACCTAAAATGTGTTTTCAGTTTCCATAAATCATAACTCAAAAATCAGAGAATTGAGTGATGAAAACAAAAACTTGAAACAAAAACCAAACAGACTTTTCAGCCGTGGGACCCACATATTTTGAGTTATGAGTGATGGAAACAGAGTTATGAGTTATGGAAACAGCAAATCCAAACAGCTCCTAAATTTCATCATTTTACATTAAAATCCATGTTGCAAAACACTTTCCACAAGTTTGATCACGGTCAACTCGGGTTTGACCAAATATCTAATTGTTCAATCATGATCAATTCAAGTTCATATCAAAGATATTTGAATTCAATTTTAAAATGACTACTCAAGAGATCATATCAGACTTAAAATGAGCACTATGTCACGAAAATACTAAAAAAAAGTGCTCGACGCTTTGTCAGTTTTGAGAATAGGTGTTCATAAGTTTGGTAATAATTTAATCTTGAGTAAATTATAATCAAACAACCATCAATTGGCCCAAAGAAGGAGGCATTTGAAATATCTCATGATGAATCCAAGTTTGGCATACTTGGATCGGAAAAATTTCCACTTGAACAAAAAGAATTTGCAAAAATATCAAAATAAAATCTGTGAATAAAAACTTGATTTTGACACTATATCCAAAGCATCTAGTTTGCCAAACATGAAAATCGGAACCAGAAAGTGGATAGCTTTAGAAAATATACATCATGATATTTTCAACGAAGCCTCATTTGAACAAACATAGGTGGAAAAGACAGAAAAGTAAAGTCACTAAGATAGGAAATTTTTTGCAAAACCCATGAAAATTGAGTAGAGGTGTTCTCTTTGTGTTTGGATTTTTCACGGCTCATGAAAATGGATCCAAAATGTTGGTACTTTCTTGAAGTAGAAGTGATTATCTACATCTTGGAAGAAACGACATCTTAAGATTAGGTCCAAATTTTGGGGAAAATGGGCATTTATCCCTAATTTACAAACTATGAAGCAAAATGCTCATATTTTGAAACTATTTATCAAAATGCTCTTATTTTTGAAACTCGATTTTAACAAAATCAAGTTCTGTGTAAAACTCGAGATCCCTAAAATCGAGTTTTATGTATATTTTTAAGTAAAACTCGATATTAGCAATGTTGAGTTTCCCATAAATTTTCAAAAAAATTTAAGTGGCAAAATATGCATAGAACTCGACATTGCCATCTGTAACTTGATTTTATTATAATCGACTTTAAAAAACAAGGGCATTTTGCTAAATAGTTTTAAAATATGGGCATTTTGCTGCATAGTTTGTAAATTAAAGAAAAATGCCCATTTTGCCCCTAGATTTTAAGATAACGCTTGTACAAAATTGATGAAAATCAACTTCGAGGACCCATTTCATTTGAACCAGTCAACATTCCAAGACTATTAACCTTTCGCATAGCGCACTAAATGAAATAAATTCGGGTCCTTTGAAAAGTATGCCGCATGAAGAAATTCATGTGGAAAGAAGCACATGACACATTCCTTAGAGTTCTCTTCATTTAAGCTTCTGCCTCACCACAATTTATGTCAAAGTATTACTAATTAACTATTGTCATGTTTTAATGGGATAAATGCATTTATTATCATGTACTAATTGTCAACAAACACATATAACTAGAAACCTCATATTAGACAGCATGAGGTTTTATCATGTGGCACATTCCTTAGAATTTTCTTCATTTAACTTTCCACCTCACCAAACTTTGCATTTACGTCAAAGTATTACTAATTAATTGTCATGTTTTAATGGGATAAATGTATTTATTATCATATACTAATTACACACACTCACACATGCACACACACATATTACACATATATAAGTTGAGTTCAAGTTACACATGGAGTAGCTTTAAACAATGTTACACTACTCAATATTTTTTAATTGGATGCAAATTTTGACAAATTCACCGTTAAATTATATTATCTTCGTATATTCTCTATACTTGCAAAATTTCAAGGTGATCAAAGATTAATAGCCATGTCATCAATCAATTGTTTAAATTCAAGTTTTTGTAGTTAAAAATAATGTATAAAAGAAGAGTTTATAGATCGAATAGTAAATAACACTTGAAAATTGGCATGAATGTTAAAAACATATAGATCACGGAATTCAACAGTAGGATTTTCAAAATATGAATTTTATAACAAGTTTGTAATCCTTGTAAAGTTACACATTTTTTACACCGTAGATTCATTAACGGCTAAAAAAAATATTATTAACTGTTATTGGTTTCCACCTTATTCATAATTAATACTAGCATTTTCTCTCTCCCCTTATTTATTATTTTTCACTTAATTAAAGGGCATACTGCCATTTTTAACAACTTGCATTTCTATACTTGAAAATATATATATATATATATATATATATATGAGATAGGTTTAAGTTACACCTGATGTAACTCTTGTAAAGTTACACTTTTTTTACACCATAGATTTCTAAAAGATCTAATGGTTAAAAAAGACATCATTAAATGTTATTATTTTCCATTTTTGTCTCTCTCCTTATTTATTGGTTTTTACTTGTAAAGGGCACTTGTCATTTTCAACAATCTACTTTCAAATGATTCATCCTAAAAGAGAAATTAAATAGATATTTGATGATAAAATTAAATTATTTTAAATAAAATTTATACAATTATATATACAATTGAATTTAAAAGTAATCTGCTGCTTTTTATTTCAACAAGAAAGATTTACAATTGAATTATATATATAATTGCTTCACACTCCATCGTTGTCTTCTTCTTCTTCTACCTCTCTCTCTCATATGCCAGGACCTCCGTGAAGGCTCTTATTATGTGTTCGATGAAAAGAAAAATTGAGAGCTTTACAATATATGCTTTTGAGATTGAGTCCTGACATGAGTGGGTTGGAGACAACACACCTGTACAAGTGAATTGATGTAAGGTTTTTATATACAAATTTCATTGAATAAAATTAGATGTTTTTTATAAGGATTTCCGCGCCACTAGAAATTTAGAGGAAAGAAAATATTTTGAAAGACAAGTACAGTAAAAAGAGAAATACTCGGATGTTCAAGTCCAACTACAATTGCAATTGACATGCATAATCCATCCAAATAGTCACTTCCAGTCTGAGTTAATGGCTATGCAAATGGGCAGTCCTGTCTAGTGGCTTGTTGTGGATTCAAAGTTCTCTTCGTCTTCTTCTTCTGCAATTGTTTTTTCCTTGCATTATCTCTCGCTGTAATGGTTTAAGAGTTCTAAAATATCTAAACTTCTAATAAATAAAAGGAGAGAGAAAATAAAATGCCAGTAGTATTAAATGAGTGAGCTAACTTTTCCATAGCATTAAATATTTAATAATGACATAATTATTAGTGAATTTTTAACCATTAGATCTTTTGCAAATCAATGGTCCAAAAAAAGTGTAACTTTTACAAAATTATACTAGGTGTAACTTGAACCCATCTATATATATATATATATATAAATATAAAACATTGTCCATTTGTCTCAGAGTAAGCCTCTGACGTATTGGGTACACTCTGCTAAGCTCATTTGCATTCTATGACTAAGAACATAAAAACAAACCTTTTTATGTGCGAATCTCATAGTCATTTAGAAGTTCAAGTCCAAGGCTTACAAAGTTACAATACCAATAGTCAAAATTGCTTTATCTAATTGAGTTCCATTTCAATAGATCACAGGGATTTTATAAATATGTTGACTCTTGGGTTTTTAAAACTTTGGATAGTGATCACAGCTGGAAACATAGCAAAGTATGACTACGGTGACGAAAGTGAGAATAAGGCGCACTACGGGCAGCCCACTCCTCCTCTGTATTATATGACACGCATTCCGAAAGACATTCCTCTTTTCCTTGGTTATGGAGGAAAGGACACGCTTTCTAACGTAAATGACGTGCAACTTTTGCTGGAAAACCTTAAAGATCATAGGAAGGACAAGCTTGTGGTACAATACAGAGATTACCATGCTCATTTTGATTTCATTATGGCTAAGAATGCGAACAGAGTATTATATTTTTTTTTTGTATAGTTTATTTTTTTCTCAAGTATAGAAATGCAAGTTGTTAAAAATGGCAGTATCCCTTTTAATCAATAGAAAAACAATAAATATGGAAAGAGAGAAAATGCTAGTATTAATTATGAATGAGGTGAAAACCAATAACATTTAATGATATATTTTTAGCTGTTAGATCTCTTATAAATCTATGAAGTAAAAAATGTATAACTTTACAAGAGTTACATCAGGTGTAACTTGAACCCATCACACACACATATATATATATATATAGAGAGAGAGAGAGAGAGAGAGAGAACTCTTTCATATCCCATACATACAAAATCAACTCTATTATATAATTGAAAATAATTTTATTATAAGACAAGTTAAGGATATAAAATTAAAGTTAAAAATTTTAAATTGAAGTTGAAATTTAATAAAATTAGGACACACGTTTTATGCTAAGAAAGAACAAGTTCCATGCTAGTGACTCTCTCAAAACCAACTTTGATGGGGCAATTTTTGAGGATTCTGATGAAGCAGGTGTCAGAGTGGTGATTCAAAATTTTCATGAAAATGTTATGGCGGCCTTGTCAAAAAAAATTTCAAAGACTTCTTCTGCGGTTATCTTGAAATTTAATAAAATTAGGACACATTTCACAAGCGCCACACTACACTGTTTGAAACTCACAAGATACTTCCTAGCTAATTCAAGAATTATATCCAGAGGCACAACCGATTCGTTTATGCATTTAGAAATAAATAAGTAATTATTTGTCTAATCACTCAAGCAACAAGTTCAAATTTTTAATTATTTTAATGTTAAATATCTGTGTTTCCTCTTTATTTATTTATTTATTTATTTTTTTGAAGCCATGTTTCCTCTTTCTAATGAGATATAATATAATTGAAGTTGATTTTAAAAATATACTTGGATTATATGATAATTTCTTACAAAAAAATTTCAAAATGTAATATGCATTGTGCGAGATATTGGCTAATAAAAATTGAGGATGGAAATAAGTTTGTTTTAAAGACAATGATTAATAGGAAAATGTCTTATTTTGTAGGTATTTTACATGGAGTTGGAGATATATTTTTATCAGGTTATCCCCAAGTTTTTTTTCCCTATTAAACATATTCTAAGGGTATTTTTAAACCACATAAAAGTCAATTCTAAAGAGGAGAATACTGTTAGGAGAGTGTCCTATTTTTTAGGCATTTGACATAGAGTTGGAGATAGTTTTGTCCCTATTAAACATAGGGTCTAAGGGTATTTTTAAATCACATAAAAATCTAGTCAAAAGAGGGGAATCCTATTATAGATAGTATATATTAGCTAATAAACAGGTGCCTTTAGCGCATTTGTTAATTAAACATTTTAGGAAAGTTATGATACAATTTTTATGGGAAATATAAAAAGTTGTCGCAATTTTTTTTCCCATAAAAAATTTCTAAAATTATTCTTAAATCAATACTCTTATAGAGTCCATTGTCTTTCCACGTAAAGGTTCGCTAGGTCCAAATGTCTGAGAGAAATAATTAATAATTAAAAAGCCAATATAAAAATGTGGTGGCAACCAGGTATACATTTTGCAATAGTGCGCCCTTCACAACAGATGAAGGGAACAAAAACTACATCATTATTTGGATAAATATCTACTACCACACAGATCTTATGTAGCATAGATTGTCTCTGCAAGAGAACAATTGTGCCATTACTGCTATCGGATTATGCTATTACTATCGTATAGAAGAATTTCAAGGGCACTTGTGTCCTCCTTCCTTGTTCTTCCAGTCATTGTAGCAAGGGCAAACTTGCATGTTGCCCTGAGTGCCAGGAGGAACGCAGAGGCACTTGGAGCAGCACTTTAGGCAGAAAAACATGCATGGCTTCTTGTGCGAAGTTGCCGAGCAACGATAGGTACACTTTGGCTTGCAATCTGTATGTCACAATTAGAGAATTACTGTTCATCAGATCACTTAAAATCATGTACTTCTTCATAAGAATAACAAAATTAGTAGAATGTGTTTCATTTGAGCACAAGAACTGTATATGTACCTGAAGGACGAAGCTTTGTAGCCTGTTTCATGAAATATATACACGTTAGAATTTGACACAAGCATAAACCATTTAGAGTAACAAAATATGAAAAACAAGAGTCTGTATATAGACAAACAAGTGTGCAAACAACTGAAAACGTGAGTTGAAGACACGATTTCAAAAAACAAAAGCGAGAAAAGTGTTGTACCTCAGCAATATCAGAGAATGTGATTAAGAGAAGTAAAGAAACCAGCAACAAGAGAGGTGTGTACGGACGTCCAGCCATATCTATATTAGAGGTTGCTTAAACTCTAGTGCTAAACTAATGAAGTAATAATTTTCTCACAAAGCACAATGAGAGATGATGAAGCAATGAAATTATAAGGGATATTTGGGGATGATCAATATGCAATTAAGGAAGAATAAGTCTTATGCCACATAAAGTGGCACAACAAATGCAACAACTCGCCCATGTGTGCGTGTTGTGGTTGGTGGAGGGGTGAAATTATAAGGGATATTTATAAGGGATATTTGGGGATGATCAATATGCAATTAAGGAAGAATAAGTCTTGTGCCACATAAAGTGGCACAACAAATGCAACAACTCACCCATGTTGCGAGTTGTGGTTGGTGGAGGGGTGAAATTATAAGGGATATTTATAAGGGATATTTGGGGATGATCAATATGCAATTAAGGAAGAATAAGTCTTGTGTCACATAAAGTGGCACAACAAATGCAACAAGTTGCCCATGTGGCGAGTTGTGGTTGGTGGAGGGGTGAAATTATAAGGGATATTTGGGGATGATCAATATGCAAGTAAGGAAGAATAACTCTTATGCCACATAAAGTGGCACAACAAATGCCATGACTCGCCCATGTGGCGAGTTGTGGTTAGTGGAGGGGTGAAATTATAAGAGATATTTGGGGATGATCAACATCCAATTAAGGAAGAATAAGTCTTGTGCCACATAAAGTGGCACAACAAATGCCACAACTCGCCCATGTGGCGAGTTATGGTTGGTGGAGGAGTGTCCCACATGGACCCACCACCACCCTCTGCCAATATTAATATGACTTTAATAAAAACTTACTATAATTTTTTTTCATATTTAGGTTAAATTATTCTTAAAAGCATAGCAATATACTTAGAAAGTTGTATATCGTTGCATTGACTTGATTGCTCTTAAGAAATTGTGTAGAATTCAACTTTCTTCTTCTATTATTTTAATTATTTACAATTTGAGTTCATACTAAAAACCTAGGATTTGAAACTATGAAAAAGTAAAGTTTTGAAGAAAAAAAGATTTGTAGTGGACCGAGCATTAGGAATTTAATGTCATGAGAATATATATATATTTTTTTTAGTTATTTAAATTTAACCAGTTTATTTGGAGTTTAAATGTCATTAGAAAAATAAATTTTATTTGAACTTAAAATTCACTGTGAGTTAAGTTTCAAGGAAATATCATATTTTCTGTGTGTGTGTGTGTTTTTTCCAAAAATGAATGTATATCTCTTCCTTTTATATATATATATATATATATATATATATATATATCTTTTTTCAAGGGGCAATTTTTTTTTTTTTTTTATTAATCAAGGAGGATAAACTAAACTAAATACTTATTATTATAATAATAGGTAGGAGCTTTAGGGGAGGTAGGGGCAATTGGGATCCGGATCCTCTCCATTTTCCTTTGAAATGGAGAGGGTCCAGTTAACCGTAGGGATTTTTTTTTAAAATCATCCATGCTCAAAAACGTGCCACGTCATACTTAACCCACTTAACCCAAACCACACTTAACTAAACTTAAACTTAACTCAACCGGATCCTTCAGCTACCCAAAAAAACAAAAAACTCCCTCTTTCTTCAGAACTTTCTCTACTCTACCCAAAATTCAAAAACTCTCTCACACCATTGCTCAATCTCCATGGCTACAGCTAGAAGCCACTGCGTCCCACACCTCCACTACCGACGGAGTTCCGGTACGTTCTGTCTCAGCCACTGGAGGTGCTATCGTCGGTGCCACCACCATTGGTGCCCGCCGGGTCCTCCTCTCTTTCTTTTTATTGTCTTTTCTCTTTTATTTTTCTTTTTCTTTCTCTTTTTATTTGCCTTTTAGAAGTGATTGAATCCCTTAGAGTTTTGTTTAGTGACTGGGTTTCCTTTTGAGTATAAAGCTTGATGATCTGCTTTGGATTTGAAAAATTGGGGCTTTTGGGTACAGTCGAATGTGTTTGTGAGCTTAGAATTCTTGATTTGCTATATGATAGACTGAGATGTCTATCATATCCCATAAGAATATTTACAAAATTTTTTCAACATGTAAAACCCATATTATGGATGTATGAATTTACTTAATATAAATTAAATAGTCATTTCCTATTTTACTTTAAATTTTTAAATTTAAGGCATTTATTCTGCAAAAAATTGTTTTGTCAATTAGGTATTTATTGTCCAACATTGACATGCGTCTAAAATGGTTTTTGATTATTGAAATACTTCAAAACTTTAATTTTTCTTATGTTGACATGTATTTTGTTAAACAGGACTGGTTTGAGCAAATATCGGGAGTGGGTGATTGAGGCTGAGCATGTGATACTGAGTACTCTCTAAATTTTGAGCTTAATGTGCTGCATCCATATGCTCGTCTTACATCCATTTTTAACAAATTTGGTCTTTCAAAAACTGTTTTGGTCAATCTGGCTTTAAACTGCTTTTTGTGCTTTGTTTTGATGGTAAATTTTGTCTCTGCAAAGACAAGTTTTTCAAACATATCTTTGTCCTTTCCCTTTGATACTACTGTGTGTCTTTACCTTTCTGCTATTCTACTTCCCTTAAATTATAAATTTATTTATATTTTCTGTTGGAGTGAAATTGCAATTTCGTTTATTTTGAAACTTAGGTGAGTGGTTTTCATACAAATCTTTGTAGAGTCTATGAAAGCTGAACTGTGGAATTAATCAGAATCTTCATACAAGATGGAGTGAAAGGATTGAGCCTCAATTTCCTGCTCTTGCTTTATTGTCGAAAAAAGTTATATGGAGTAACAACTAATAAATATGTCTCTTGTTTTCTTATTAACAAGATAAAATATTAGCCTCTTATGCAATGAAGTTCAATGTATCTTGCCAGAAAAATGTTTTGAAGCATTCCATGAAGCATTGAAGCCATGTATCTTACTGTCAATAGGCTAATTTTCAGTATAAATGAAACACTGAATGTATTCTTTAATTTTGACACTTAGTTTTCATGTTCATTTACAAAAACTTTTACATAGATTTAGAGTACAAACCAAGAAGAATGTAATAAAATATAGTTATTCTTTTATTGATATTGGTTTGAAAATGTAATAAAATGTAATTGATTGTGTGCCTTTTATTTCTAGTTTCTTGTAATGCTTCAAATTGAACAATTTTGATGATGCCTGTATGGTCACAAATTGATGGAAGAGTTTGATCCATAAATAAACAAAGTTTTATTAAAATGTACACTTTGATTACAAGGCTATTATTTCACTCAAAAAGAACCTAAAAATATGCACATTCATGGAACCTAAAAAATACGTTCACAAATTCTACAAGGATGCAAGTTGAAGGTGTTATGAATAAGATTATGCCTAAGCAAAATACTTCCATTCAAAACAATATTTGAATCATACAAGTGGCTACTAAAGGTAAAGTGTTGAAGTTTGTTAAGAGCTTGGCTGTTGAAGAAAGTAATGGCAAGAATTGGAGAATGGAAAGAATGAGATGTTGGTTACTTCGAGGGTAACCAACTCCAACAGAGTAAGAACAAGAAAGATAGAGAAAGGAGAGTAATTGAATTGATCCCAAACTTGTTTATTATCATCCCAAAATTGGGGGTTATATACAATTACAATCCCAGTAATACCAAATGTAACTACCACTAACAACTGCCTAACTAACTCTCACTATCTGATCACTTACTAAGCTTCACATCATGCACCTGCACTGCACATGCCTCAATATAGCCAAGCACACGCACATTTTATCACCACAACAGGCACACCTCATCACACTACTAGGCACCACCCACACACTACTAAGCACAGCACATACAGTACCTTAACAAAGTTTCTACATATATCCAAAACATATATTTTTCTACAACATTTCACCAGAATCGTAGAACTTGTATAAAGAACTTATACAAGAGTGAGAACATGTGGTCTACACTAACAAAAAACAATCTAAAATTTAGCACTAATCCCCCTCCACCTCCAGCAGCTGCCTTTTCTCACTCTTGGTGGTAGAACAATTAGCTTATAAGGACCGCCATTGTATAACCATTCATCAACGGCAGCAGCTTCCCGTATTGGGTATAGCATCCATTTAATCATGCCATTCAACCTAACAAAATAACAAAGAGTGATTTCAATGATAAACTGGTAAACATATATCAAAATTTCAAACTAACAGCAAGCACAGATGAAGCTATAAGATCACTATCACTACAAAATATGTAAATTTGTTGAGGGGTTAGCTTAGGAACTTCCATATTAAGAACTCAGCTAAATGACCAAAATTAAAAGTGAAACTGTGAAATACAAAGCAGATCATATAGTCTGAATGTTCAAGAGATACTTTTAATTTCTTCGTAATCAATGACAAAATATAATAGCTGCATAGCCCAAATTTAATGGGGGCAATCAGACAATGACAAATGTATTTTGCATTAAGGAGAAGCAAAAATTTATATCTAATCTATCATTATTCAACCTTTGTACCTTCTTAACCTTTGTGTGGGAGCTTTGGACACTGCAAGAGCAAGGAAATTGAGGCTCAATCCTTTCACTCCATCTTGTATGAAGATTCTGATTAATTCCACAGTTCAGCTTTCATAGACTCTACAAAGATTTGTATGAAAACCACTCACCTAAGTTTCAAAATAAACGAAATTGCAATTTCACTCCAACAGAAAATATAAATAAATTAATAATTTAAGGGCAGTAGAATAGCAGAAAGGTAAAGACACACAGTAGTATCAAAGGGAAAGGACAAAGATATGTTTGAAAGACTTGTCTTTGCAGAGACAAAATTTACCATCAAAATAAAGCACAAAATGCAGTTTAAAGCCAGATTGACCAAAATAGTTTTTGAAAGACCAAATTTGTTAAGAATGGATGTAAGAAGAGCATATGGATGCAGCACATTAAGATCAAAATTTAGAGAGTACTCAGTATCACATGCTCAACCTCAATCACCCACTCCCGATATTTGCTCAAACCAGTCCTGTTTAATAAAATACATGTCAACATAAGAAAAATTAAAGTTTTGAAGTATTTCAATAATCAAAAACCATTTTAGACACAATGTTGGACAAAATAAATACCTAATTGACAAAACAGTTTTCTGCAGAATAAATGTCTTAGATTTAAAAATTTAAAGTAAAATAGGAAATGACTATTTAATTTATATTAAGTAAATTCATACATCCATAATATGGGTTTTACATGTTGACAAAATTTTGTAAAAATTCTTAGGGGATATGATAGACATCTCAGTCTATCATATAGCAAATCAAGAATTCTAAGCTACAAACACATTCGGCTATACCCAAAAGCCCCAATTTTTCAAACCTAAAGCAGATCATCAAGCTTTATGCTCAAAAGGAAACCCAGTCACTAAACAAAACTCTAAGGGATTCAGTCACTTCTAAAAGGCAAATAAAAAGAGAAAGAAAAAGAAAAATAAAAGAGAAAAGACAATAAAAAGAAAGAGAGGAGGACCCCGCGGCCACCAGTGGTGGTGGCACCGACGATAGCACCTCCAGCGGCTGATACAGGAATGTACTGAAACTCCGCCGGTAGTGGAGGTGTGGGACGCAATGGCTGCTAGCTGTAGCCATGGAGATTGAGCAATGGTGTGAGAGAGTTTTTGAATTTTGGGTAGAGTAGAGAAAGATCTGAAGAAAGAGGGAGTTTTTTTTTGTTTTTTTGGGTAGCTGAAGGATCCGGTTGAGTTAAGTTTAAGTTTAGTTAAGTGTGGTCTAGGTTAAGTGGGTTAAGTATGATGTGGCATGTTTTTGAGCGTGGATGATTTTTAAAAACATCCCTACCGTTAACTGGACCCTCTCCATTTCAAAGGGAATGGAGAGGGTTCGGATCCCCCCCAGCCTCTGTCAATGGGCATACTCACGTAGTCATCCATGCACAATGCCTCTTAAATATCAATATTTTAGGCCACCTTTTGAGTCTTAAAGCATGTCACTCGAAAGATTTATGATCGATCTACACAATGCCAAAAGAATCAAGCAAAGCAATGCCTCCGCAAACCTTTTGTGAGTATCATATTTTGTCCGTCATTGTTTTCCACACAAAAATTCCAATTTCAATCTAAAACTGTAAAAAATAATTTAATTTCTCCCAATTGAATGTTGGATTATTCAATTTTAAAGGTCCAAAGTCAAAATAACCAAAATGCCCTTTGTTGACCTAACTTTGACTAAGTTAACTGATGGTCAAACTATTCAAAATCTCACCCTGATCACTATGAGGGCGTTTGGATAGCACTTAAACGTGCTACGTCTGCGTTTTCTCCTTTTTTTTTTTTTTTTTATAGCTGCAACTGTTGACCCTGTCTTTTGTGAATAGTGCACTTGTGCACTGTTCACGGGTCCTACAAACTCCACTTTTTATCAACTTTTTCATTAAAAATGGGTCCCACGATACTATTCACATATTTAAAAATTATTTTGCTACAGTGTTTTCAGTTTCAGCAAAATAAGCGCTATCCAAACGGACCCTAAATTTCATAATTTTACATTAAAATCCATATTGCAAAACACTTTCCACAAGATTGATCACGGTCAACTCGGGTTTGACCAAATATCTGATTGTTCAATCATGATCAATTCAAGTTCATATCAAAGATATTTGAATTCAATTTTAAAATGACTTCTCAAGAGATCATATCAGACTTAAAATGAGCACTATGTCACGAAAATACTAAAAAAAGTGCTCAACACTTTGTCAGTTTTGAGAATAGGTGTTCATAAGTTTGATAATAATTTAATCTTGATTAAATTATAATCAAACAACCATCAATTGGCCCAAAGGAGTCATTTGAAATATCTCATGATGAATCCAAGTTTGGCATACTTGGATCGGAAAAATTTCCACTTGAACAAAAAGAATTTGCAAAAATATCAAAATAAAATCTGTGAATAAAAACTCGATTTTGACACTATATCCAAAGCATCTAGGTCCCTTTTGGTACATATGTTTAAACAACAGTTTTCAATTTTTTTGAAAATATGTGTGGGTGAAAAAGTGTGAAAATTTGAGTATAGGTGCTCTCTTTGTGTTTGGATTTTTCACGGCTCATGAAAATGGATCCAAAATGTTGGTACTTTCTTTAAGTAGAAGTGATTATCTACATCCTGGAAGAAACGACATCTTAAGATTAGGTCTAAATTTTGGGGAGGGCATTTGCCCCTAATTTACAAACTATGAAGCAAAATGCCCATATTTTGAAACTATTCAGCAAATTGCTCTTATTTTTGAAACTCGATTTTAACAAAATCAAGTTCTGTGTAAAACTCGATATCCTTAAAATCAAGTTTTATATATATTTTTAAGCAAAAACTCGACATTAGCAATGTCAAGTTCCCCTTAAATTTTCAAAAAAAATTAAGTGGCAAAATATGCATAGAACTTGACATTGCCACCTGTAACTTGATTTTATTAAAATCAAATTTAAAAAACAGAGGCATTTTGCTAAATAGTTTTAAAACATAGGCATTTTGATGCATAGTTTGTAAATTAGGGAAAAATGCCCATTTTTCCACCAGATTTTAAGATAACGCTAATACAAAATTGATTTGACCCATTTCATTTGAGCTAGCCAACATTCCAAGACTATTATCTTTTTGCACAGCGCACTAAATGAAATAAATTTGGGTTCTTTGAAAAGTATGCCGCATGAAGAACTTCATGTGGAAAGAAGCACATGACACATTCCTTAGAGTTACACCTGGTGTAACTTGAACCTAACCCTATCATCTGATTACAAGTATTGGGTTGTAATGAGAAGGGAGGTATTTTAGAAATTGGACTAGACCTAAAATTGGACCTGCTTCAGAATGGAGATGGAGCTGCCTTTTATAGCTGAAGGGAGCCTTGGATCCTTCCGAAGATTGCTGAAAATTCGGAAGAGTGAAATGCTTTTACTAAGGGTGACTTTCTTTTCCACCGAAAGCAAATAGTAATTCTTGATTTTGTGTCGGGTATTGTAGATGAACAGTAACGGTCACTGTTCATGAGTAGTAACCTGTCTTTTGTCCTTATACGGCTGCTGGTGCGGGTATGGTGCACGTACAATGATTTGGTACTGTAGATGAATAGTAACCGATCTTTGAAAACTGTTATGAATAGTGAATGGTGCTATCTAGAATGCTTAATCGTCATCCAAATTGTAACCATCATAAGGATCTTAGGAATGCTGGAAGGGGTCAATCAGACAACGGTTGACTGAAGCTTCTGAAGAGGCAAGAGAAACCCTTTCTTCTGACTCTAACTTCTCTACTTGGATTTGCAATTGCTGGGCAAGATCTTTTAATTCCTTGCTAGATTTTCCGGCGATCTAGATGGAGTCTAGACTAGACTGAGACCTTGTATTATAACAATGGCTTTCTGAACTGGAAGAGGGAAGAGGGAAGTTTAGAACTTTCTGCTAGTCTGTATCATAATACTCCGATGGAACACCATCATCGAGATCCCAAGGAGGATTATAATTGCAGTCATGCTCATGAAAAGTGGCAAATTGATTACAGAAACCACACCGTTCATAATCTGGACTTCTAGTGATGAACTTCCTTGGATTTTCATGGTTAATCCATTGGGAGTCAAGGACTGCAGCAAAGTAAGGTCTGGTAGTGAAAACTGAAATCCTTCAAATTATGGGTGTTCACCAAACCGCATAAACTACACAAACCGCAAAAACCGCACTAAAACCGCCTGCAAAATGGCATAACCACACCGCACCGCAAGTAATATTGCACCGCACCGCACCACACTGCATGGTGCAGTGTGGTTTGCGGTTTTATAATAAGAAAACCGCACAAACCGCATCCTCTCTATATATTAATATATTTAATTATTTTTAATATTAAATATATTATTAATAGTTTAATAACCCTAGTTTTCAAAAAAAAAAAATAGTTTGATAATCCTAGCAAGTGTTGATTAGGAAAGCCAGCCCAAAATAAAGAAAAACTAGCTCAATAGTTTAAAAATTGGACCAAAACAAAGGGAAAAATTAGTTTTGGGTTGGGTAGAAAAAATCCAAAATTTGAAAAATATACCAACTTCAAATCATTCAAACTGCATTTTATACACCGCACCACATATGTGACCGCAAAAATGAGATGCTGTGCGGTAATGGTTTTGGCTAAACTTTAAACTACACCACACCACACCGCACCGCACATGTGACCACAAAAATAAGGTGCGGTGTAGTTATGGTTTTAGCTAAACCGCACCGCAAAATGCGGTGCTAAAAATGGCTCAAAACCGAACCGCATCGCAAACACCCCTACTTCCAGTGCTTCCTACGAAATGGTAATTTTTCCATAGATCTTGGGCAACTGTTAGAATTTCATTGTTGAAGTAGCTACTCCAGCAGTCTGCAAGAGCATGGGGTTCTCTGTAAGACAGGTGAGTATCTCCCTCGTACTAGGGGCCTTGATAGGAGTAACCATTGATGAGAACCAGGTGTCTGGAAGGTAATACAGTCATCCAATTGTTGTTGTTCCATTGTGGGAGTGTGTTCTAGCATCTGATGGAAACAAATGGACTTTTGACTTTTGTGACAACCTGTTGTATGATTTGAGGAAACTGGCCGACTTGATTATGGTGAGTTAGCTTGATTAGCTTGATGAAACCATATTCAAACATTTGTGATAGCTAGCTTGAATCTCTATCCTCTTCATCTGACCCATCTTCATAATTAACTATGAGGCCAGGGAAATGATGTTTTTTCTCATATACCCTATGGCTGCTTCCAAAGATGTCATATGTATCTTATGAGTTCGCGGGATCAGGGTACGTAGTGGTGACGAGAATTTTGAAATGTTCAAACCATCGGTCAGATGGTTCAACCAAAAATATTGGTTTGTATTTCTGGTGGCAAGTTGGCGATAGCACTTCTTAAAATAGTTTGAGCCTTAAGGCTAAACTTAGCATAATCAGTGCCCATGATAGTCGTTTTATCCTTTGAATGGACATCCTCTTTGCCAAAGAGTTGACTAGTGATGGCTTCATTTCTTGCCTCAAGGTGGACTAGGTAGATTTCTAGTGCTTTGAGGGTTCTCTGGAAAAGGCCATTTCTGTTTAGGGTCCAGGCTGCCTGAAGGTTATCGAGGATAAACTTTATGGAGAATGGTAAATCTTTGTATGCACCTTTTTTCCAATGTAAGGAATCAGATAAAACTTCCTGTAAAATAACAGCCATGTCACAACTGGAGTATGTCACCTCTGCCGGGACATAATCCTGAAGGGATGTTGATTTTCTTTGGTTTCCCTTAGAGGATGCACCTTCATGCATTACAAAATACTGTCCCACTGCTAGGAGCCTTTTGTCTTGAGGATAGCCCTATGCAGGTGCTTTCCCCTTGTTCCTCTTTTCTGCCGAAGAAGTCAATTTTCTCCATATTTTAGTGGGATTATGAGTTATTTGCTCCTTTTCCTGCCAAAGATAATGAGGATGAATTTGCATATTTTTGCAAATATCAGTATCAAATGCATGTGATGTCATGAAGCAAATACTTATTTATAGGATAGGATATTGTGATGATTTTTGGATTAGAAAAGAATCTTCAATAATGGTAAGTTCAAATGGATCAAGGTTCTTGGCTTGATTGTGACCATTTAAAATTATTGAAGAAGGAGTTTTGGAGTGGATCAAGTTAAGGGTCTTGGAGACAGAAACTTCCTGGAGACTGCTAATCTCTCTAGGTTCAGGGCTCTTAAGGAACTTAAACTTAACTGATTGACCAAAAGGATGGATAGTGATTCTTTCACTATCCGTGGTGAAAGGATACAACAGACACATGAACGAGTTTCCTAGAATTACCCTATCTGTCATATTCTTAACAAGGACAAATGTAGTTTTGAAGCACGTGTTGTCCTGGCACACATGTGCTTTGGGTAATTTGAATTTAATCTGCATTTTCCCTCCACTTGCAGAAGTTAACCTTTCTTTGGTTTTTCTGAAGTACTTAGAGGGAATGATTCCTTCTTGAATGCAGTTGAGATCAGCACCTGAATCCATTTAGGCAATGATCTCGAATTCAAAATCTTTGCTGATGACAATTCTGACTTTGGAGTGCCATTTCTAGAAGTTAATCCTACTAATGGCGGCTAAGAACGGTTCACTGGATTGTTCTTGGACCATGTTTGCAGTGGGGTTAACTGTGTCTTCAACTTCATCATCAGAAGGGTTCTAAAATGAGGGTCCTTCCTCATTGCCTTGATGAGAAGTATTTTCCAAATGCTTAATTCTTTGATCAAGGAAATTGTGATCAATCCTAAGAATGGTTAGTTCTTGCTTAAGGGTTCTAACCTCAGACTTGGTTTCCTTGATTTCTCTTTGAAGGTCGTTGACTATAACTTCCTTCTTGGATTTGGTAAACCTATTGTAGATTTTTTCCAAATCAACTTTGGGTTCCTGAAACCTAGGTTCGGGTTTACTGGTTTCCTTAACTAAGGTTTTCTTGAATTCACTAAGCTTTTGGGCTTTGATAACTGCGCCTTTGATCTGTTCTATGAGATCTAAGAGAAGTTCTTCTTGCTTAGAGAGAACATTGATAGTCTTGGTCCTACAACAATTATCCATGCAAGGTATAGGTTCATCCGGGCCACTATAGGAAGTAAAGGAGGCTCTAGAGGGTCTAGAGGATGACTGGTAGATTTGACGGATCTCACTGCTAGGAGACTCACTTTCTGAGTGGTCAAGTTCTAGGAGCTTAAAGATTTCATCTATACTGGTTTGGTCACTAACAAAGGTGTTGATAAGGGATTTGGCCTTAGCTTTACACTCTTTTCTGAATTGACCTCGTTTACCACAGTTAAAGCATTTTCCTGATGCTTTGGATATGGGTTTTCCTGTGGATTTGGATTTACCTTTCTTATAGAAATCATCTTTGCTGTACTTTTGTTTTCTATAATACTTGGCTGCAGTTTTCTTCCTATGGAAATTCTCAGAGGATTCTTTGTCCCTGTATTTGGATTTTCTTTTGGGAAGAACTGAAGGTAAGCCATACTGTGTATAGAAGTTTCCTACTTCGTACTTGGCTTTGCCTTTGCTGTCTTTGCTCTGGATTTTTAGATCTCTGCACATCTTCATTCCTTCACTTCGAATGGTGCTAGAGATATCTCCATAGGTTAGGTTATCATAATCTATGACACCTAAGGGGCTACAAAGGGTTTCTATGACCTTTTCGCCAAAAAGTGTGGGTAATCCATTGATGAACTTCTCCTTCCAAAATGGAGAGTTACAATCACTTCTGTGGATGACTCTGGTGGTGAACACATCTTCATACCACTTGAAGTCTCCAAGGGTTTTGCATCTAAGGTTACTCAATTGGTCGTAAATCCTAGATGTGATGTTGCTGGGTTTTCCTTCGAAGTGTTTCATGATCGTATAGATCAGGGTATTGACTCCGTCAGGAATTCCTCTTCCTATGGTTTCATCCAAGATGGGGGTTCCTTCCTCATCTTTTTGGACAGTATGCTTGATGTCTTCCTTAGACTCTTCTGTTAGGCAGGAGACCGATGGAGGTCGACCCAGAATCCTTCGATGGTAAAGTCAGTGAAAGGTCTCAAAAAACTCAGAAAATATTTCTTAAGTTCTTATTTTAGGAGAATGTTTTTCATACCTCGCTCTTCTGCCAATGAGTCCTTTATATAGTGTTCGCTTAAGGCGGTTACCTTATAACTTCTCCTGCCATCTCGGGTCTTTGGAGTAACTTCTACAACTGTCATGGAAGTTACAACACGATTTCATCCTTAATCATTTATTATAGAATGATTGATGAAACATAGCATTTGTTGGGAACAAATGCAATGTTTCATCTCGTCCATCTCATCTTGACAAAGGACGAGACGTTGTTATAATGCCTAGCTCGTTCGTCATCAGGGACGGACAAGACATTATTACAATGTCTCGTCTTTGTCCTTCAGGACGATGGAGACTGATTTGACGAGTGTTCATTTAAACTCTCAAAGGTCCCTTTCTTCTTTTCTTTGGACGAGGTATGTGGACGAGATGGGAGTTAACTTTTTCCTTCATCATCAGTTGCCCCCCTGTCCACATGGGTCATTCAACTAATTGGGTGACTTGTCAACTCGTCCTTAGATGTTCATAATTGATGTGAAATGAATCAGTATGCTACGTGTCGATATCTTATTGGCGATTAGTCTCGTCGATTCAGTTTTTCGAGGTAAGTGCCACGTGTCAGTCTCGTATTGGTGGCGTCGTTTTAAATGCCCAGGTCAACATCCTATAAATAGTGGAATCCCTCCTATGCCCTCTACATTTTCTGAAATTTTCTTCCTGAAATCCTTCGTCTAGAGCCAGGTCTAGAAGTTTCTTCACGTCCATAGTCTACTTTCGTCTAGAGCCAGGTACTTTCTTTTTTCCTCGTCTTTAGGCTTTTAAGTTTTCTTCAAAATGTTAGCAACTGTTATTTCTTTGTCTAGTGATAGTACCGAAAAAGCCATAGACAAGTATCAGGACTCCACTAGCTATAGTGGTTCCAGTAGTAGTTATAGCAGTAGAGAGGGTTCCACAGACGAGGAATATACCTCTGGTGTCCCTGGTTTCCCTATAGAAGCTCTTCAGGAGGAACTTAGGAAAGCTTCAGGTTCCAAAGCTGGAACCTCGTCCAATGTTCCCTCGTCCAACCCTACGGACGAGGAGAATGTGGTCTATAGTTGCGCAGTAGGCGTACATTCCAAAACGTCTGAGCAAAGGCTCGCCAACCTTCGGACGTGGTATTAGATTTCGGACGAGTTTAACCCAAGGTTACCCGTCCGTGGAGAATGGTGCTGCAATCCCCGTTTTGGAATAAGCGTCTATGAGGCCTACTTTTTGAGGGGTCTTAGGTTCCCTTTAAATTCATTTGCTAGAGAGTTATTAGTTAAGTTAGGTTTGGGTGTGTGCCAATTCAATCCAAATGCATGGAAACTGATTATCTCAATGCAAATTTTGTGGAAAGAAGTGTTTGGAAAAGACCGTCCTCTCACTGTGGACGAGTTTCTTTTCTGCTACAAACCCTCAGAGATAAGCCAGTCACTTGGCTTTCACTAGTTTACAGCAAGGGGCAGGGACTGTAGACTGATTAAGTCCCTAGCTTCGTCTGACAGGAATTGGAAGACGGAATTTATTTTCGTCTCTGGTTTTTGGTCTGGAAATCTCGTAGATGTTGGACGGGACCCTTTTGCTCCTTACTCTGGAGATTTAGGGAACCTGCGTCCTGAGAGTACGTCCTTCCACCCTTATGTTTCTTAACCTCTTTTTTGAATACGTATATCTCAATATTTCTAACTCTTTATCTGCTTCACAGGTGTTAAACGTCCATCCTTGAGCAAGTTTCATCGTGATCGCGTCCATAGGGCCCGTCTTCATTCTGAGAGGAACTTTCATTCCTTAGTCACTCTTCGCAATCTTTTCAAGTGGGGACTTGGTCCTGATCCATTAGACGAGGCCATTGCTCACGAGGTTACAGTGCGAAAAAGTAAGTGTTTTTCATCATACTTTTCCAACTTATATTCAACTCAATGAAACTTATTATTTATTGTTCTCTATTTTGCTTTTAGGAATATCAACATTGAAAGAGAACAAGGGGAAAGATACTCAGGTTGAAGGGAGTCGTCCTGAGACTTAGGCCCATCCTCATCCGTCAGCCAGAGAGAAGAGAAAAGCTTTATCCAAGAATTTGGACTTGGGCAGTCTCCCCAGTCGACGAGGCAAGAGGGAAAACATGATTCCCAAATTGTTAAGCCTAACCTCCCTCCATCTCAACAGCCTACCCAAGTTTTTGATGTAGACTCGTCCATTCCAGTTGATATGACTCCGTCCAGGACTCCTCCGCCCAGGACGACCGTATCCACCTCATCTCAACGCTCCCAAAAGGCTTCTTCAAACATAATTGAGAATGAAGATTTGGCATGGGAGTGCTTTCAAAATGCCATTCTTGACGAGGATATATACGCTTGTTATGACATGTCCTTAAAGGAATTTAAACACTCTGTGTTCATGATCTATTTAAGGTATGCAACCATATTTTTACCTCGTCTCTGTTATCCCAAAATCAATTTCTCCTTTTATTTATTATTTACACTTTTTTTTTTATATGTATATAGGGCATGTCAAAGTTTATAGCAGCGTCCAGGCAGGCTACTGGGTTGGACAAGACGAGAGTCATGCTGGAGACGAGGATCCAAGAATTGAGGAACGAGTCTAAGAAATGGGCTGAAACAGCTGCCAAAGCTAACGAAAAGACGAGGGAGGCACAGAACCTGGTTGAAGAATTGAGAGTTGATGCAGTGGAGAAGGATACTCGTCTTGACCATATGCAGAAAAATATTGACAAGCTGAGTACTCTTCTCTCCAAGGCGAAAGAAGATGCAGTGGCTGAGTTCAAGGCATCCAAGCAATACACTGATCTTCTAGATGCCAATTATGCAGCAGGTTTTGAGGACTTTAGGATGGAGGCTATGGAAAACTTCCCTGAAGTGGACTTTAGCTCCATCAAACTCAACCTGAATGCTGCTACCAGTTCTCTTCTTCAGACTGGTTCTGAGGATGTTAACATTGAGGATGATGCCACAACCATTCCTCCTTAGGACGACTCCAATGAGAATGCTCGCCAAACCTAGAAAATATTTCAATGTATTATGCTTTCCCTCTTTTTATTTGGTCCACTGTTTAGGACCTTTTTTATGTAACGTAAGTACATTAGGCTCGTCCATGGTTTAAGGACGAGCTTTTGTAAAACTAGTTTTAATTTTACAAGTGTGTTTGGGACATTGGTTGTCCACCCTTGAAACAATTGGATGAATGGTGTTATTTTTCTTTTATATATGCATGGACGAGAATTTCTATTTTCATATGCAAGATTGTATGCTTAGCTCGTCTACGTTTCATATACTTTTACCATTTTTATTGGAATTTTTCCAAGTGTAATTTATCCATGCGAAATGGTAATTATCAGCTTTACCCGTCCTTAGACTTGGCTGATTCTCGCGTTTGATGAAGGTAAGACCCTGCATTTCGCTCGTCCGTGGACTGGAATGTTTTTGGTGCTTGGACAAGTTTAAACACTCGTCCATACATTTCCTCATCCCTGGTCTGGTTTTGAGCTGACCTCGTCCATGATATGGACATACGCCTTGGGCTGTGGTTTTCTCAAGGCATAGAATTTTATCTCGTCCTTTACTTTGGACAAGCATGCCTTATTTTATCTCGTCCTTTACGTTGGACGAGCATGTCTTGATTTTTCTTTTCACTTAGGAAAGTTTATTGACGTTACATTCTCCGCGTCCAGAGAATTTTCTCGTCTTGAGCTTTTTAGCCCTCTTCAAGAATTAATATGAACAAAAATGGTATGGAAAATATTGTTCACAACATACATATTGTTCATAGACGAGGCATGGACTTAGAAGTTCACGCCTTGAAAGAAAAATAAATACAAACCAAACTATAACTTCGTCCATAACTTTAATACAATAACAAGTCAACACTAAAAATACGTAAGTAAACAAACTTATGTATACAGACAAGTAGACAAATGGTCTCCAGGCTCGTCTAGGCTGGCATTTTTATTGATAGTACCTCCTCAGGTGCTCAACATTCCAAGGATGTTCCAACTTCCTCTCGTCTAGGGTCTCTAAGTAGTAGGATCCTTACCTTTTACAATTTACAACTTTGTAGGGACCTTCCCAATTAGGACCCAGTTTCCCATGAGCTAGGTTCTTTGTTGCTGAAGATACCCTTTTCAGGACGAGGCCTCCTATGTTGAACCGTCTTGGTTTCACCATTGCATCATATTGCCTAGCCATGAGGTTTTTGTACCTTGCCATCCTTTGCTCAGCATCCATCCTTACCTCGTCTATTAGATCGAGGTTCAAACGGAGTTGCTCTTCATTATCTTTGCCCTGATAGGTTATCCCCCTATGATTGGCCATATGCACTTCCGCGGGTATGACTGCTTCAGTTCCATAGGCCAGCTTGAAAGGAGTTTCTCCTGTCGAAGTTCTTACTGTCGTCCTATACGCCCACAGAACACCTGGTAACTCGTCTGGCCATACTCCCTTTCCCCCCTCAAGCCGAGTCTTGATTATTTTTAACAAGGATCGGTTTGCAACTTCAGCCTGGCCATTTGCTTGTGGGTGGGCGGGTGAGGAATAGTGATTCTGAATCCCGAAGTGTATGCAAAAATCTTTGAAGAGTACATTGTCAAATTGTCGTCTGTTATCGAATACCAGCACCCTGGGTACGCCAAACCTGCACACAATGTTCTTCCATACGAAGTTCTTGACATTTTGTTGTGTGATATTAGTTAAAGGTTCTGCTTCTACCCACTTGGTGAAATAGTCAATACCAACCACAAGAAATTTCATTTGCCTCACACCTATTGGAAAAGGACCCAGGATGTCTAGTCCCTATTACGCAAAGGGCCATGGGGCCGTCATTGGGGCTAGGTACTCTGATGGTTGCCTGGGGACGTTACTAAACCGTTGGCATTGATTGCAGACCTTTACATAAACTTTTGCATCTGTTTGGAGAGTTGGCCAATAATACCCTGCACGGACGATCTTATGGATAAGTGATCTGGCTCCCGAATGGTTTCCACAGGCTCCTTCATGAACTTATCTCAGCACGTAATTCGCCTCGTCCGGAGCCAGACACCTGAGGTAAGGCTGAGAAAAGCCTCTCTTGTATAGAACTTCGTCCATAAGCACATACCTGGCTACTCTAACCCTGAGTTTTCTAGCCTCGTCCCTGCCTTCTGGAAGCTTCCCGTCCTTCAAGTACGATAATATTGGGCTCATCCAGCTTTCCTTGTTCCCTATTTGGTTCACTTTTGGGAGATCTATGCTTGGGACGTACTGGACTTCATCGAATTCATCCATGGCTCCTGTCCCTGAGGCTTCCTTTGCTAAAGCATCCGCTTCCGCGTTCTCCTCCCTTGGGATTTGAACGAATTTAGCTTCCTTGAACTTCTTCACAAGTCGTGACACTTTTTCCAGGTATTTCTTTTTTCGTCCTTCCTTCACCTCATACGTCCCATTTATCTGGCCCATGACCAACTGAGAATCTCCCAGGACAAGTACTGATTTTGCATCCACGGACTTAGCTAGTTCCAGCCCTTTAAGAAGAGCTTCATATTCAACTTCATTATTGGTCGCTTGGTACTGCAAACAAACTTTGTGTTTGAGTTTGTCCCCTTCTGGAGATTGCAGAATCACACCTATTCCTCCTGCGGGCTGTGTAGACGAACCATCCACATGGACGATCCATTTCTGGCTGTCTTCCATCTTACCTACATTATCGCAATTTGGGGTAAACTCTGCAATGAAGTCTGCCAGAGCTTGAGCTTTTATGGTGTGCCTTGGTTGGTACTTGATGTCAAACTCACTAAGTTCAACAGCCCATTGAATCAATCGTCCTGCAGGCTCCAACTTGTTCATTGCCTTCTTGAGTGGATGATCCGTCATGACGTTGATGACATGTGCCTGGAAATAATGCCTTAACTTCCTGGAGGCTATTATTAGTGCGAAAGCCAGCTTTTCCATTAATGGATATCGTTCTTCCGCTCCTCTCAGTGCCTTACTTGTATAGTACACTGACTTCTGCACTTTTCCTTCCTCTCTTATTAATGCTGAGCTCACGGCATGCGGGGTCACTACCAAATATAAAAACAGCTTTTCTCCTGTCACGGACAGGTTTAGCAGTGGAGCCGTAACGAGGTATGTTTTCAAATCTTGGAAGGCTTTTTCGCACTCGTCCATCCACTCAAATGCTTTCCTTAAAACCTTGAAAAACGATAGACACTTGTCAGTAGCTTTAGACACAAACCTGTTGAGGGCTGCAACTCGCCTGGTAAGAGACTGGATTTCTTTGATACTCTGCAGAGGCTTCATGTCTAGAATTGCTTTAATCTTTTCTGGGTTTGCCTCGATCCCCCTATGCGAAACCATGAACCCAAGAAATTTTCCTGACGCCACTCCGAAAGCACATTTGCTGGGATTCAACTTCATTCCGTATTGCCTGAGTGTATTAAAAGTCTCCTACAGGTCGTCCAAATGCTTCTCCTTGTCCAGGCTTTTCACCAACATGTCGTCCACATAGACTTCTACGTTTCGCCCAATCTGAGGACGAAACATGTGGTTGACTAGTCGTTGGTATGTTGCTCCAGCGTTTTTCAAACCGAAGAGCATTACTTCATAACAAAATAGCCTTGACTAGTAACAAAGGACGTCTTCTCCTGGTTGGCCTCATCCATCCTTATTTGGTTGTATCCTGAGAAAGCATCCATGAAACTAAGTAATTTATGGCCTGCAATAGAATCCACTAGTTGATCAATGCGCGGCAATGGATAGCTGTCCTTGGGGCAAGCCCTGTTTAGATCAGTAAAATCTACACACATCCTCCACTTGCCGTTCGCTTTTTTGACCATCACCACGTTGGCCAACCAATCTGGATAGTACACTTCTCGTATAAACTTCGCCGCCATCAACTTCTGAACCTCGTCTTTAATAGCCTCATCTCTCTCAGGGACGAATACCCTTTTCTTTTGTCAAATTGGCTTTGAAGAAGGACATACGTTCAGACGGTGGGTGATGACGCTAGGATCTATACCCGGCATATCCTCATGAGTCCAAGCAAATACATCAGTGTTTTTCCTCAAAAACTGGATGAGGTCCTCCTTAAGCTTTTCTTCTAGATCTGCCCTAATTCTGGTACACCTCTCATGGTTGTTCTCGTCTAAAGAAACATCTTCTAACACTTCAGCAGGTTCTACCATGACTCTTTTTCCTTCAATATTCATGGCCTGAATTTGTTCGTCCATGGCCAACATTGCCAGGTAACACTCTCTTGCGCTAGTTGGTCTCCTTGCACTTGTCCTACTTCATGTTCTGTTGGAAACTTCACAGACAGGTGATAAGTAGATGTAACAACCTTCCAACTGTTTAAAGTCGGCCTTCCAATTATGGCATTATAGGACGATGAACAATCTACCACAAGGAAGCTCACCTCCTTGGTGACTTGTTGTGGGTGTGCCCCCAGAGTCACTGGTAATGAAATAACGCCCACGGGTTGTACCTTCATTCCACCAAAACCTACTAGGGGGGAGCTCACTAGACGGAGTCGGTCTCGTCCTAACCTCATCTGCTGAAAAGCTGGATAATATAAAATATCAGCCGAACTCCCATTATCTATCAACACCCTTCTAGTCTTGTAATTAGCAATAAGGAGGGTGATGACAATAGCATCGTCATGAGGGTGATGAATTCTCTCAACATCCTCCTCCGTGAAGGTGACTGCTTTCTGGTCCGTGGTCTTCTCGCTCGGTGACCGTCTAGAGAGTTGGACGCTCTGCACTGCTTTCAAGTATGCTTTCTTTGACTTGGATGACTGTCCTGTTGAACTTCCCCCTATGATTACTCTTATCTCTCCGAACGATGGTCGTGATGATTCCTCTACCTTCCCTTTCAATTTCTCGTCCTTGTGGTCTCGTCCAAGGAAATTTCTCAGCTTCCCTTGCCTGATAAGATTCTCTATCTGCTGCTTCAAATCGAAGCACTCGTCCGTATCATGCCCATGATCTCTATGGAAACGACAATACTTATTCCTATTGCGCTTGTTGGGATCTCCCTTCATCTTCTCCGGCCACTTCAAGGAAGGCTCGTCCTTGATTTGCATAAGGACTTGCTCAAGTGGCACATTCAAAGGGGTGTATTGTTGATTCCGCACTGAAGGACCTGCCTTCTTCTCTCGGTCTTTCCTATCTTCTGTTCGTCCCTTCTTAGGACGAGGACCTTGTTCCGAATGACGCATCGGGTTGGCTTCCACTTTCTCAACTCTCTTCCTCTTCTTGGCTATGATGGCATCCTCCGCATTCATAAAGTTCTGGGCTGAATGGACTAGTTCAGCCATAGTCTGAGGCACCTGTTCATATAACTTGTGGATGAACAGGTCAGAATGAACCCCGTTATGGAATGCCGCCAAAAGGAGCTTATCATCCACCTCGTCCACTGCCAAGGCGTCCCTGTTGAACCGCGTGATGAAAGACCGCAAACTTTCATTCTTTCCTTGCTCTATGGTTAGCAAGTTAGACGAAGAACGCTTGTGCCTCTGTCCTCTGATAAAATTATTGACGAACAACTTGCTTAGTTCCTCGAAGGACGTCACTGTGTTAGGAGGAATTTTGCTAAACCACACTCGTGCAGGTCCTTTGAGGGTAGTAGGGAAAGCTTTGCACATTATTTCATCCGGAACCCCTTGAAAATGCATGGTAGTTTTGAAGGTGGCAATATGATCAAAAGGATCCCGCGTCCCATCATATGAATCTAATGAAGGCATCTTAAACTTGGATGGCAAAGGGTGAGCATTGATGGAAGCCACAAAGGGGGAATCAGCCCTGTGAACTAAATCTTCTACAGGGTTCACTTTCCTCATATTCTCCCTCATCTCATCCATAACCCTTCTCATTTGATCCATTTCCCTTTCTAAATGAGGTACCCTCCGTGAAACGGTACCCCTTGACTGGCTTTCAGGTTCAACATTCCTTCCCTCTTCTTGACTCTGGGCCTGTCCTTCAGTATTCCATTCGTGACGCTGCCTCCTCAAATCAAGTTATCTTACCAACTCCTGGTTCTAGCGGGATAACTCCGCCATAGCAGCGGCCATAGATTGCATGTGTTGGATTGAAGATGGCTACATGGTGGGCGCTAATTGACGGTCGTGATGAGGGTTACTGGAGGCGTCCCTGCTCTGTTGAGGGCCTGGACTAGTAGCCCTAGATCTTGTCCGAACCATTTCAACCCTTTGTCGGAGAAAGAAATCGCAGAACTCAACAAATTAAGTTCAAGGGTGATGAAATCTATTCCCCACAGATGGCGCCAACTGATGATGGTAAGGAAATCAGTGGGATGAGAATCTCCGGATGTCGATCTTGAAGGCTGTGTCCTAGAAAATCAAATAGGGTCAGAGGAGACCGATGGAGGCCGGCCCAGAATCCTCCGATGGTAAAGTCAGTGAAAGATCTCAAAAAACTCAGAAAATATTTCTTAAGTTCTTATTTTAGGAGAATGTTTTTCATACCTCGCTCTTCTGCCAATAAGTCCTTTATATAGTGTTCGCTTAAGGCGGTTACCTTATAACTTCTCCTGCCATCTCGGGTCTTTGGAGTAACCTCTACAACTGTCATGGAAGTTACAACACGATTTCATCCTCAATCATTTATTATAGAACGGTTGATGAAACATAGCATTTGTTGGGAACAAATGCAACATTTCATCTCGTCCATCTCATCTTGACAAAGGATAAGACGTTGTTATAATGCCTAGCTCGTCTATCATCAGGGACAGACGAGATATTATTACAATGTCTCATCTTTGTCCTTCAGGACGATGGAGACTGATTGGATGAGTGTTGATTTAAACTCTCAAAGGCCCCTTTCTTCTTTTCTTTGGACGAGGTATGTGGACGAGATGAGAGTTAACTTTTTCCTTCACCATTAGTAGTAACTAGTGAAGTGGTGACTGGTTCCTTCTTCACGAGTTTTTCAAGCTTTTGGTTGACCATTTCTAAGGTGGTTTTATCCTTAGGTCTAAGGTTGGGTATGAGTTTGGTTCAAAGTTACACCTAGTATAACTCTAAGTAATGTTACATCACTCAATATTTTTTAATTGGATGCGAATATTGACAAATCTACCGTTAGATTACATTATCTTTGTATATTCATCATGCTTGCAAAATTTCAAGGTGATCAAAGATTAATAGCCATGTCATCAGTCAATTATTAAAATTCAAATTTTTGTAGTTTAAAATAATGCATAAAAAATGAGTTTATAGATCAAATGGTAAATAGCATCCGATTGATATGAAAATTGACATGCATGTTAAGAATATATAGAACATGTAATTCAACGGTTGGATTTTCAAAATATTAATTCAATAATAAGTTATTAGATGATATAACATTACTTAGAGTTACACCAGGTGTAACTTGAACCCGACCCTATATATATATATATATATATAGAGAGAGAGAGAGAGAGAGAGAGATATGAGTTCAAGTTACACCTAGTGTAATTCTTGTAAAGTTACATATTTTTTACACCGTAAATTCATAAGAGATCAAACAGCTAAAAAAATATCATTAAATGCTATTGATTTCTACCTCATTCATAATTAATACTAACATTTTCTCTCTCTCCTTATTTATTTTTTTCACTTGATTAAAGGGCATACTGCCATTTTTAACAACTTCCATTTCTATACTTGAAAGAAAAAAAAAAAAAAAATTGTCCATTTGTCTCAGAGTAAGCCTATGATGTCCAAGGCTTACAAAGTTACAATACCAATAGGCTTAGCAAAAAAAAAAAAGGTTACAGTACCAATAGTCAAAAATTGCTTTATCTAATTAAGTTCCATTTCAATAGATCACAGGGATTTTATAAATATGTTAACTCTTGGGTTTTAAAACTTTGGATAGTGATCGGAGTAGCAAAGTATGACGACGGTGACGAAAGTGAGAATAAGGTGCACTACGGGCAGCCCACTCCTCCTCTGTACTATATGACATGCATTCCAAAAGACATTCCTCTTTTCCTTGGTTATGGAGGAAAGGTCACGCTTTCTGACGTAAATGACGTGCAACTTTTGCTGCAAAACCTTAAAGATCATAAGAAGGACAAGCTTGTGGTACAATACAGAGATTACTATGATCATTTTGATTTCATTATGGCTGAGAATGCGAACAGAGTAGTATATTTTTTTTGTATAGTTTATTTTTTTCTCAAGTATAGAAATGCAAGGTGTTAAAAATGGCAGTATGCCCTTTAATCAAGTGAAAAACAATAAATAAAGAGAGAGAGAGAGAGAAAATGCTAGTATTAATTATGAATAAGGTAGAAACCAATAGCATTTAATGATATTTTTTTAGCTGTTAGATCTCTTATGGATCTATGGTGTAAAAAATGTGTAACTTTACAAGAGTTACACCAGGTGTAACTTGAACTCATCTCATATATATATATATATATATATAAAGAGAGAGAGAGAGAGAGAGAGAGAGAGAGAGCTCTTTCGTTCGTATCCCATACATACAAAATCAACTCTATTATATAATTGAAAATAATTTTATTATAAGACAAGTTAAGGATATAAAATTAAAGTTAAAAATTTTAAATTGAAGTTGAAATTTAATAAAATTAGGACACACATTTTGTGCTAAGAAAGAACGGGTTCCTTGCTAGTGACTCTCTCAAAACCAACTTTGATGGGGCAATTTTTGAGGATTCTGATGAAGCGGGTATCAGAGTGGTGATTCAAAATTGTCACGATGATGTTATGGCGGCCTTGTCAGAAAAAATTTCAAAGTCTTCTTCTGCGGTTATCCTGAAATTTAATAAAATTAGGACACATTTCACAAGCGCCACACTACACTGTTTGAAACTCACAAGATACTTCCTGGCTAATTCAGCAATTATATCCAGAGGCACAACCGATTCGTTTAAGCATTTAGAGAGAAATAAGTAATTATTAGTCTAATCACTCAAGCAACAAGTTCAAATTTTTTAATTATCTATACTACTATTTAAGGGGTTGCACCTGTTTGGACCAAATTTTATTTGGTTCCAAAATACCTCTACAGCATATGCTTAAGTAGGGGTAAAACTTGGTAAAAATGTTTCTTTAACTTCCACGTAAAACACTATCTACAAAATAGGAACACACTCTCATTAAACAGGTAAAATTTCTAATTAAAATTTTTTAAAAATTTAGCTAGATTTAAAATAGATGAAAAACAGTTCACCAACAAACAGTTTTTCTTTAAAAAAAAAAAAAAAATTACGCACAGTTTTTTTTTCCCTTTGTTTTTTTGAACATATCTACTCCTATATTCACAACTGCCTAATACACGTTCTCAAATTACTTGCCACTTGCCTTTCAGTTTTTTCCCCTATCAGAATCATCTTCAGTTTGGGTCTTTTCACAAAAACTTTTCCTTTTTCTGTATTCATCACTCCCCTATTCTGCAATCTTTATTCCTTCTTCTCCTCATTTGATGGCCACTTAGAGTCTGAACTATGTGCGCTATTGGCTGAGGAAATTTGAAGATATGCTTAAATTTTAAGTTATTACCTGGCCTCTATTAGTATTACCACATATTATGTGATTGTTCTGATTGAACCAAATCAAAACAAAACCCAAGAAATGGAGCAAATATTGTTGATTGGAATGAAAGCCCGGTACTAAGTGTAGCAATTAAAAGTTGTTCAAGAATGGATACATCAAAGGCTGAAATACCTGTATGTAATGCCAATTTCTTTATTTATCATTCCACATTTTACTTTTTACTTTTTTATTTTATTTTTATTTTTTTATTGAGCGGATAGATACTGCTATAAAAATCAAACTGTTCATGTTTAGAACATTTGACTAGATTAATCACCGGTAGGCATCAATTGGTTCTTCTTCAATGGGTGAGCATCAATCTTTCTTTCTTCTTCTTTGTTTATTTATTTATATTTTATTTTAATGGGTGAGCATTAAATCAGACATAGAAAGTTGTGCTTTGTTATTAGTAGTTAGTACCACTGCCAATTGAATGTAATTTTAGATTTGGAAGTATGTATTATAAAATCTTTTTCTTTTTCTTTTTCTTTTTCAGAAACAAAATGAAATAAATGGTGTTGAAACCATCTTCATCTATAGACCTAACAATAATCTATTTTGAAACTAAAGTCTAAGACATTAAACATTTTCGTATATATTAAACTTTGATTGTGATTTGATGTAATTTTCATTTATATTATTTATATTTCCAATTATTTTGGGACTTCAATAGCCGAAGGCATATACCCAAATTGCGTTGAATTGATACTTGGCACAAAGTTTGTGTCTTGAGAAAACATTTTAAAATCTTTTATGTTATTACTAATTTACTGTAGTCATATTAATTTGTGGTGTAAGGATCCTTCACCTAAGGCTATATATGATTTGTAGGAATTGACTTACCTATGATGGGCGTCCACAAAAGAATTTACCAGGTGTGTAAGTTTTAATGAATTTATTTATTTCAATAAATTCACTAGCCTAATCCTATATCTGATTTATTTTTCCACTTAAGTAATGTTTTATTATATATTTTCTGATTTGGTAATCCTATTGTGGTTCTTTTTCCCATTGTTATTAATACCGTTCCGTTCCGGCCGAAACGGCTGGAAAATTTCATACCAATCCTTAAACCGGTACGAATCACCCTCTTGTTCCACCTCGGACCAAATTTCGGTTCGTTCCGGCCTGTTTCGGCCATTTCGGCCTGTTTCAGTGAATTTTGGCTGGTAGACATATTTCGGTCAGTACTGAATCTACTGATAAATGCAAAAAAAAATTTCCTTTTCAAGTTTTAATGGCTATTACCTAAATAGAGCTGCCCATCCCATTTCATCTTACTTTCGGTCCTTTACAAGTTGAATGGCTCACGTACTCATCCCTTTACAGCAGGTTTCCACCACGTTGACGGTTGCCGAAATGAACCCAAGCCATGGCAAAGGCAGCTGCTGCTACTTCATCTTCTTTTTCTTCTTTCTTCTTCTTTCTTTTCGTCTGCTGGTCCTTCTTCAATTTTATTTTGAATTTTCATTGCCTAGTTTTGTGTTTTCTTTCTTGTTTTGTGAACCTAGCACATGACTAGGTGTTGGAAATGACAAAGAGACCTGACAGAAAGTTTTAGGCTTTGTTTATGTGAGGTCACACTTAACTATCTCTTTCGGTTTTTTAATAGTAATTTTTTTTGAGAATATTTTAATAGTAAAATTGTTTTAATAATTTTTTTTTTTTTGAGAGTCAATAGTATTATTATAATTATTGGGTAGATTTTTAGACTTGAAATTGATATTTTAGCTCAAATATGGAATTATAGTTTTAAGACTTGTTGAGGTCCAAAATTTCACAAGAAAGTCCATTCCATGAAAAGTAAAGAAGGCCCAATTTGTGCAACAAGAAGAATCGACATCAAGGCCCTATGTATGTTCAGATTTCTAGCAAAAAAGGCCATTAAAAAATCCAGCAAAATCCAGTGAAAGAACTGCATCGGGATACCCAGAGGCTGCCAGAGGCTCGGGATCCTTGGGACGTGCAGCACAGCTAAAGTGGGATTGAGACAGTTCAAAAGGAGTACCACAAAATACAAGAAATGAAGAACAGATATGTCCCTCTCAAGCACCCAATGGTGCAGCAAAGAATCAAAAAGCTTAAAGAGTGACAATTCATGAACAAAAGGTTGGTACATCGGGAAACCCAGAATGAAGAACTATAAGGGGAAGTAGCTAGGAAAACCTTCAATCCAGCAGGAATTGATTCTACTCACTTGGGAAAAATGACAAGCAAGAAGGACAGCCAAAAAGCTAAGTCTAAGAGGTAAAAAGCCTTGAAAGAAGAGAGGGTAAAGGTTAGCTCTCCAAAATGGAAAGTCAGTAAGTAGCTTTTAGGAAAACAGGACTAAAAGATGAAAGCTATGAGAAACAAATAAAGAATCAACGGTCAGAATGGTTGGTATAACTGGGGCTCTGGTACCCAGAGAGCCAAGGGGGAGAATCAATGGTATCCAAACCTAATATGACTCTATAAAAGGGGGGAAGTAGCCAACATTAAGGGGAATTATGCAGAAACAGAAAATCATAGTAGAATCTTTGAGAAAACACAGTCTAAAACTCAAAGAAAGTAAAAAACAGCTCCTAGTATCCCAAAACAACCACTATAGAAGGTACTTGGATTCAAAGTGATTCAAACTTTCTAAGTCTTAGAGGCTTAGATAGTCATCTAAGTCTGTAATTTTTGAGCTTATTTGGACTTTGTAACGCATCTTAGTGAGCACATTGTAATTCACAATTAAGAAAAATAATGAAATATCTCATATTGATTTAAGGATCTCTACCAATTATTTTGTGTATTTATTTATTACATTGTCTTCCTTTACTGTTTCTTGCTGCTCAATACATATATTCTTGCTTGCTAGTTTTTCTTTTACTCAGCCAAAAGCTAAGTCCTTTTACTAGGGTCCTTACTTCAACTTGGGCCTTGGACACACTTAGCCTCCAAAGAAACATATGTCAAAACATGCACACATCAGATATCACTCTCTCCCACAAAAATCATTCTCACCTAACTATCTTGGAAGGCAATGCCCAAGCAAAGCCACTTGGACTTGAGTTCCAAATCCCACAAATCTTGTGCAAAAGCACGAAGTCTGTGAGAATTGGGGCCAAGATCCTTGTGGCTGAATCATTCTCATGAAATTCATTTACATATATGTATATGTATTAAAATGTATATCCTAATCTAAGAAACTAACAATTATTTGAAGATATGTATATTGTATAGTGTGTTTTTATGTAGCACCTATAAAGGTAAAGGGAAAGGACAAAACTCTATTGCATAATAAATATGGAGAAAGATCATATAGTTCAGAGAACCAGCATTCTGGGTTCTTACAGGCCTAGTACGCCCCAGATCCCACGACAGTATGCCCGGGATCCCACGACAGTACGCACGGGGTTCCAAGTGCAGGAACTCTTTTAAATGTTTATACAATAAAAGATAAGCCTTAAATACTCTATTTCAATCTCCTTCTCATTGTGAATATTATGAACACTTATTTTACTTATTTTGTAAGAGTAAATGGTCATTTTACGAGATTAAAATGCTTATAATGGTATTTTATTACTTAGGAGGAATTGCATTTTTTGTCTTGAGGAGCTTTATGTGACTTGCACACAACTTGGATTGTAATCAGCCCCATTTAGCTACGGTGAACCAAGCTCAATCCACCAAATAACAAATATTTGGCCCGGGATCCTTGTCTCTTCTTGGGCCTGTGTGCTAAGAAAAAAAGCACTCTCACAAGACTCAATAAATTATATGAATTTTGACCAATAATATATAAGGAAATATAAGTATATAAAATTATAAATAAAAAAAAAGTATAAAAAAGGTAGCTCCGAAACCGTATGCTAAAACAACCCGGTACCAATCCGGTACCGAAATGAGCACCGAAACGGTATTCATAACAATGATTTTTCCCCTGTATTATGGTGGCGAGGGAGATTCAATGTAGATGGAGGTGGTAGTGCCAACAAATATAAAATTTGATGCAAGTTCGGCTATAAAGATTTTGAGGCATGGAATGCTAATGTTTTAATTTAGGTAGAGAGTGTGTTGCTCTAGAGGATAGATATGTCAAGTTTAAAAAGAAAAAGGAAAAAAATTCAAATACAAAGAATGTTATGATTGGTAGATTATAAAGTGGAACACAAGATATTGTACAAAAGATTTGTATTCATTCATGTGATCTGTATATTGTAGTTGTGGTTTTTTCTCTTTTGTAGTGTTGGCCCGTTTTAGATGTGTAAGCTTTACATAAGAAATATATGCTTTCAATTGGGATTGATGGGTCTTTTGATGGAATAATTTATGAAAATTTTTAGGTTGTTACTTTGATAGAAATGTTTATACTTTAAAATGTACAATACCCAATTTCAAATAAGTGAAATGGGATATGATAAGATTTATATACGAAAAAATTATTTAAGTCACATAAATTTTATCACATATCTACGTATTTTTGTGATTCGAAAATATTAGTAACCCTAAATTATGACTAATGGAAGGTGTTGACTTTTAAAAAAAGAGAAATGATATGTTCATAACATTTTCACAACATTTTAAATTATTATCGTTATCGTATCATAAAAAATATAAAAAAAACTCTTTTGCAAGATCTCTTTTTTTTCTTTTTTTTCCCCTCTCCTTCACGTTAAGTTGGATTTTTTTTTTTTTTTAAATGAGAAAAAACCCTATCCTTATCCCTTCTTTTTTTTTTTTTTTAATTATTATCCTTATCCCATCATCTCATGTAAGTTTTATTTTTTATTTTAATGAGATTATTCAATGTAGTTAAAGGAATATTCAATTATCCACCAACATATCTCACTTATCTAAGTACTAGCCTCTGAGCAGGCTCTTCTATTTTTTGGGTAAGGGTTAATTTAGAGCATTTACTACATTTTTCAATCACACAAAAAAAAAAAAAAAAAAAAAAAAAAAAAAAAACCTAGAAGTGTGATGAAAAATTATTTCACCTGTTAACGCATAATACTCATCACACCCCTAGGAACTTTTTTTTTTTTTTTTTTTGTGATTGAAAAATATAGTAATCCCAAAATATAATAAATGCTCTAAATTAATGCTTACCCAAAAAATAGAAGAGTCTCTAAGCACGTGCGTGAGCGCGTGCTTAGAGGCTAGTTTTAATGTTAAATATCTATGTTTCCTCTTTATTCTATTTTTTTTTGAAGCCATGTTTCCTCTTTCTAATGAGATATAATATAATTGAAGTTGATTTTCAAAATATACTTGGATTATATGATAATTTCTTGCAAAAAAATTTCAAAATGTAGTATGCATTGTGCGAGATATTGGCTAATAAAAATTGAGGATGTAAATAAGTTTGTTTTAAAGACATTGATTAATAGGAGAATATCTTATTTTGTAGGTATTTTACGTGAAATTAGATATATATTTTTACCAGGTTATCCCCAAGTTTTTTTTTCCCCCTATTAAACATATTCTAGGGGTATTTTTGAACCACATAAAAGTCCAGTCTAAAAAGGAAAATTTTGGTAGAAGAGTATCCTATTTTTTAGATATTTTACATAAAGTTGGAGATAGTTTTGTCCCTATTAAACATAGGGTCTAAGGGTATTTTTAAACTACATAAAAATCTAGTCCAAAGAGGGGAATCATGTTATAAATAGTATAGATTGGCTGATTAACAAGTACTCTTAGTGCATTTGTTAATTAAACATTTTAAGAAAGTTATATATGATATCATTTTTATGGGAAATATAAAAAGTTGTCGCAAATTTTTTCCTCATAAAAAGTTTCTAAAATTATTCTTAAATCAGTACTCTTATAGAGTCCATTGTCTTCCCACGTAAAGGTATGCTAGGTCCAAATGTCATAGAGAAATAATTAATAAAGCCAATATAAAAATGAGGTGGCAACCAGGTATACATCTTGCAATAGTGCCCCCTTCACAACAGATGAAGGGAACAAAAACTACATCACTATATGGGTAAAGATCTACTACCATACAGATCTTAGGTAGCATAGATTGTCTCTGCAAGAGAACAATTGTGCCATTACTGCTATCCGATTATGCTATTACTATCGTATAGAAGAATTTCAAGGGCACTTGGGTCCTCCTTCCTTGGTCTTCCAGTTATTGTAGCAAGGGCAAACTTGCTTGTTGCCATAAGTGCCAGGAGGAACACAGAGGCACTTGGAGCAGCACTTTAGGCAGAAAAACATGCATGGCTTCTTGTGTGAAGTTGCCGAGCAACGATATGTACACTTTGGCTTGCAATCTGTATGTCACAATTAGAGAATTACTGTTCATCAGATCACTTAAAATCATGTACTTCTTCATAAGAATAACAAAATTAGTAGAATGTGTTTCATTTGAGCACAAGAACTGTACAAATATGTACCTGAAGGACGAAGCTTTGTAGCCTGTTTCATGAAATATATACACATTAGAATTTGACACAAGCATAAATCATTTAGAGTAACAAAATATGAAAAAAGAATAGACTGTGTACGGACACACAAGTATGCAAACAACTAAAAACATGAGTTGAAGACATGATTTCAAAAAACAAAAGCGAGAAAAGTGTTGTACCTCAGCAATATCAGAGAATGTGATTAAGAGAAGTAAAGAAACCAGGAACAAGAGAGAGGTGTACGGACGTCCTGCCATATCTATATTAGAGGCTGCTTAAACTCTAGTGCTAAACTAATGAAGTAATAATTTTCTCACAAAGCACAATGAGAGATGTTGAAGCAATGAAATTATAAGGGACATTTATAAAGGATATTTGGGATGATCAATATGCAATAATTAAGGAAATGAATAGAAGTATAGAACGCGTTATTTGAGGCGTGAAATTGGGGTGATTTGTGTGGCGCCTAAAAATCCCATGTGGGGGGGTCCTAGAAATATTGTGCGTTATATGCGGTGTGTTTGTCTTGTTTCTTTAGTTTGCTTTTGTCAACTTTAACGTGTTAGAACTGTCCTTTCAACTAATTTCTTTCCTTTCTTGACTCTCCAAAAAAAAAAAAATCAATCTTTCTTTTTTAATTACTTTTATTCAAACTTCTTCTTTTTTTCTCTATTTGTAAAAGAATGTTATAATTTTCTATACATCTTTAGACTTTAGGTAGGAGGATAGAATTTGAATTTTTAACATCTTTGTTAGAAACACTAAAAAAGACATTTTGACCTAAACATTATTGATTTATAAAAAGTGATGCTAAAACTATAATTTTTTTTTTAATAATATTTTTCGTGATTTGTTAAGTTATGACTGGAACAATATTACGTACAAATATCAATTTATAAGCTTAATATAATGGAACTTGTAATATCTTAATCATTTTCTAACACATTATTAATATCACTTTATTATATACTAATTACAACACACCTCATTAATCACACACACACAAAAATTATAATAAACCAATGAACATGTTGTGTTGAAGGTAGTTAAAGAGTAGTGCTGGAAGTTTGGTTGAAAATGAGTTTAGATTAGGTTTTTCTTTTAAATTTTTTATTTCATCTGTTTAATTAAGAACAGGTTTTTTTTTAAATTATATTTTTTAATCGTTGTTCAACAAATAAAAAATTCAGATTTCAGAGAAAAATAAAATAAAAATTCTAAACGTGACTCTCTCCATGTGATTTATCTTTTTAATTTAATTTTTGCGTGTGCGAGGTTTGTTACTTGTTTAACTTTTTTTAATAGTATGTGATGTGAATGTGATCTGTGTATCTTATGTTCCACGTCGTACGGTTGCTTTGACATGTGAGGGAACATGGCCTTTAATCCTCATGATTGTGTATATCACTCACCCACTAATATTGTAATCATAATAAAATGATAATTAAGTTTCTTTTTTTGGGTAGAAAATTATAATAAAGTTGGGTAGCGACCGCAACACCTTCGTACTTCACCGTAATTTTCTTTTTACTTATCACGGGATCATGTACTATTATTGGATTATTATTCATGTCAGAGTCATTCTAGAGGCTAATAAAAAATTTGGATGTGATTACTTAACATTAAATTGGCCAATAAGAAAGTCTATCATGAAGAAAAATGTGGCAAATGTGCCAATGAAAACGTCAATGTCAACTAGCTAAAAACCACAAAGAGACTTGATTGATTTACTTGAATGGAAAAATCTTTCGATGTACAAACTAAACAATAGAATCAACAAAGATAGGTTTTTTTTTTTTTTTTTTTTTTGAGTAACAGATCAACAAAGATAGTTTGATGATCAAAGATTTCACTGTTGTCACGGAAATGCAAGATATAAGCTTCTTATTTTGAATTTTTGGTAATACATAAATCCATGTTTCTTTTCTTCTCTCTCTCTCTCTCTCTCTCTTTTTGGGCAAATCGTTGTCTAAATTTTATGGGTCTAATTGACATTGAGATTTTTCTAATTTCTATAACCAGCTCAAGACTAATGTTTCAAGAGAACAATCAATGTTTTCCTAAGAAAGCGGCAACACACTTTTTGCTTATAAACGCTGTTGTTTCCAAATATGCTTATAAGCAATCCCTTCCGTTTGGAGCATAATCAGGGATTTTTTTTTTTTTTTTTTTTTATAAGAAACCAGTACTTCATTTCATTCAAGTTTGAACAATCTGGTGTACATCCGAAATAATTTCAGAGTTTATAATGGTTGGAGTTTCCTCCATCCATGTTACAAAGTTATTTATAGTTTGAGCATGCCGTGCAAGGCCATGAGCTGCTCTATTTCCCTCCCTTCGCGTGTGTTGGACTTCAACTTGGCGAAACTGCTGCATACTCTAAATGGTACTTGAGATGATATTTGCAATAGTTATGGGAGGCTCTGTTGCCCCCTGAATAGCAGAACATACCACCAAGCTATTGCTTTCAAAAATTACCTTTTGGACACCAATATCTTTTGCAAAACCAATGGCAACTTCAATTGCTTTAGCCTCAATCTCCAAAGCACCCAACGGGACCAGTAGTCGTTTACTCATAGCTGCGACCACCCTTCCTTGCTCATCCCTTGCTATCACTCAAATACCAGCCCATTTTTGCTTTGAAAAAACTGCTCCATCTGTATTCACCTTGTACCACCCATGTGGTGGAGGTGTCCATTTATTCTAACATGGTGAGGCACCCCGAGTTTGGCTTACATTTTATTGGGCTGCATAATATTCCTGTAACATTGTCATGGTTGTCCCATATATTGCAGCAGCTGCAAGATTTTTTCCCCCATACCTCTTTTCATTTCTATTTTGCCATATACTCCACGCAATCATCAAAATCATATGCAACAGGTTTGAGTCTTGATCCTGATTCATTCCATTAAAACAAAGCACATCCGTAAAGTCTCCCTTGCCCTCAATTTGATGAAGCAGACGATAATGAGTCCAAACTTCTTTAGCCTTCGGGCACTGACAGAGCACATGAAGGACAATTTCGGGTTCAAGGCCACACTCTTCACAGATTGGGTCTTCAGTTACTTGCCTGTGGAATAAATTCATTTTTGTAGGCAAAATGTTTTGGCAAGCTTTCCATCCAAAAACTCTAACCTTATTGGGGACCTTTGCTCTCCATAGTTTCTACCAAAAACGTTTCATGATTGAAGAATCTGAGCTCTCCCCCCTATCCTTCTTCTCACCACTCCTAGCTAAGTTATATGCACTCTTCACAATAAATTTCCCATTAGCAGCTACTGCCCATACCAATTTATCAGCTGGTAGTAATGTGCTTAAGGGGATGCTCAATATGGAGTCAGCCTCATGCTCCAGGAAGACTTCCCAGATCAGATCCGCTTTCCACCCTCCATTTTCTGCATCAATGAGTACACAAACCTTTGCTTCCATGGGTAGAATTCTCTGCGGTGAGACTATACAGTAAGTAGACGGATTTGCAGTCCATCATTTGTCCTTCCATATGCTAATACTCTCACCATTCCCCACCTGCCACCTAACCCCCTCACTGATTAAACATGGGGCTGCCCAAATGCTTCTCCAAGCAAAGGAAGGGTGGTGGCCTTTCTTAGCATGGATAAAATCATCTTCAGGAAAGTACTAGTTCTTAAAGACCTTATAGAAAAGAGAGTTTCTTCCTTGTTGGAGTCGCCAGCCTTGCTTTGCCAATAGAGCAAGATTAAAAGCCCTCAAGTCTCTAAACCCCAACCTACCTTTGGTTTTTGGCTCACACAACTTATCCCATTTCATCCATGCCATTTTCCTTTCCCCCCCTTTTTGTCCCCACCAGAAATTTCGAACAATATCATCTCATCAAATAAGCTGGCCGGCAACAAGAAATAGCTCATGGTATGTGCTGGAATGACCTGTGCAACTGCCTTGATCAGCACCTCCTTGCCTGCATTTGATAATAGCTTCTCCTTCCATCCAGACAGCTTATTTGCCAAACGCTCCTTTAGCTGTTGGAAGGTATTTCGTTTCGACCTCCCCACCATTGATGGCAATCCAAGGTATTTCTCGTGTTGCTTTATAACCTTAGCCCCAAACATTTCTTTGATGTGATTTTGAGTATCCGATGGAGTATTCCTACTAAAAAATAGGGTTGTCTTCTCCCAGTTTAGTTACTGGCCAGTAGATAGCTCATATACTTGGAGGAGGCGTATGAGCTCTTCACACTCCTCTAGAGTTGCTTGGCAAAACAACAAGCTATCGTCTGCAAAAAACAAGTGTGAGAGCTGTGGACCCCGTCTACAAATGGAGATACCATGAATTCTTTGCTCCAAGGAAGCCCTCTGGATCAACGACAATAAACCCTCTGCACACAATAGAAACAAATAAGGAGAGAGAGGATCCCCTTGGCGTAAGTCCCGTGTTGGAGTTATAAGCCCTTGGGGAACCCCATTAATCCGAATAGAGTAGGTAACTGATGAAATACACTGCATGGTAATGTTAGTCCATTTTGGATGGAAACTCATTCTTTTCATGATTTGCTCCAAACCCCCCCCCCCCCCAATTCAACTCTGTCATATGCTTTACTCATATCTAATTTCAAAGCCATTTCCCCCTTCAAACCACCCTTCCTTTGGCTAATGTGGTTCATAACTTCAAAAGCTACCAAAACGTTATCTGTGATGAGTCTATTTGCCATGAATGCACTCTGGTTCTCACTAATGATTGTTGGTAGAATAACCTTCATTCTATTTGCTACACATTTTGATGCAATCCTAGAGACCACATTACTCAAACTAATGGGCTGATATTCAGTGATTTTCTTAGGGTTTTTAACTTTAGGGATAAGTGTGATGTGTGTTTCATTAAATTTTGGTGGTATAATACCTAAATTCAAAAAGTCCAATACACACTTTATAACACAATCACCAACAGTAGGCCAAAAATGCTGATAAAAGAAAGGGTTCATACCGTCCGGTCCTGGGGCTTTTAATGGGTGCATTTGCTTGAGTGCCTTCCTCACTTCTGATGCTTGGAAGTCTCTGATCAATAGTGCATTCATAGGCTCCGACACCCGAGCATCTATAGCTTCAAGAAGTTCCTCCTGTACAGCGGCTTGATTGCTATTAAATAAATTCTGATAATATCTTACTGCAATTCCCTTTACCACCTCTGGGTCCTCCTGCCACTGGTTGGACTCATCCATTAAACCCGCGATAGTGCTCTTTTGTTTCCTACTTGATGCTTTCTCATGGAAATATCGCGTGTTTTTGTCTCCTGACTTTGCCCAGTTACTCCGTGATCTCTAGTGCCACATATCCTCCTCCATGGCATAAATTTTGTTCAATTCCATCCTTGTCTCTCTTATTTGTTCCTGCTTAGAGAGGCCCACTGCTTGTGCTTCCAGAGACTGTAATTTCCCCTGTATACGCTCTATATTCTTCCCAACATGGCCAAAAACTTGTGAATTCCAAGTTGATAATGCTGTCCTACAATGCTCCAGACAGTGCTCCAATGTGTTCTCCCTTCCCATGTGTATCACTGTTTCCCATGCTTGAACAATTTCCGCACATTGCTCGTGTTTAAGCCACATTGATTCAAAACAAAAGAGCTTCTTACCTCTTTTTTGTCTTGTGTTTTGTTCAGGTTTTAGCAACAATATACAATGGTTAGACACCGAGTTTGCTCGGTGATAAAGCCTTGCCCGTGGGAAAATTCCACTCCATTCAGTTGTCGCCACTGCTCTATCCAATCTTGCTCGAATCTCTCCTATCAACTGCCTAAGTGAACCAAGAACCAGTAAAACCCAAGTCTTTTAGACCATTACTATCCAAACATTGCCTAAAATTCGCAATTTGTCGACTAGATCTTTCAGCCCCTCCTTCCTTTTCGTTGACACTCAGAACCTCATTAAAGTCACCAATGCAGACCCACGGTTTATTGAGTCGTTGCCCAAGTCTTGTCAAAACCTCCCATGAGTCTATTCTCTTATGTGTTTCAAGATTTTTGTAAAACCTAGTTAATCTCCATTTCCAAACTTCACTACCCGAATCAATCAAAGCATCAATGTACCACCTATCTATGAATTTTACTGAGACCTTCAAATCAGATTTTCACAATAAAGCTAAACCCCCGCTTCTGCCTACACTTGGCACAGCAATCCCCTACACCATGCCTATCTCATGTTGTACCTTTTCATCTCATCCACTTCTAACTTAGTTTCCATTAGAAAAACCAAGCTGGGATCTTCTCTTATTATTGCCCTCTTAAGGGCCTGAACTGCCCAAGGGTTCCCAAGCCCTCGGCAATTCCAACTCATTATACTCATTGTCCTCGGCGAGGTTGCACAGCAACCTCTACCGATCCCAAAAACTTTTGAAAAACCTTACCCAAAGCAACCTCGTTGATGTCAATTTTTGCTCTTTTGTCCTGTAACCTAATCGGATTCATCTCTCCCAGTAGAGGCAGCAGCTTCCTTTTTGGTCCTTCCTCCATTGAGCCTCCTTCCATGGCCACCATGGTTGTTGCCTCTCTATTAAGCCGTTTCCACATTCCCTTTGTCCTTTTTGGAGAAAACCCATCATTCTCTTTACCCTCCAGACCATCTTCGCTGAAATTCCCAAAATGGTTCTGTCTTTTGTTTTGTCCTGGGATTTTGGGTGTTGTTTTATTTTTCAGTAAGGGCTTCTTTGCTTGGATGGGCTTTTTTACATTGGTTACCTTTAGTGGCCCCGTATTAGAGGAGTCTATTTCTATTTTAGCATAAGTTCCCAAGCCCATTGTTGAGCCCACCATTACTTCCTCCTCTGGGCTCGGGCCCAATCCTTTTGTATTTCCACTAGCCCGGGCCTTCATCCCATCAATCTTCCCTCCTTTGAATTCAAAACTATCACCGTCACTCTTCGTATCTTCTATCTTGGTCAGAGATCCCAAGATACCCGCTGCAGCAGTCACGTTCTTCCCCAACTCCTCATCGATTTCTACTCATGTCTTTTCAAACATATCTCCATTACCCACTGACATTGATGTCCCCGAATTTTTTGGCATAATTTTTGTTTCGTGTTGTCTACGTTTTGCTTCTTCTGTCTCCGCCGTGAGTTCCACCTCCATTCCACCCGCCTCCTCCATCACATTCCTCCTCCGATCTCCCTCCTTCGTCACAATGATGTCCATAGGCCTTTCACTAGAACTACTAGTCTTCCCTTTCTCCCTATTTTTGACCTGTACTTTCTGGGGCCGTTGGAGATTTTTTGGTTTCGCCCTTAACCAATCTCCATATTGCTAGTCATGTGGCTGTAATGAGCCTCAACTTCGTAGCCATATCCTACAGTCTTTTTCATCATGATTCAGTTTGCCACACCAATAGCAAAAGATCGGCAATCGTTCATATTTAAACGATACCCACACCGGCGTTGGTCCTCCAAACTTAACTAATCTTCCCCGGCACAGAGGTTGAGTGGTATCCACTTTCACACGGACCCTAATATATTTTCCCAAGAGATTTGCCGTCGCTGGGATGTCTACCTCTTCAACTTCGCCCAACGTCCCCCCAATCCTTTCTCCAGTTTCCTTTGTCATTCTTCTGGCTAGGATGTCATAAAGCTGAACTCAGAAACTAACTTTATCAAAACTAATATTTTGTATCTATTCCTCATCACCCAACTTATGTACTGCTAAAAGATACTTGTCAAACGTCCATGGGCCATTTGTTAAACACGAATCATGTCTGTCTCATCCTCAAATAAGAAGATTGCTTTATTCTCGCCTAGATCACGAACCTCGAAACTCAGGTCCGTCCTCCATGCACTTTTCAGTGTATTTGCCATAACTTCAAGGTTGACTCTCCTTTTTGTGAAGAACTTTGCCACAATGGCTGCCCCTTCAACCAGCTCTGTGTCTCGGAGGTCATGCTCAAATACTTCTCTTTCAGTGAGGGAGAGGTTCCCCCATTTCTTCGTTACTTCATCCATGTTGCACTCCTTCAGTTGCCAAATAGCGATTCCACCCCGAGGGAGAAATTGTTGCCAGCCTTGCTAGCAAAAGTTTCTACTACTAAGTTTTCACCAGAAAGCCTAGAGAGAAAGCCTCTAAGAGTACATAATCAGGGAATTATGAAGCTTGAAAAGAGGCAGACAAAAGCGTATAACAACCTGTTGAGGTGCACCACACCTAGAAGTCCAGCCCACATGGAATCCTATTTCATATAAAAATAGGTGTACCAATTGCACAAGAAGTCAAAGACTCCTATTCGTAATTATATTAGAAATGCCAGGTGGCAAAAGCTTTTATATAAAGCTTGTGTATGTGGACTTCATGAATATAGAAAGAGAGAGAGAGACTGAAGAGTGAAACACAGTTTTGAAGCCGACTGAAGGAAAAAGAATAGTGCTTTGTGCGGCACTAAGGGAAAAAAGAAAAGGTAATTTTTCTTTTACTCAAGACACACAAGGAAGATAAATTGGAAGTTTTCTCTAAAACGATTATTTGGGTGTTATATTCACAAAGAATTGAAGTATTCAATGTGAAAAATCTTGCTATCGGCTTTTGTGGTGAGGTTGTATTTGTTTCTAAAGATATTATTGTATTTTCCCAATTCATTGTGAACTCAGGTTTTGGATGTAATTTGAGTGTTGTAATCTCTATTTTATTATAGTGGATTGATAAGATTTGCCCCATGGTTTTTCCCTCTACACTGGAGGGTTTTCCACGTAATTTCTTGGTGTTCGTGTTGGTTGATTTTTTATCGCTTCTGTAGATTTCTATTTTCTCTGTTGCTTGGGTTGTATTTAATTTAAATCACACATAGACGAGAATTTATCCCAACAAGTGGTATCAAAGCTCAGGTTGTTGGACGTAATTGTCTTGTGTTGAATTAAATGGAAAATATGAATATGAATATGAGCACTATGATTTAACTCTCGGCATCAAATTATTCAATTTGGAAGCCAATGATGAAGGATGTCCTTTACTGTAAGGATTTGCATGACTCTATTGAGGGTGATCGTGCTAAGCCAAGCAAGATATCTGATAAAGACTGGGAGAAGTTAAATAGAAAGACCGTTGGATGTATTAGACAATGCATCGATGTAAGTGTGTTTCATCATGTATCTCAAGAGACTAATGCAAAAGCTCTTTGGGAAAAATTGAAGGGTCTCTATGAAAGAAAGACAGCTCAAAATAAAGCTTTTATGGCTAGAAAGCTTGTGAATTTGAAGCTTAAGGAAGGGAGATCCATTGCCGAGCATTTGAGTGAGTTCCAAGACTTGGTGAATTAGATGGTTACAAAGAAGCTGATAATTGATGATGAGCTTCAAGCTTTATTACTTATGAGTTCCTTACCTGACAGTTGGGACACTTTGGTAGTGTCACTTAGTAGCTCTACTCCAAATGGTGTGCTACAACTTGCAATGGTCAAGGATAGCTTGTTCAATGAAGAAATAAGAAGAAAAGACATGGGCAAGGATAATATACAAGCTTTTGTCACAGAGAATAGAGGGAGGAGTGAAACTAGAAATACTAAGGGGCGTGGTAAATTTAGAAGTCAGTCAGAATCAAAAGGAAAATTCAAGTGTTTCTACAGTGACAAAGAAGGCCATATAAGAAGAAACTGCAAGGCTTGGAAGAATAAACAAAAAGATGAGAAAAATCAAAATAAGGCAGAGGAACAGAATACAACTGCTATCTCGACAATTGAAGATGTGGTGCTCTCTATAGGATATGATGAATGCTGCAATGTTTCACACCCTTATGTTGAATGGGTGATTGACTCAGCTGCTTCCTGACATGTCACTTCAAGAAATGAGCTCTTTACTTCATACAAAGTAGGAGACTTTTGAAGGGTGAAGATGGGCAATAACAGTTATGCTGACATTGTGGGAATTGGAGATGCTTGTGTTGAGACTAACACTGGATACACCTTGGCATTGAAGGAAGTGCGACATGTGCCTGATATGCGTTTGAATATGGTTTCTACCCATATTCTGGATAAAGAAGGCTATGGCAACTATTTTGGAGATGGTAAATGGAGACTCTCCAGAGGATCATTGGTGCTTGCTAGAGGGAAGATTTGTTGTACACTTTACAAGACACAAGTAAAGGTGTGCAAAGATGTTGTTAGTGCAACTCATGAAGATTCTATGCCTAACTTGTGGCATAGGCGGCTGGCTCACATGAGTGAAAAGGGGTTGCAAATTTTGGCAAAGAAGTCTCTCATTCCTTTTGCTAAAGGTATGTCACTTAAACCTTGTGATTACTATTTATTTGGAAAACAACATAGAATGTCTTTTCACATTCCCTCTACTAGAAAGCCCAATGTGTTAGATCTCATTTATTCTAATGTATGTGGTCCCATTGATGTTGAGTCCTTAGGTGGCAATAAGTATTTTGTTACTTTTATTGACGATGCTTCACGAAAGGTGTGGGTGTATTTTTTGAAAACTAAAGACCATGTATTTGAGCACTTCAAGAAATTCCATGCCATGGAGGAAAAAGAGAAAGGGAAGCCTTTGAAGTGTCTCCGTACTGACAACGGAGGTGAATATACGTCTAATGAGTTCAAGAGTTACTGCTCAGAGAAAGATATTAGACATGAGAAGACATTTCCCGATACCCCACAACAAAATGATGTGGCAGGGAGGATGAATTGCATTATTGTTGAGAAAGTCAGATGTATGTTAAGAATGACTAATCTGCCTTAGTCATTCTAGTGTGAAGCTGTTCAAACTGCGTGCTACCTAATTAATCGATCTCCATTAATTCCATTGGAGTTTGATATTCCATACAGAGTTTGTACTGGGAAAGATGTTTATTACTCTTACTTGAAGGTATTTTGGTGTAAGGCATTTTCGCATGTGTCTAAGGAAAAAAGATTGAAGCTTGATAGAAAAGCCACTTCTTGTATATTTGTTGGATATAAAGATGCAGAATTTGGCTACAAGTTATGAGATCCTGAGAAAAAGAAGATGATCAGAAGTCAAGATATGGTTTTTCATGAGAATGAAAAGTTGGCAAACCTTGAGAAAACTAAAAAGACAAAGGATGCTATTGTAGGTGTTCCCGACCTTACACCTACCTCTTCTTCCTCCAATCATGCCATAAATATGGAAGAGGTGCAAGATGAGAATCTTGGTGATGAACCAATAGCAATTGATGGTGATGAGCCAGTAGGAGTTGATGGTGATGATGCTTAAGATATTGAAGATGTTGAATAGGGGGAGCAGCCTGTTCCACTAGAGATGGAAGAACCTCAAGTGAGGAGGTCTACTAGGGAGCGTTGTCCATCGACTAGACATCCCTCTTTTGAGTATATTTTGCTTACTGATGAGGGGGAGCCAGAATGCTTTCAAGAAGTAGAGTCTTATAAGGACAAGCAGAGCTAGATGAAGGCTATGCAAGAAGAGATGAATTCTTTGCACAAGAATAAGGCTTATGAGTTAGTTATGACCAAAGAGAAGCTTGACCTTTATGCTGGAACAGCCGGCATGAATTCTAACTGAAGAGTTGGGATGAAGATCTCTTTCCTCGATGGGCTGGAGGGGGAGATTGTTGAGGTGCACGGCACCTAGAAGTCTAGCCCACATGGAATCCTATTTCATATAGAAATAGGTGTACCAATTGCACAAGAAGCCAAAAACTTATATTCCTAATTATATTAGGAATGTCAAGCGGCAAAAGCTTTTATATAAAGCTTGTGTATGTAGGTTTCATGAATATAGAGAGAGAGAGATTGAGAGAGACTGAAGAGTGAAACACAGTTTTGAAGCCGATTGAAGGAAAAAGAATAGTGCTTTGTGCGGCACTAAGGGAAAAAAGAAAATGTGATTTTTCTTTTGCTCAAGACACATAAGGAAAATAAATTGGGGGTTTTCTCTAGAACGATTATTTGGGAGCTACAATCACAGAGAATTGAAGTATTCAATGTGGAAGATCTTGCTATCGGCTTTTGTGGTAAGGTTGTATTTGTTTCTGGAGGTATTATTGTATTTTCCCTATTTATTGTGAACTTAGGTTTTGGGTATAACTTGAGTGTTGTAATCTCTATTTTATTATAGTGGATTGATCGGATTTGCCTCGTGGTTTTTCCCTCTACACTAGAGGGTTTTCCACGTAATTTCTCGGTATTCATGCTGGTTGATTTTTTTATCGCTTCCGTAGATTTCTATTTTCTCTGTTGCTTGGGTTGTACTTAATTTAATTCACACATAAACAAGGATTTATCCCAACACAACCAGCAGCCTAACTCCAATCCTAAAGGGTAATTGTTTCTTCGAAAATTGCAAACAATTTTAGGAAAAATGAAAAGAACAGAATTATCTATTTCTTGTTTAATTTACTTATTCCTACACAGGACATTGTTGGGATGGGAGAACCTAGGTTTAATCACCCTCTTCCACTTGTTATAAGCATAAATAAATAAAAATTATGCAGTCCCACACCCATTACACGTGCTAGTTATCAAAACTTCATAATAGTTTAAGCTATAGAGACATGGTTGATGGTACCTGTAATATTGAGATGAATAAAAAATTTTGAAATTTTGCAGGATTTAGATATGGATTCTCTTCCAAATATACTAATGGTGACTTATATCAACTATTAGAGATGCAAACAGAAAATGCCTACAGCTGTTAGCCAACAAAACGGGTTTCCTCTTCTACAGCTGTTAGCCAACAAAACGGATTTCCTTTTCTACCAAGCTTTGAAACCTCAAACTTTAGCTCTCTCTTTACGTTATTTATGTTGGAAAAATATAGCTATGAAGAACAAGTTTTGATTCTACAACAGAAAATTCAAAAATTAGCAATTAATAGCAAAATTGTAAAGAAAGAGTTTAGAAAGATCTCACAAAAGTATAGAATCACATAATGGCATTGTCCATAAAAGTTTATTTGTGCCGCCTAGAGTATACTTACATGGGAATGGGTCTCTTGGCCAAACAACCCTCAGAATTAGAAATGGATGCACTCCCAACCACAAAGAACCAAAAATAACCTTAGGATATGTTTAGTAGACTGTAATAGGCACTGTAATGTAATAGTTATTCATATAGTTTAGTTATTCAATAGTTTGGTTATGTTTTTATTACAGAGAATAATCATTTCTTATAAATAGTTATTCATATGTATTAATTTCTAAAATTAATACATTTCCAAATAAACAAACTTTCTATATGCACATAACAATTATGAAAATAAAAAATCATAAAAAAATAACTAATCTCTCTTTCAAATTTAAAAATATTATTTTTTAGAAAATATAATTATATAAATAAGATATTTCCTAAAATATATCTTAAGTTTGATTTAAAATGTTTTCATTCTATTGTTTCCAAGATTCTATTATTGTATTGTCACTAAACAATTGAATAGTAATAAGTATTACATTACAACGTCTTATATTCCTTATAATACCTATTCTTATTCCTATGTAATTATCGTTCTAGTCTACCAAATGTGCCCTTATATGCCTTTCCTTAAACCCAAAACCATAAGTAGAAAAATCAGTGGGAGAAGAAGAAGAAGAGCAATATAGAGAGAGAGGGAGTGAGAGTAGAGCAAAGAACTTAAGAGAAATAAGAGATCTGTTAGGGTTATGAAAGCCAAAGGAGAGGGCTAGATCGAACAGTTGCTTTGCATTCTAACAGGCCAAAGCCCAATGGCCACTAAGCACAACAAATGACCAACAGGCTAAAAAGAAAGAAAGAAAAAATGAGAGGGCTGGACCAAATGGTCACTGTGCACCCCAACGGGCCAAAGTCCAACGTCCACTAAGCACAATAAATGTCCAACAGGCTAAAAATAAATTAAACAATAGAAACCCTAAAAATGAGCAATGGCAAAAATTTAAAGAGAGCGTTTAAAAATGTCTCTTATAAAATCACGCAATGCCGTTGTCCTTAAAGGATTATTTGTGCCACCCAAAGTAAAAAACCCGATGTGAGAGGCTTTCATGGCTGAACAACCCTATAAGATTAGACTACAACAACAATTTTTAAGATGCATGCACTCCCATTCACAAAAAACCAAGAACAACCTTATATTTGTCTTTCTGTAAACCCAAAACCAAGAGTAGAAAAATGTATGGGAGAAGAAAAAGAAGAGCAGAGGAGCAGAACAAAGAGTGAGAGCAGAGCAAAGAGCTTAACAGAAATAAGAGGTTTGTTAGGATTATAAAAGCCAAAGGAGAGAGGGCTAGACCAAACGATCACTGTGCACTCCAATGAGCCAAAGCCCAACGGCCACTGAGCACAACAAATGCCCAACGGGATAAAAAGAAAGAGATAAAAAAAAAGGATATGGTTGGACTAATCAATCATTGTGCACTTGAACGAGCCAAAGCACAATGGTCACTGAGCATAATAAATGCCCAATGGACAGAAAATAAATTCAATATTAGCAATAGCAAAAATTTAAAGAGGGAGTTTAGAAAGATCTCACAAAATTATAGAATTACGCAATAGCATTGTCCTTAAAGGATGATTTGTGCCACAGAGTAAAACTCAATGCAAATGGGTCTTTTAGCAGAACAACTCCCTAGGATTAAACTATAGTAGCAATCTTCGAGATGGATGCACTCCCAACCATGAAGAACCAAGAACGATCTCATATTTGCCTTTCCTTAAACCTAAAACCAAGAGCAGAAAAATTTGTGAGAAAAGAAGAAGAAGAACAGAGTAGCATAATAGAACAGCAGAGAGTGAGAGCAAAGCAGAGAGCTTAAGAGAAATAAGAGACCTGCTAGTGTTATAAAAGCAAAGGAGAAGGCTAGACTGAACGATCACTGTGCACTTCAACAAGCCAAAGCCCAACGGCCACTAAGCATAATAAATGTCCAATTGACTGAAAAGAAAGAAACAAAAAGGAGATGACTGGACCAAATGGTCACTGTGCACTCCAATGGGCCAAAGCCCAACAGCCACTGAGCATAATAAATGCCCAAGCTGAAAAGAAATTCAACAATAGAAACCCTAAAAATTAATAATATCAAAAATGTAAAGAGAGAGTTAGAAATATGTTAGAGCATTCTCATCAGCTCTCTCATTAAAAATGTCATTTTAACACACAAAAAACCTACTTTATCATTTTAGCACATCATTTTACAACATACCATTTATCAGATGTTCTATTTTTCAATTCTATACATTAAAATAATATTTACTACACATTAAAATAAAATATTTACTTAAAACCCAGCAATATACAATCACAGAGCCCAGTGGCAATCGCCACCAACCAAGAACCAACAACCACCACTACAACCACCGCCACAACAACAACCACCGTTACAACCAACGCCACAAACTACAACCACAATCACCGGATCCTCCAACAAATTCCAAATCCAAAAACCACAACAAATGAGAAAAAAAAAACCTCAAAATCTTCAACAAAACCCCACCATACACAGCACAGCCGGCCACCACCATACCTAAGCACAGCCCATAATCACAATCACATGGAATCCACAACCGAAGGAAAAAAGAAAAAAAAGAGGGAGATTAGAATCAATCGCTCCACGGCGACAGCCTCAGCGGTGAGGCTGAACTCCAGGGCGAGGCCAAACTCCACAGCTGCGGGCTGTGAGAGTGACAGGAAGGCCGAAAAAAAAAAAGACAGAGAGGGAGAGTGACAGGGAAAAAAAAAAGAGATACAGACGGCGCAGAGAGAAAGTGACAGAAAAGAAAAAAGGGGAAAAAAAAAATAAAGAAAAAGAGAGGGTGGGAGTTCTGGAGAAAGAAAGAAGAAGAAAAAAAAAGGAATCGAGGTGAAACTGAGAAGATGAAGTGAGGCGGAGAAAGAAAGAAGAAAAAAAGAAAGAGAGAGAAGAAAGAGTGATAAATGAAGAAAGAGAGAGAAAAAACGAATTAAATAAGCCAAACAGTGTTTGGCATGGATCTCCGTACCGTCTCATATTTGAGACGGTACTATAGATATGTGTCAAATATTTTGAGATTTAGAACAGCTGATGGGGGTTTGTTTTTGTGTTTGATGTGCTAAATGTGCTAAATATTTAGCATTTGGCACATTTGAGAGAACCAATGAGAATGCTCTTACAAAGCTAAATTAAGCAATGGTGTTGTCCTTAAAGAATTATTCGTACAGGGGCAGAACCATGCTTGAGATTGTAGGGGGCAATGCTCCCACAAAATTTTATAAAATCAAGTTGTAGTAGGTAAATATATGGACTCACAAATATTTTATGAAGACTTGGCCCCCACAAGAAAATAATATTTTATAAATACTTAGCCTCCACAAGAAAATAATTGGACCCTGCTATACATGTCCGGTCTCTTTCCCCTTTCCCAAGTCACTCTAATTCAATTTTTTTAGCTTTGACTTTTACTCTTTTAGTATTGGCTTCCTTTGGAAGCTTAGCACCAGTTAATCCATTCTTTCTCCCTTTAAAAATCTAAGAATTATGTGTGTGTGGGATTGTGTGTGCATGTACTGTGTGGTTTTTTTTTTTTTTTTTTTTTTGGTGTGTTAATTGTGAATCAATGTAATAGTTTTAGTCTCCCCCCAAAGTAAAATTCCCAGTTCTGCCCCTAGATTCATACCACCCGGATTAGAACTCAGTGTAAATTGCATCCATGGCTGAACAACTCCCAAGATTAGACTATAGCAACAATCTTCAATGGATGCACTGTCAGTCACAAAGAACTTAGAACAACATTATATTTGCCTTTCCTTAAACCTGAAACCAAGAGCGGGAAAAATTTGTGGGAGGAGAAGAAGAAGAGCAAGGAGCAAAATAGAGAGGAAATGAGAGCAGAGCTAAGAGTTCAAAAGAAATAAAAGGCCTGTTTGGGTTATAAAAGCCAAAGGAAATGGATAGACCAAATAATCATTGTGCACTCCAGTGGGCCAAAGCCCAATGGCCACTAAGCACAATAAATGCCCAACCGGTTGAAAAGAAAGAGAGAAAAAATGATACGGCTGGACTAAACAGTCGTTGCACACTCCAACGAGCCAAGTCCCAACGGCCACTAAGCAAAATAAATGTCCAATGGGCTGAAAATAAATTCAACAATAAAAACCCTAAATATTAGCAATAGAAAAAAAGATTAAGAGAGTTTAGAAAGATCTCACAAAGCAATAGAATCACGCAATGGTGGTGTTCTTATAGGTTGATTTTTACTACCCAAAGTAGAACTCGATGCGAATAGCTTGCATGGCCAAACAAATCCCTAGGATTAGATTATAGCAACAATCTTCGAGATGGAAACACTCACATTCACAAAAAACCAAAAAAGAACCTTATATTTGCCTTAAACCCAAAACCAAGAGCAAAAAAATCTGTTAGAGAAGAAGAAGAAGAAGAGCAAAGGAGTAGAACAGGTGGAGAGTAAAGCAAAGAGCTTAAGCTAAATTAGAGGTATTTTAGGGTCATAAAAGCCAAAGAATAGAGCTGGACCAAACAGTCACTGTGCACTCCAATGGGCCAAAGCCCAATGGCCACTAAGCACAACAAATGCCCAAAAAGCCCAAAAGAAAGAAAGAAAAAAGGCGAGAGCTGGACCAAAGATAATTGTTCACTCAAACGGGCCAAAGCCCAACTGCCACTGAGCACAATAAATGTCCAATGGGCACCCAAAACAAAACATTTTTAATTTTTCACATACCATATCAGGCCAGGCCCATCATACAAGTGTGTGATATGGACAAGCCCAAGTCCAACACTATGTCCACTACTTCAAGATGTTATTTGGGGTGGGCAATGACTTATAAACACAAGATTGCTCACTCCTAATCAATGCGGCACAAGAAACAAAAAGCAGAGACTGTTTGAAACGCATTCACCCACGCCAACGATTTCTAGCACTTTCCAATTTGTGGTAGCTGCTTGCACTCTATTAAAGTTTGTTCCTCCATTATGTCCTAATCATCTAGCTAACAGTTACTGTATATCTAGCTGACATTTGCCACACCTGCTGTGTGGATGCTTTTAAAAGTTGCAAGGAAAGATGGTTGTCCGGTCCAGAACCTCTGCAAGATGGATTTACGTACAAACTCCTCACTTTCCCTATGGACTTTAATTCTAACCCAGCATTTTATAATTGAAAGACTTTCGACCCTAATTCAATCCTGGGGCAAAATTTGCTTTCCTAGAGGTAAACTAAGGTTTCGATAGAATAAAAATTTTCAATATTATCATATGAAACCCTCAATAAGATCTATGCCTTGAAATGAAATTTGATGTTGTAAAATGTTGGTATGGAAGCAAGGCCAAGTGAATCAATGACTCAGCATCTTCCAGGATTAGAAGATGGCTTTACCACCACAAGAAAACCAAAATCTTACTCATCAACTCCCATAAATCCCGGAATGCACACTATAATGCTCTACAAGGACAAGGACTGCCTGCTATCACGTCGGACATTTTGGCCGCTGATAGGCCAAGATAATTGTCAAGTACTCAAGCATTTGATTATCACTGGCTCAATATTTTAGCAATTAGCCTAAATGGTAGGGCTTGTGTCCCAACAGTGCTGCTAAGAAAAGCCTCAAGGCTCCAATGAAAAATTTGTTTCCACCAAGGATAAAAACAGGTTGCCATAGATGGCTCTAGTTTTGCTGCAAACAAAGCTCAACCTTTCCTTAAAACGGAAGGTGTAGGTGCAGGTGCGGCTAACTGTTGTCCCAGCAAGCTGCCTAGAAAGTGATTTCTCCTTAAAAACCATAGACGCACCTTTTGCATCTTTAATTGTGTATGTTAGGAACGGAATGAGAGAGAAGAGAGGAAGAGCGAGAACTTTTTACCACCCTTGCTCTTCTCCAGCTATCTTCCCCCAATCCAGACATAAAAGGTTAATGTGCTGCCAAGAAAGTATAACCTTGTGTAAAGTTATACTTCCTTCACACAACCCAGGATTTTCACAAAGACCTCATAACAATCTGACTGCCAGAAATTTAACCAAGAAAGGAGTGTATGGAATTGAAACTCCTGTCAAGCATATATTGATTTCACCATTAATTTCCATCTGTGTATAGGAACTTTGCATGTTCAAAATTTAACAGAAAAGAAAGGCACTATAAATTAGTCATTATGAAAGGAAAACAAGTCATTGACCTGTCCCACAACTGAAAACCAGACACATCAACACTCTGTAAATGATCAGCCCACCCACGCATGTTTGGGGGGGTGGGTGTGGCTGCTGCTCCTATTCTGATTTCACTAAAACCCAACAGAATTTAGTCACGATATTGAAATAAAATTACTCATTCTTGGGGCCCATTTTGTTACAGGCCATCCTGCAGAACTGAACTATGCCGGACATAATTAAACCTACATGGCAATAGTGCGCACCATGTACTGCCTGTAAATGGTGCTTTTAAACTCTGCATGAATGAACTCGGAACATTTCAAGGGAAGTTCAACATTTCTGACAGTTTCTTGTAGTCCCAAGATTCCAAGCTTTGGGACATAATAGCAGCACCTACAGCCAGTACAACTGACACAAAGACCATGCTCTTCATGCATCCATGTCCCTGTGACAATTGCCTCAAAATCACCTTGCAGTACTTGTCTGCATTCTTCAACAATTCATGGTGAGTAGCAGCATCTCCCTTTGCCAAAACTTTTTCATTCTAAATAGCCACAAAAATGAAACAAGTGAGCAACAGTACTAGTTTACTTTCACTTGCATGTAATCAGCCATTACTATAGTGAATTACTTTTAATCAGATAAATCCCAATGTCAAAAGATCTTTCAAGTCAAAAAAATACCAGATGAGCTCAGTATATGGAATCATAGGCAGAAGAAATTTGGACTATCCAACATAATCCTTAAGATAGTAATCACAACAACAAAGGTTGACATAAGGCTCTTATTTATCCAAAAACATAAAAAGAAAAAGGAGGTTGATAAGAGTCTTAAGTGCTTTTTACTTCCCTCAGCCTCTTTGGGTGAAGAGAGGGAGAGCCATGGAGGTCTGCTTGGAGGTTAAGGGAGAAGATAAGAAACATGCTGCTACTCTAGGCCCATATCTTTAGAGTTTACTATGTTTTCAACAAGCAGAAAAAACATAGAATTATGTGACAGGGATTTCAATGTCCTCAAACCAACATACTATCCTCTCTATAATATCTGAAAAAGGTTTACCTTCTGCTTAAAGCTCTGAAGAGTTTCCCTCAAAGTGTCCCAGGTAGGATGTTTTGCAGACCGCTCCTTCCATTCTTCAGACAGCTTTCTCAGAATAACAACACTAGCTTCAAGATTATCCAAATAAAGCACATCCTGTTTCCAAAGCAAAGACACAAGATTCAATAATATGTGCATAATTAGGGATAACAGTTTCGAATTAGAAAAGGAAAAAGGCGTAAATGATAAGATTTAAATGCTCACCCATTGCTTGTAACATTCAGGGTTATGGGTCAAACACCAAATAAAAATATCACCTGCTTCCATTGATAGCTCGGGGATGCCTGCAGGTGAGTTTCTAAGTCAAGCTCTGGAACAAAGTCATAATCCTAGATTCATGTACTTTTACTAGTCTATATAAATAAAGTTGTCTATTATGAGTTTGTCACTACCTTCTCCAGCAGCCTTGAGTGTAATTTCCAAAATCTGCTGTGCAACTTGCCTCATTGCTTTGCTTCCTGGAGAACCAGCAAGGGCAACCTCTTTCAAAGTTGGATAAACAGCTTCAAACCTGTCAGTTGCCTAAGCAAAACAAAGATTACAAATACATTAAAAAATTACATACCCTAAGGAAATATGCAGCAAATCTCTCTTAAAAATACCCACCTTTAGCCGGGCTGATGATGCTGGGAAGGTGAATCTCATCAAAAGCTCAAGAGATAATGGTGGTACCACACGCTCCCCTTTTCTGACAGCACCATTTAATAGAATGGTCCGAGCTTTTGGGGAAGATAAAATTCTAGTTTCAAGGGGTGAAAAAAAAAGTGAGGAGAAGATGAAGCTCCATAATTAGGAATGTAGATATGGTTTAGATCCAAAAAGGAAAATATGTATAAGATAACAAATAGATGTTATTTTCATTCTCAAATGTGTCTAACCTCTCCACCAATTGTAAAATCAAGTCTCTGGACAGTGGATTACAGCCTGACTTGCTACCCAGTATAGGCAAGAGAAAGTAAACCCACATGTACAACCCAACAACTATATCTCCTTGAGATGCCTATAAAAACCAAAACCCAATTCCTGGCTTAAAATTCCTATTATATTAGTTTAAAAAATAATAATAATAACAAGAATGATTAATAGTAGGAATATTAATTTTCCACTGTCACCACATTCACCTGAGCAATAACCCAAACGGTTACTGGAAGCTTATCCTGTCCTTGATATTTTGGACTTTCCTTAATTATAGGCAATAGACTGATCAACACATCTGGTTTTCGTCGCAGTGCCATTGCTAGAACAACAAACATGGCAACCTGCAGTTCCAATATCATATAAATTTTACATTAATTACTCACTAAGCCGACCATAAGATCTATAAATTGTTAAGTTAACAGCATCTAAATAAAAATCACAAGCTCAAAGTATAGCGTAGACCTTTTAAGAGTCATTTCATGTGCACTGACACAACTCAGTAATAAGGGGATAAGTCACCATTTCCAACCATTATAAGGGTCCTCAAAATCACTATTGTTTTGAGAAAGAGAACCTCAGGAATATTAATTTTAAAGAGAAACATGTGACAGTCAAAGGTGACAGAGTCAAGTATTGAGTCTCCAAACAACACAGACAGGAAAAATAACTACCATATTTTTGTGGATACTTTTATGAAAAATTATAAAATTGTTACATAAACTTTAATGAAATAAAGAATCAATTTCACTAAAGGGATGAGAGGAAAAGGTAGGAGCTAAGAGTATTTATTTTTGAGAATTAGAAAGCCAAACATTGCCTGTCTACTTAAGTTGTTCCTTTACCATTTTTTTTTTTATAAATAAATTCTGCCAAAATTAAAAGCAGCAGAGACTAGAATTTGAAGAAGAAACAAGAAACTGGACCAACCACCAACTTGACCCTATTCTGTTCTTTGTTTAACCTTAGAGAAGCCAGCATATATGTGTTTGAGTGATTCAGATGATAAAGGTTATGTAAATCCAACTGCAACTCTATGCAATAAACATATTTCAAAGCAAGGTAACATATCCAATAACTACTTTATGTGATGAATATTACAGAGAAATTGTTGATTATTTAATTAAACATATATGTTATCAAACTAACTATTTAACATATACTTCTTTTTTTTTTTTTGGGGGATAGGTAATAGATATTTTCATTAATACAAAAGTACATCATGTTCACGATGATGAACAGACTATACTTGAAACAAATACACAAAAAAAATATATATATATATATATATATCACAGAGAAACAGAAAAAGATTGCAGGAAATCAAATACAGAAATACATTGCGTAAAACCCCAAATACAAGACCACCCAAACAATGTCCCAACTAGCAAAGACTTCAAAAGATCAATAGATTTCTCAACATCCTCAAAAGTGCGGGTATTTCGTTCCCTCCAAATTAGCCACATCAAACAGGCTAATTTAACATATAAATTAATATTGATGATGGTGATTATAAGAAGAAAAACGTGAGCTTTAGATGCTACTCCAAAACACAATCGTTGACAACTCTAGCCAAAAAAAAGGGGGAATGCAACACAACCAAACCACATAACAGTCCCACTCATGGAATAGCAATTTTGTTTGCAATTCTAATTTGTGAAACAAATATTCCCATTATTTACAATAAATATTAGTGCTATTAACTTATTATTAAACGTATTAGGAATAAAGAAATGTTTTGCTGCAGTGTAAAGACATGGACTATCATGACACACAAATCCTGTTGCGACAAAGCAGTCTAACGAAATCAGTAGCCTAACATTCCTGTAAGAAAGGTCTAATTGATCTTAAATTCATAGATTGCAAGGTTGGGGGAAAACAAAGACTCTTAATCTGCATTATCACAATTTATTCATGTTCCACTAGGTAGTTTCATCAAACACTTGTAGTCTTCCTTCAAAAACTCTAGTGAGGTATGGGTTTGTGGGGTCTTGCGCTGCTACAACTAAGAACACAAGCAAGTTAACCATATCCTTCTATAACACCGTATATGCTTACTTGTGAACTTCATTTGTATTTACATTCGACTGAGACTGTGGACCTAAACATTTACTTCAATTGCAAGTTTAGTAAATCTTTGAGCTACAGGCTTACAGCACTAAGCCAAGCAAGGTTAAGGCAAATCCCAATATAAGAGTAACCTGTGTGAATGATGTCAATGCTTTAACATCTGAAGCTGGCACATAGCGTAGGACAGAGCACACCAAATGATCGACTGAATGGGTTTTTATTTTGGGCAGGGGAGATAGAGAGGGAGGCTGACCCAACCTTCTCTCCCTTCCCATACAATTGGGGTAGTTAGGTAACAAGTCTAATGTCAAGAAATCAATCTTTTCCTTAACAAGTACATTAATGGGTTAAACGGTTAACACATGGATATCTAAATTAAGATTCCTCATTCTTGATTGAGATAATTGTAATGTCAATTACCTAATTATAACCAACATAGATGCCGTTTCCACTTAATCAGCATGTTCAGTGACATAGTTGGCAACTTCAGTTTAAACAATCAAAGAAACCAGAAAATCAATATAAAGACTACCACTCTTTTGCCTAGTAATTGCATGCAAATACAACTGCTTAAAGCCACAGATGCCCTAATAATGCCATTTAGCCTGATGACCAATATGACAATAATCAATATGGAATCAAATGAAGGGAATTTGGACAAAGGAATCCCTATTCCCACTTTATAATCTTTTTGGAGTTCCCATTAAACCTTAAATTAAGGTCACTTCCCCAAAATGCTATAAGTCAACTGGCACATCTCCTAATAAAAATTTTAACAAGGTAAATGTTGTTCCAGCCACTTACAATGGCTTCCATCATCAACTAAAAAAGGTCGTACCTAGTGCACAAAGTTTCCATCATCAACTAATTTTCAAAATTTAGAACAAGCCTCATGTGTTCTATTAAGAGCACCCCTTAGAACACTAACAGAATGCTCCAACTGAGAACTGGGGAAACATGTGACACGTCAAATTGCTTGCATAATGGGCAAACATCAGTGGTTTGTCCAACAGAAATCCCCCCATGTTTGGGGATTGTAAGGTCCAACATCTCATGTCTTTGTGGAGAGATAACTCTGATGCCGTACTCTTAACATTTAGTACATTTTCTCTCCTACAATTTTGTGCAAACCAAGGCAGTTGATATGCAAGAGTTAAAATAAACTACAGAACACCAAGCTATCATATGCAACAAGCAACATAATTGAATCAAAAAAGCCGGATCTGATCGTAAAGCTACCTGGGACTTTGATGATGCTTGCTGAACCGCCTTTTTGGATCCCTTGGCAGCTGCTTGATGAGTAACAAGTTCACCAAGAATGTTATCCAATGACCATAACACAAAGGACCCAAGGGCCTCAGAAGGCTGCTTGCTGATCCAATCAACAGATGTCTTATAAACATCTTCGGATATATGGGAAAGAGGAATCTGTTGGAAAACCAAAAATGAAGAATAATATCAAATATACCATTTGAAATTCAGTTTAGACAAAAGACACAATGAATAGTAATGATTAGACAGTTCAAAAGTAAAGGAAATCAGTAACCAAACAGAATCATAGGAAATGGACAAATAGGGATCAGAAAATACATTTGAGATCAAGCAAAAAGAACACTTTTACTGAGCATCAAAGAATATATCTCAAAGAGCAGCATCATCATACACTCTAACATTATAACTTCACATTCAAACTTAAATCCAACATGCATGCACAAAAAGACATCACAATATACATTAGTTCCATCATCTAATCAAATCTCAAATGAATAGTTCATCATTTCCACCACAAAGCATATTCAAATTTCATATTTTTATTGTTATCATAACACACAAATTTAAAGCGAATTAATTCGATAGTGAGAATCGAAGCGAAATGAGAACTCACATCAACGAGCTTTGCAACAGTGGACTCTTTGAATGTCTTCAACCACGGAAATTGAGCCGCGCTCACCGATGAGAACGCGCGCCCGAAGTAATCCGCTAATCGCATTAGCTGTATATCTTGTTGCGATTCGTACGAAGCCTAAACAAATTTTTGAAAAACGCTTTCTTTTATCAAATCGTGAACGAAATTGAATTCAAAATCTACGAATCAACCAACAGATCACAGAGTGTGAATCAGAAAAGAAAATTTTTGAACAATTTAGTAACGCTTACGGAGATATCAATGAGAAAAGCACTGAGATCAGAGGCGTCGATCTTCGACGCGGCTTCAGCCACGGTCACCTTAGGCTTCTTCGGCTTTTTCGGCTTCTTAGGCTTCACCTCACCATTTTCCGCCACGGCGGCGCCGGAGACCTCTACGTCGCTGTCGTCGTCATCGTAATCAGAATGCCGCTTCGATCCGTCGACGGCAACTGCGGCATCGGCGGCGAGCTGAGCCTCGGCCAAACGACGCCGGCGCTCCTCGGAGTGCTTCTCGATGGACCGGAATACATCGCCGGAGGCAGCGCCGTTAGGTCGCCGGGAAAGAAGATCAGCAGAATTAGTATCCTCCGGCGAAGACTTCGTCGGTTTCTTATTCCGCTTCTGATACGACACCGTTTTCCATCCGAATTCGTCGTTGTTTTGACTCTTCTTGGTGGCGGCGGTGGTGGTTGTGTGATTTTTTTTGTTCCTTAAGGCTTGATCTTCTTCCTCTTGTTCTCTGAGAATCGCTTCGATTATAGCTGAATTCTCGTCCATAGTTTCAAAAAAAAGCTAACACTCTCACTCAGTTTCTCTCACTTTTCTTCGCTCTCCTAAACGGTGAGTTTTGGTTCGGCACTGTAGGTCTCGTTCACGTCGACGAGAATGAGAGCGAGAGAGAGAAGTGTACATGTATATATAATGAGTGAGTGGAAAGGCGGGTGGGTCGGCCTTTGAAGAAGAGGACACAGAAAGGGAGTCTGTGTGTAAAAGGACACGTGTGTTTCGGACTTCTTTTTCCATTCCTCCCTCTTTTCACCTTATCCTCTTCTTTAAACAACCAAATTGCCATCAACTCACCAAATTTTTGTATCAAAGGCTCCATTTGTTTTGACTTCAAATGATTTCTGGAAATTATTTTTTGTAAAATAGGCTGTTTGGTTGGCTTTAAAAATAGTATTTTTTAAAAATTATTTTCATTTGACCATGTAAAATGTTGCTTTGACCCGGAAATGGTTTTACGTTTTTATTTTCACTTTAAACCATTTCCGGAAAGCACAAAAAAGAGAGAGAGCGAGAGAAAGAAGAGAGAACTCAGCTCCAGATCACACCAGATCGCCGGCGAACCCCGAGCTCCAGATTGCAACACCGCGCTGATCAAGCAACGATCGACTCCAACAGTTGCCTTAAGTGCCTTCACCGTCGCCTTCACCTTCGAACCCACATGCCGTCGCCGTCGCCTTCAAACCCACATGCCGTCGCCGTCGCCTTCAAACCCACACCCGACCCACACGCCTTCGCCTTTTGACCGGATTTGATGATTTTTTTTCTTTGGGTTTTGTTTTTTTGTGACTGTGGACTGAGAAATGATATTAATATTTGTTTGGAAGCTGAGAAAATGTGAGCAACAAGTAGAAAATGTGTTTTCTATAATATTTTCAAGAATACAACCAAACACCAAAAAATATTTTTCAAAGCATTTTTTAAAATACAACCAAATAGCCTAAATACATTTTCCTTTCCTGAAAATAGCATTTCCGAAAAATATTTTACAGGAACCAAACAAAGCCTAAATCCATATCTAATCTAATAATCTACTGTACTAAATTCTATGGATGTGAATATGCAACAAATGTTTGATATGTTTCCGCATTTTAACGAATGTGAATATATGACAAGTGTTTGACATGTTTCCGCATTTTAACGATTTGATCATTGGATCCAAGTCATTTCCATTTATAGCTATATCTAATATAAAAATGGAAACTCTTTATCATTTTATTTATCTTTGTTTTTCAATTATCCAAAAAAAAATGACATTTTTCAAAGTTAAAACTCTTTTTTTAGAAGAAAGACATCGAAACTTTTATTAAGATAAGCTGAACAACCTAGAATACAGAAATAAACTATGGAAGAACATTTTCCATCCAAAAAAAAAAAAAAATCTGGGACATTTATCGCATGTGGAGCCAAACAATGAGCAACTTTGTTATGGAAATTTACATTTTTCCAACTCATTATTCTAATATATCCTTTTAGGATAATACTTTCTATAATTTATCCTCTGTTATTGTGGGGGGTAAAAGTCCAGATTTACCAACTGGGCCTGGGGCCTTGTTTTTTAGACCACTTCATGTCCGAAGAGTAATAATGGGCTGGGATAGAGTTCACTTGTGGGCAACGAACCCAAAGATGGCGGATGAGTACAATCCGAAGAGGTCACCATTTGTCCGAGGAGGTTTTACTCCTCGGATACGAATAATCCTGATTAAATAAATGTACAGAAAGCCCGAGTGCCCTTCCCGGCAATCTTGGTGAGAAAGATAAGCTCTGAGCATTCCTGGGGATGATAAGGATAAAGAAATATCTCAAGGAAAAGCTACCACCACCGCATTTAATGCCCTGCAGCAACTTCTCTGGCCGCATTTATGTGGAGAAGACCCCTGAACAGTGCAACTTCACCTACCGCCACTCCCAAGAAGCTAAAGAAGATGCTTGATGTGACCTATACTTAAATATGTTAGCAGATAGAGGACAAGTGGAGGGTTAGGATGATTAGGAAAGAGGCTATATAAAGAAGGAGAGCCCCTGATAGAAGGGGGATTGAAGAAAAAGAGAGAAAAGAAGAAAAAACCACTTTACTGTAGCTCTAGAACTTGTAACCTAATTTCATTCAATAAAACTCCTCTTCGGACATTATGTCTACTATTGTTTTTACGTGATTGCATGTTAGATTGTTCACAAATACCATAGCCAACTCTTGTTTAACTCATATTTGGTCCAGTTCTTTCATCCACGCTCTACAAATTTATTGTTTTGGGTTCAAGGGGCCCATATTCCACCTCTTGTGGGCTTGGGTTACAAAAATTGACCCTACAATTGGCGCCATCTATGGGAAGAGTTTATGCAGGAGTGAAAACAACCGTTGGTGATGGCAGAACGAAGTCAACAACAAGCAGAATCTAGGGCATCCCAACATGCAGACCCTTTTCTTAACTTGGAAAGAAGGCAGGATCGTGAGAGTAGTGTGCACACTGTGCATACTGGCCAAAGCCAGTCACATGGAGGAAGTCACGTGTCCCATGCAAAGGAGAATCGGGGCTTGCAACTAGAAGTTGAGAAACTGAAGAGGGAGTTGCGCCATGCAAAGAGGAAACGGATTTCCTCATATTTTGATGATGACTACGACGACGAGCAGGACGTCACTTATCAGCAGAAATCTCGGATGCCGGTCAGTGAATCCTTTTCCTACGAAGAAAGGCCTCATTGCAAAAAGCGGTCTAGAAGCCTATCACGCGGAGGCGTAGGGAATGATGCTATGAGCAGGGCCTTGAATCAGATCTCTCGGTCACCTTTTACTCGCAGAATTGAGGAGGCAAGACTCCCTTGGCATTTTAATCAGCCAACGTTTACCATCTATAATGGTAAAACGGACCCCGTGGAGCACGTAAGTCATTTTAACCAAAGGATGGCTGTCTACTCCAGAGATGAAGCTCTAATGTGTAAGGTTTTTCCTTTCAGTTTGGGACCAGTGGCAATGAGGTGGTTTGACGGCTTGAAGGCAAAATTTATTAATTCCTTCAAAGAGCTCACTCAGGCATTTGGTTCACGATTTGTCACCTGCCAAAGAGTAGCCAGGCCCCTGTCTTCACTATTGTCCCTAAGCATGCACGAGGGCAAGACTCTGAAAGCGTATTCGAACAGATACTGGGAAATGTTTAATGACATGGAGGTCAACTCTGATGCAATGGCCCTCAGCACATTCAAGCTCGGCCTCCCTACTGACCACGATTTAAGGACCTCTTTATCTGGTAAACCAGTCACTAATATGCGTCAACTTATGGACCGTATAGAAAAGTACAAAAGAGTTGAAGAGGATCAGCAACAAGGGAAGGGAAAAGATAAAGCAATCCCCCAAGAGAGGAGAGATTTCCGGTTGGATCGCTACAATAGCAGTAAACCGCGTAGAGATTTCGCTGGACAGTCAGGATCGACCAATCCTCAAGCGGTCAATACTGTATTTAAAGAGCCGGTGCATCAAGTTTTGGAAAAGATTAAAAACGAGCCGTTTTTCAGGTGGCCGAATAAGATGGTAGGAAACCCTGAGAGGCATAATCATAATCTCTACTGCCAGTACCATCAAGACCATATGCACACCACGGAGGATTGTAGGAGCCTGTGGGATCACTTGGACCAACTGGTTTGTGATGGTAGACTAAGACATCTCTTGCACCCCTCCAGCGGCCGAGGAGGGCAGATGGGCTCAGGGCCACGAAGAGATGACCCTTCAAAGCCGCCACTAGGAACTATTAACGTCATCTTTGCCGCGCCAGGAAGAACAGGGTCCTGGCCATTGAAAGTTATGTCGGTTGGCCGACCACCAGCAGGGGATATAGGCAGAGTTCCAAAGAGAGCTAAGTCGGGTGCTCCGCTTGTTATAGGGTTCTCGAACGAAGACATGGCTGGCACCATCCAGCCCCATGATGATGTGTTAGTTATCACTCTCAGAATTGGAGGGTACGATATGAAAAGGGTGATGGTTGACCAGGGAAGCGCTGTCGAGATAATGTACCTTGATCTCTACAAGGGGCTAGGCCTGAAACCCCAGGATCTCATACCATACAGCTCCCCACTCGTGAGTTTCGAAGGGAGAGCTGTCATCCCAAAAGGCCAGATACGCTTACCTGTGCAAACCGGGGTCGAAGTGGTAGAGGTGGATTTTATTGTTGTGGATGTGTATTCGCCTTATACGGCAATTGTGGCCAGACCTTGGCTTCATGCACTAGGGGCTATTTCCTCTACTTTTCATCAAAAGGTCAAATACCCATCTGAGGGGCAGGTTAATGAGATCCGAGGAGACCAATCTGCAGCTCGACAGTGCCTAGTAGCTGCCATCCAACACGAGCCTGAAGCCGAGTCTTCATCCAGAGCCGAAAGGGGCTTATAGCAGTTAAAGTCTCGAAAATTGCCCATCGAAGGTTCAGACGAGGGCACTCTGTGTGAAGATTTAATGAAAGTGGTTATTGGAGATGATCTTGATAAGTTCTTCCAAGTCGGATCACAGCTACCCCTTCAAGAGAGGGAAGAGTTAATAGAGTTCCTCAAGTGAAATCTTGATGTATTTGCTTGGAGCGCTTACGAAGCCCCAGGGGTGGACCCAGAATTCATATGTCACCATTTGAAGGTAAACCCGCTGATCACCTCGAAGAAACAGCCTCCTCGGCGCCCATCCAAGGAGCATGCTGATGCGGTAAGAGAAGAAGTAGCGAAGCTCAAACAAGCCGGAGCTATTAAGGAAGTTTTTAATCCTGAGTGGCTGGCAAATACCATGGTGGTAAAGAAGAAGAGTGGGAAGTGGCGAGTGTGCGTGGACTTCATTGATTTGAATAAGGCTTGCCCCAAAGATCCCTTCCTTACGCCGAAAATCGACCAACTGGTGGATGCCACCGTCGGCCATCCTCGGATGAGCTTCTTGGACGCCTTCCAAGGCTACCACCAGATACCACTAGCTCTGGACGATCAGGAGAAAACTGCTTTTTTCACTCCCATTGGTAACTACCACTATAAGGTGATGCCATTCGGCTTAAAGAACGCGGGGTCTACCTATCAAAGGATGATGACGAGGATGTTCGAACCACAGCTGGGTAAAAATATCGAGGTCTACATAGATGACATGGTCGTAAAGAGCAAGGTCATTGGTGAGCATGTGAAGGACCTTGAAAGTACCTTTAAGGTACTAAGGAAGTATAAACTACGCCTGAACGCGTCCAAGTGTTCATTCGGGGTAGGATCCGGCAAGTTCTTGGGATACATGGTGACTCACAGAGGAATTGAGGTTAACCCCGACCAGATAAAGGCCATTAACGATTTACAAGCTCCTTGGAATCCAAAGGAGGTTCAGAAACTAACTGGGATGACCGCTGCCTTGAATCGATTCATCTCTAGATCAGCAGACAGGTGTCGGCCCTTCTTCTCTCTGCTCAACAAGTGAAAGGGATTCGAATGGACTGAAGAGTGTGCTTCGGCTTTTCAACAGCTCAAGGATTATTTAGCCCGACCACCAATCATGTCCAGACCTGAGCCAGACGAGGTATTGTTCGCCTACATCGCTGTAGCTACCTGTGCGGTGAGCTTGGTATTGATACGATCAGATTGCGGTGTGCAAAGACCAGTTTATTACGTAAGCAAGTCACTGCATGAGGCCGAGATCCGTTACTTGCCTCTTGAGAAGGCTATCCTAGCAGTGGTACTCGGCATGCGAAAGCTACCTCATTACTTCCAGGCCCATACTGTTATTGTCCTCACTCAACTCCCATTTAGGGCCGTACTCTGAAGCGCTGATTACACTGGGCGGATTGCCAAGTGGGGTACGATCTTAGGGGCTTTCGATATCAAATATATGCCCCGCACATCGGTTAAAGGCCAGGTCCTTGCAGATTTAGTGGCTGAGTTCACGGAGCCTCAACTGGAAGAAGTAATGCCCGTGTCGGACATGGATGAAAAATCAGTTGGCATGATTTCTCAGCAAGACCCCTCCCATTGGGAAGTGTATGTAGACGGTGCTGCAAATCAAAAAGGTTCTAGAGTGGGGCTAGTGTTGATATCCCCTGAAAGAATAATTATCGAAAAGTCGTTAAGGTTGGACTTCTCAGCAACAAACAATGAAACGGAGTATGAAGCCCTGCTGACGGGAATGGCCATGGTCCGAAAAATGGGAGGAAAGTCTGTGGAATTGTTCTCGGACTCAAGGTTTGTCGTGGGTCAAGTACTAGGGGAGTTCGAGGCGAAAGATGAAAGAATGCAGGGGTACCTGAGTCGAGTTAAATGTCTGCAATCGGAGTTTGACTCTTTTAGTTTGCTGCACATCCCCAAAAGTGGTAACACACATGCCGACTCTTTGGCCACGCTTGCTACCTCCTCGGCGCAGAACTTGCCTAGAGTTATTCTCGTTGAGGACTTGCATGGACCTGCAGAGACAAAAAAGGATGTAATCCAGGTTCATCAAGTTAGGACTGGACCCTGCTGGATAGACCCCATAGTTAAATTCTTGAAAGAAGACATCTTGCCTGAAGAAAGAGTGGAAGCTGATAAAATTCGAAGGAAAGTGACCAGGTTCTGGCTATCCGAAGACTAGAGATTGTATAAACGCTCCTATTCAGGACCATATTTACTATGCATACATCCTGAATCGGCCGAGCTATTGCTAGAAGAATTACAGAAGGAATATGTGGAAGCCATACGGGAGGAAGGTCTTTGGCTCATCGGGCTATCACTCAAGGTTATTGGTGGCCGAGCATGCAGAAAGAAGCCCACGAGTATGTTAAAAAGTGTGATCAATGTCAACGCTTCGCTCCAAACATTCACCAGCCTGGGGGAACCCTCAATCCGTTATCTAGCCCATGGCCTTTCGCCCAATGGGGCCTGGATATCGTGGGACCATTCCCTAAAGCTGCGGGAAACAAGAAGTACCTTCTGGTTGGTACAGACTATTTCACCAAGTGGGTCGAAGCAGAGCCGCTAGCCAACATCAGAGATGTTGACGTTCAAAAGTTTGTGTGGAAGAACATTGTCACTCGGTTTGGAATTCCTCACACTCTCATCTCGGACAATGGCTTGCAGTTCGATAGCAAAACATTCAGGAGTTTTTGTAGCGAGCTGGGGATCATAAATAGATACTCCACGCCTGCCTACCCCCAGGGTAATGGGCAAGCAGAAGCAGTCAACAAGGTCATAGTGAATGGCTTGAAGAAGAAGCTAGATGACGCGAAGGGAAAATGGGTAGAAGAACTACCACATGTGCTTTGGGCTTACAGAACTACGCCTCGCAGGTCTACTAGAGAGACCCCCTTCTCAATGACCTATGGAGCTGAAGCTGTCATACCTTTGGAAACTGGATTCCCAACCTTAAGGACCAGGTCCTTCAGTCCGACTAGCAACGATGAACAGCTAGAAAGGAGTTTAGACCTGATTAATGAAAGGAGGGAGAGTGCCATGGTTCGGCTGGCATATTACCAATAAAAGCTCAAGCAGGGCTACGATGCTAATGTAAGGCTACGGCCTCTAGAACCTGGTGACCTGGTGTTGAGGAAAGTTGTGGGTACTGCAAAGAACCCAGCTTGGGGAAAGTTAGGACCCAATTGGGAAGGGCCATATCGTATCACTTCAGGAGTTGGCATTGGGGCCTACTTCCTGGAAGACCTGGATGGTCATGTAATACCACGTCCTTGGAATGTAAATAACCTCAAAAGGTACTATTATTAGTCGATCGTTTTCTTCAATTAATGTGCTAGTTCTGTATATCCTACTGTTACCGTTCCTTAAGTGTTTAAACTTAAATCCAATCATGCCTGTAGTCCTCGGACCAGATGATTTGTGTTAGTTAACGCTGTTACCGTTCCTTAAGTGTTTAAACTTAAATCCAATCATGCCTGTAGTCCTCGGACCAGATGATTTGGGTTAGTTAACACTGTTACTGTTCCTTAAGTGTTTAAACTTAAATCCAATCATGTCTGTAGTCCTCGGACTAGATGATTTGGGTTAGTTAACACAGTTACTGTTCCTTAAGTGTTTAAACTTAAATCCAATCATGCCTGTAGTCCTCGAACCAGATGATTTGGGTTAGTTAACACTGTTACTGTTCCTTAAGTGTTTAAACTTAAATCCAATCATGCCTGTAGTCCTCGGACCAGATGATTTGGGTTAGTTAACACTGTTACTGTTCCTTAAGTGTTTAAACTTAAATCCAATCATGCCTGTAGTCCTCGGACCAGATGATTTGGGTTAGTTAACACTGTTACTGCTCCTTAAGTGTTTAAACTTAAATCCAATCATGCCTGTAGTCCTCGGACCAGATGATTTGGGTTAGTTAACACTGTTACTGCTCCTTAAGTGTTTAAACTTAAATCCAATCATGCCTGTAGTCCTCGGACCAGATGATTTGGGTTAGTTAACACTGTTACTGTTCCTTAAGTGTTTAAACTTAAATCCAATCATGCCTGTAGTCCTCGAACCAGATGATTTGGGTTAGTTAACACTGTTACTGTTCCTTAAGTGTTTAAACTTAAATCCAATCATGCCTGTAATCCTCGAACCAGATGATTTGGGTTAGTTAACACTGTTACTGTTCCTTAAGTGTTTAAACTTAAATCCAATCATGCTTGTAGTCCTCGGACCAGATGATTTGGGTTAGTTAACACTGTTACTGTTCCTTAAGTGTTTAAACTTAAATCCAATCATGCCTGTAGTCCTCGGACCAGATGATTTGGGTTAGTTAACACTGTTACTGTTCCTTAAGTGTTTAAACTTAAATCCAATCGTACCTGTAGTCCTCGGACCAGATGATTTGGGTTAGTTAACACTGTAACTGTTCCTTAAGTGTTTAAACTTAAATCCCTACGTACCTGTAGTCCTCGGACCAGATGATTTGGGTTAGTTAACACTGTTACTGTTCCTTAAGTATTTAAACTTATATCCAGTCATGCCTGTAGTCCTCGGACCAGATGGTTTGGGTTAGTTAACACTTTTAATTGTAACACTGATACAATTGACACCACTACTGTTCCTTAAGCTACAATTAAACACCCCAGCTAAAACCCTGCTCTGCACGCTTACACGAAAGCCTGTGAAATGTTCGTCACTCATCTCCCTTCCTTTTCAACTGTTGAGTAACCTACTCTCTTCGGCATTGATCTAAATTATTGGCCTTATTGTCATGACAGCATGTTTGAGTTTGCCTTTACTACTGTTAACATATGGTTCAAGTTGTTTGCTGTAATAGAGAGATTTACGATTTAAACAACAAGCGTATTGAAAGCAAAAGATAGAATTTCATTAATTTGAATAAAAAGGTTTACAAATTCCTTTAAAAAAAAAACAAACAAACAAACAAACAAACAAAAAGATAACAAAACATACTACTAAACTAAAATTGTTTACAACTACTAAGTAAAAACTGGCAGCCACGTCAAATCTACGTCCGAGCAGCTGAGGGATCAGTTACTTGGCTGGATTGGGCAGCAGCAAGGTCTAGGACTTGTTCTCCGTCTTTTTCCTTTGCACCCGCATACTCTTTGCTTGCTTCCACAGGGGCAGGAGGGACCTGGCTGGCTGGAGGATGCTCCTCAACTTCTGAGAGTACACGGATCTCTGGATCATAGTATGTACTCCCAGGCAGCCTTAGTGGAGAGTCTGCAGGAACTCCAGCAGCATCTAAAGCCTTGACCCACGTGATGTCGCAGTAGTCTCGGCCAACTGCGGCGAACTGCTCGGTGAGGCTGAGTTGGGTCTCCTCCACCCCCAGCGTATAAGCTGCCTTCCTCTCGACCTCTACTGCTTCCTTGGCTAATTGAGCGTTCTTTTCAGCCAGTAGGGCAGCTTCCCTAGCCTTTTTAAGCTCATCTCTGAGCCCTTTTACCAGCTCTCTCTTAGTGGCCAAGTTGATCTCGGTCATATGTAGCAGTTTGCGCTGCTCCTCGGCCTGCTTTTCAGCATTTTTGAGGCCAGCGTCGAGGCTGTTCCGCTGGTTGGTCATATTTTTGAATTGCTCGGATAAATGAGTATATTCTTCCTTCAGACTGCCTAGGGATTTTTCAGCCTCAAACCGAGAGTGGGCCTCCGCTTGGACTTCGGTGTAGGCCTTTTTGTTCCACTCCTCGGCCACGTAGATTTGCTGTGTAACCTATATAATGGAAACTCCGAGTATAAGGCATAAAAAAAAAAAGTATTAAAAAGGCTCAACAACTTAACCTAGCAGACTAAGCCCACTTACCATGGCTATATCCCTCTTAAGGGATAGGAAGAGTTCCTGCTGGTTGAAGCGCCTATAGGACTCCATATCGTGGGGTAGGAGTAGTGGCTGCTCCAAGGCCTCAGCAACGAAGCCTGCCCTTCCCCCATCATAGTTCCTGAGGGAGGTGTCCCAAGGGATCGGAGCGCCATCCAGCTCCAACCTTGGACACCATGTGCGAGGTCCTCCTCGGCGAACGTCTGCCAAGACGGACTCGTCCCGGCTCTCAACAGACGAGCCCCTTCTGCTCCGGTGGTCTCTCACCACCTTCTGTTGCTTGTCTGTTTTAGGTGGCACCACCACCACCTCCCTCTCCTCGGTTTCGAAGGGCCTCTTCTTCCTCAGGTCCGGTATAGGATTTAGGCCAGGGTCAGGAACCTGAAGTGGTGGCGGAGGCAGATTCGCCACTAGTTGAGAAGTCCCAGTGCCTTTTGGCTCGCGCTTCTTCCCTCTGTTCTTCATCAGCGCCCTTAAGTCTGCCATGTCTTCCTCGTGCGAAGAGACTTCAGAAATGACAGTCACTAGAAGGGGTGGATGGGCGCTGGAATGCCTATCAAACTCCTCTTCGGAGTCCGAGGACGGAATTACTTGTACCCCGTCCGAAGCTTCTCCTCTAAACTGAAATTTTTCTATTTGCTCTTCTAGCAAGGAGGTCGAAAAGCCAACTCTCTCACCTGTAACCGCCGGTTCGAGGGGGACTTGGGCAATCGGTTGGGCGAGTAGCGGTGCACCCCGTGGGTTAGGGTGTGGCACTGGTGGAAGGTCGTGTGGTGCTAAAAAACCTTTCTGAGCAACGTCTATTCGGTTGAGGCGGTGATCCCCTTGTGTTATAGCGTTGCCAATCGGTTGATAGTCTTTCTTTTTCGTCGTGTACCCAAGGATAAGAGGAGCCGACCTCAGTTGCCCGTCCTCGCTCACAAATATCTCTAATCTTAGCAGGTAGTTGAGAGCGGCAGTATTGGTAAGGCTGAGCTGAGGAGAAACGCGGTTCCTATCTGTTAAAAATCACAGTAACACTTTATCAGAAACTCGAAAATAGCAACACAGAGAATTAAAAATTGTAAAAGGGCAGGGATCCTAAGTCTACTGTTAGTGAACCCAAATCTAACATGTCCCACCTGGCTCTCCTAGCTTGGTTGGACAGTGGGGACCGTCGTGCCATGCGCCCGAGACGATCACGTAATCGTCTTTCATCCCTTTGTTTGACTTGGGGAGGCAGGAGATGAGTCTAACCTCATCGGACTGGGATTTGAGATAGTATCCCGCCCCTTGTTGGCTGTGGCACTCATACATGTGCACCACATCAAGCTAGGTGAGGCCCAAGTCTAAATGGCGGTTCAGATCCTCAACCGCTCCTAGGATCCTAAACATGTTGGGCGCACACTGATCTGGGCTAATCCTATGGTTCCTAAGATAACTAGTGGTAATGGGACCCATAGGGATGGTCATCCCTCCTTCTAGAAAGGCGATGAGGGGGATAACCACTTCACTCGTCTTCCGATTCGTTAGTATTTTTTTTTGGGAGCAATACCTCACTCCCACGTTTGAGGGTATGTGATACGCGGCCCTAAACGCCTTCATTTGCTCAGGGCTATCTATCAAATACTGGAGTTTACCCATGGCACTTAAAAATGGAAAGATGGCTGGCCGAAGAGAGGACTAAAGGATCTAATGGACAACAACTTACGAGAACTAGGTTGGAGAAGGATTCTCAGGCTCATAGAGGGATTCGTGAAGACTCTGAGGGAACCGGAATCGATGACTGAGAGATTTGGACGAAGTCGCGTGCTCGTTCTCGCTGGAGTGTCTGAAAATTTGCAAGGTGAGGAAGAAATGACTTCTTCTGCGGATTTATACCGGATCACGTGAAGGGGCGGAAGTTATTTCGCCCAAACCCCGGGGAAGAATCACATCCGTCAGATCAATCATTCACCGTTGGATACAAAGGACAAGGCACCACCTGGTGCAATTAATGCAGCGCCTTGGGAATATGGAAATTGCAGCGGCAATGATGAAGCGCTTATATCCATGCCTACACACGTGCTAGTCAGACACGTGGCTGTTCCCAAACTTTTTACTCCGTGGCAGGTCAAAATCACACTTTTTCTCTTCGGATGCGAGGGAAAAATTGAGATTTTGAGGGGCTATTGTGGGGGGTAAAAGCCCAGATTTACCAACTGAGCCTGGGGCCCTGTTTTTTAGACCACTTCATGTCCGAAGAGTAATAATGGGCTGGGATAGAGTTCACTTGTGGGCAACGAACCCAAAGATGGTGGATGAATACAATCCGAAGAGGTCACCATTTGTCTGAGGTTTTACTCCTCGGATACGAATAATCCTGATTAAATAAACGTACAGAAAGCCCGAGTGCTCTTCCCGGCAATCTTGGTGAGAAAGATAAGCTCTGGGCATTCCTGGGGATGATAAGGATGAAGAAATATCTCAAGAAAAAGCTGCCACCACCGCATTTAATGCCCTACAGCAACTTCTCTGGCCGCATTTATGTGGAGAAGACCCCTGAACAGTGCAACTTCACCTACCGCCACTCCCAAGAAGCTAAAGAAGATGCTTGATGTGACCTACACTCAAGTATGTTAGCAGATGGAGGACAAGTGGAGGGTTAGGATGATTAGGAAAGAGGCTATATAAAGAAGGAGAGCCCCTGATAGAAGGGGGATCGAAGAAAAAGAGAGAAAAGAAGAAAAAACCACTTTACTGTAGCTCTGGAACTTGTAACCTAATTTCATTCAATAAAACTCCTCTTCGAACATTATGTCTACTATTGTTTTTACGTGATTGCATGTCAGATTGTTCACAAATACCATAGCCAACTCTTGTTTAACTCATATCCGGCCCAGTTCTTTCATTCACGCTTTACAAATTTATTGTTTTGGGTTCAAGGGGCCCATATTCCACCTCTTGTGGGCTTGGGCTACAAAAATTGACCCTACAGTTATAATTTATTTATTTTTGTTAGCAAGATCCTCCCTTACTAGAACCTTACTATATCATATATTACCATGCACTGTATAATAAAATTTGGGCCTTAGAAATATACCCTCAGTAATTATCAAATTAGTATAGTAGCTACTATCTAAAAAAATAGTATAGTAGCTTATTAATTGTTAGGTTTATATATATATATATATATATAGTAAAACTCTAATACCTAATCAAGAAATTTAAAACTCTACTCCTACCAAAATTTTATTACCAAAATTTTCAAAAACAATAATATTTATTTTAATTATTTTGATCATCTAACAAAATTAATTTGGAATTATCTTTTCCAACCATGCCAATTTATAAAACTATCTATGTATAATATTATTTAAACAAATCACTTGACACATAATGGATTAGAGAAATATAACTCTAAAAAATTTGGAATAAAATTTTTTCTTTTGTTAAACTTTACTTTGTCAGCCGCAGTTACCAACTAATTTAGATTAGAATTTTGCAGGATTGTCTTTTTTTTTTTTTTTTTTTGAAGGGGAATAGAGATTCATTGCCACAAGAAATTGAAGTACAACAGAAAAGGCAAAACAAAGGAAAGAGACACCCAAACACAATCTTGACACCGTAGGAATAGCATACAAAGGTAGTCCCTCCCAAACCAAAAAAAGATTTACCCTATACACAACCAGCGAGCTAAGAAAGCTTATGTACTACCCTGTTGAACTCCCTTTTCAAGTGCACAAAACTACACAAGTAGAAACAGCCCAAGGATCCCACGAATAGAAACTGTCCCAAGCCCATCATTTCTCTCAGTAGCACTGCCCAGCATTTGCTATTTCTAAAGCAAAGTCAGCTAAACCTGAGTGGATTGTTTCACAGAAACGCTTTTGAGCCCGAGTATCCTCTTCCTCTGAAACTTCTTTCCCTCTCAAACGCTTTGTTCCTATCTCCATCATCTGGGGGAGAGTCTGTTCATTGTTTGTTTTTCCTTTCACACGGCAACTTTTATCAGGCTGCCTTTACCCATAATCTGTGTTTCCTTTCTCATTGGCTTTGGCCTGAAAAATCACACCATCTTTGACAATATAGGCCTCTCTATTCTTTATTGGGCTATCTTTCTCATCTTTATCTAGAGAAGCATTTGTACTTGGGCTCCCCTAAGAGATAGAGCCTTTTGGTCCTTGTGAGGTAAGGCCTTTTGTCCCATGAGAGATAAAGCCTTTTTGCTCATTAGAAACATCCGGAACTAGGTGAACGCGTGACTTCTCACAAAAATCCAAAACATTCATTACTTGCTCTGAAGCACCACTGATGACCCGTACATCCCTTGGGAGCTGTCCATTCACACGTGTGGTGTTACCACTTCCCCAGGTATCACCCTTCACTAAGTTTTGGTTCCCGCCCTCTAAGCCACTAACCCAAAAGCACTCTGATGAAGAACCAGTCGCCGGCCGAACCTTTTCCTGTATTCCTTGCTAGTCAGAAACATCAAAGTTTTTTCCCTTGCTCGAGTTCTTTTCGTTGGCAGTCTTTTTTGCAGTCCACCCAGCCCTTAACCAGTCCCCATACTGATGACAAGCACTTTGCCAATCATTGGACGTTGGGCAATGCTTATTATCATGTCTGAGCTTCCCATAGATGAAGCAGACAGTAGGTAGCCTTTCATATTTAAACGTAAGCCATAGGTGTTCTCCATCAGAGCTTGCAATATAAGCTCCCCTTCTCAATGGCTTATCAATCTCCAAATCCACATGGATTCTCATGAATTTTGCCTGATCAGATTGCCACGCCTATCAACTTCAATAAATCTTCCTAGCTTGCTACCAATTTCTTCCCCTACTTCCTGTGACATATGCTCAAAAGGAAGACCCCAAATTTGAACCCAAAAGGGAGAATGGGTGAAAGAAATATTTGTGAAAGTCAGCCCTTTTTTCCATCTACAAAGTAAGAGGAGGTTGTTGTCGAAACTCCAAGGCCCACACCTCGCAACCCACTCTAATTGATACTTTGAGCTAAACTTGAATTTGAGTATATTATTTCCAACTTCCACTATTCTCATGTATGAACCCATTTTCCATGCTGATGTAAGGGTACTCTTTAGAGCTCGTTGGTTCTCATGTCTGAACCCATTTGCAGGATTGTCTTTTGACTTGTGTTATGTTATGTTTAATGTGATCATATAAGTGGGGTCTCATTGTCTTTGGCCCTCACTGAAAATTGTATGATCCTTTTCACACACAAAATTTGATAGAGAAGAAATTCTTTTTATTTAATTCTTTTTCCGGTCATATAGTTTTTTTTTTTTTTTTGAGAAACCTGTCATATAGTTAGTGATAATGTGATATAGATGAAACATGAAAGATTGAAAGGAACGCGTCAATCACCTCCAATTAACATGTTGATTGCCTGTTCATATTTTAGGAAATACTGGCTGGATAAGTAACATCTTTTAAAAATAAATAACAAGTATTTAGTAACATTTATTGCTTTCTAAAAAAAAGCAACATTTATTGGTTTGTATTTTCAAACAACTATTTTCAGTTTTTAAACAATATTTCACGCATTTCAATACATTTTTTCACCCACACATATTTTCACAAATATTTTCAAACAACAATTTTCAATTTTTAAACACATGTACCAAACGGACCCTAAACAACCTATTGAAATTTTTAGTTCCTGTTTTCTAAATTTATGGATGTAGATACCAACTGTGATAGTAGTAATCAATGTCATGACTAGGCTCCCTGGATAAATATATATAAATAAAATATTGACATGAAAGTTATGTGTAATGACTATCCTTCTCTTTTTTAACAGTCCATTCACAATGGACCATAAACAATTCTTCCCTAATAAGATTGGATTTGAAGTTCGGATTTCGGAAAAGTAAGATCATAAAAGAGGGACACAGGTTTTAGAGAACATGACACAAGTTGAGAATGCTAACTGCTTTATTTTGATTTTTGAGGAAAATGACAAAACAATTTTTTTTTATATATTTTTTTTAACTTGGGATTTTGATTTTGGAGTATGGAGACATTGGAATGTGTCCAATGTTAAAGAAGTTACAAGATGCAGCATTGTTGACATTTATGACATATCAAAATATTAATTAGTTTTTTTTTTCATAAAATTTTTTTTTAAATGGATTATTAACCAGTACTCTAAGAGCACTCGTTAGCATTTTTTAAATTTTGACATTATTTTTATGAAAAATATAAAAAGATGTCAACAATATTTATTATTTTATTATTTTTTCAATAAAATATTTCTAAAAACATGAAAAATATTTTAATTATATATAAAAAAAGTGATGTTAGAATCGAACTCAAATAAAAATTAGTAACAATTTGCCACCAAAAGATTTGTTATGAAATTGTGCCGATCATTAATCTCAAATTATGGTCAAATTATGGAGGGTAAAATATGAAGAAAAAAAAATATATGAAGGGTAAAATTGGAATAGGTAGAAGTAGACCGGATATGGTTGAGGATTTTTCTTTGTTTTTCGTGGGGCCCACCAAAGCCCAATGGAGAGAGTTTCTTTTTCCTGTTGGCTCATGTCGATCTAACTACAAAGATCACTCTCTCTCTCTCATAATTCATAGTCAGAAGTCAGAAGTCATAACTCATATCCGTTTCGCAACACTACTACCTATCCTGATTCCCTCTATTTAATGCTTAGCCTCACTTATTACAAAAATGATAAAACACCACCACCGCAATACCACTTTTTTTCTTTATTTTTTTTGTCCTGAATAATGTAATATCACTTTTGTTGTGTATCTAGTACCTACCATGCGATTAAAGTTTCTCATTGAATAACAATCAATCGGATAGTGATTAATATAATATAATTAATTAAATTTAAACATATAGACTTAAGTCTTTTGAATTAGGTACAATCTTTATATATATATATATATATAATTTTTTTTAAGTACTATTTTTATATATTATATAATTTATATTAATTATTTAACTAGAGAGTTCTAAAAAGTGGTGTTTCTCTCCCCTAAGGAGATATGGTAAGAGCATCTCCAACAGTGCATGCATACCCAAAATATTAGCTATAATAGAAAATGTGAGCAAAAAAACCAACTCCAGCGGATTATGCATACCCAAATTTTTTTTTGGCTTATGAACAGTAGCCCATCAAGTCTGATGGGCTACTGTTCATTAGCTATTGAATTTCTTGAATAAAATATTATACCAACTACTTTTTATATTAATTCTTTCTCTCTCCTCCAGATTTCTTTTTCTCTCTCATTCTCTCTGTTGCTTTTTTTTTTTTCTCTCATTCTCTCATTCACTATGTTGCCGTTGCTTCTTTTTTTCTCTCCGTTCTTCTCCGCTCTTCTCCGCCCACAACCCAAGAAGCAACGCCCACAACCCAAGCCGTTGCTTCTTTTTTTCTCTCCGAGTCCCCACGTCTGCTCTTCTCCACCCACAACCCAAGAAGTTGGCTTCGCCATCACAACATTGGGGCTGCCCCCTTCATTCTATGCTGAAACAATCCTGGATTTCTCTCACAAAAGCTGAAATCAAACTGGTATGCCAACTTCAATCATTTGAAATCATATTTCTAATTAGCTATTTTTTGAGTTTAGAAAAATGGGTTTCTGGGTATATGATGGGTTTGTGTTCTATTTGCTATTGATTTGGATTTTGGGGTTTCAAGGGAATAGGGTTGATTGTTTGTTTCCTCTTTTTATTTTTGTATTTGAAGAAATTATACGAATAATCTTGGCTACTAATTCTTTGTTTTATGCTTGTGTTCCCAATATTTTGTATTGAAATTGAACACGCTTACCACCTGTTTGATGAAAGTCCTGAGTGGGTTCTGTTTTGATATAAATCAGTGTTAATAAGAAAATTAAGATTAATTGTTTTGTGTGTCATGTATATGGTGCATTTGTTCCCCTGTTTTTTATTCTTGGTGGATACCGTATATGATGGGTTTGTGTTCTGTTTGCTATTGATTTGGATTTTGGGGTTTCAAGGGAATAGGGTTGATTGTTTATTTCTAGGTTTGGGATTGAGTTCAAAATGGGTTCAGATTTAGGTTAATCTTGAAATGAATTTGGATTTGTGTTTGTGTTTGTTCTATAATTTATTGTTCCACTGTTTTTGATTCTTGGTGGATACCCTTGTTTCCCCTATTTTTGATTCTTGGTGGATACCTGACATTAGTGTGAACAATGGTCCAAAGTTTCAATTCACAAGACACTGACAGTAGGGAATAAACTTTGAGGAAATAATGGTCCAAAGTTTCAATTAGAAAAAGCTTAACCATTAAGTACTTGAGCCAATAGATAAGTGATACCAAGACCTAATTTACCATTGGTTTCAATATATGATCTACCTGAGTGCGTTTGTTTTATTTTTTTCAGGTTGTGAAACCCATCTGAGGGGTTTTTTATAGTATACTTTATTAATTTTCTTGCTAGGGATGGATCCGCATATTCCAGGAGCTATATCTTTCACTAATTTTTTAGAAGATCCTAATAATGAATATGTGATAGGATCTTCACATATAAGTGGTGAAGATAGTGTTCCACAAGCTCAAGTATTCAGCCAAATGTCTCAACCCGAGGTTGAATCCATAGCTAAGAAACCACAACACGGTGCCAACTTCTCCATCCAAGAAGACAATCTTCTTGTGTTTGCATTTCTTAATGTTAACCAAGATGTAGTGCAAAGTACTAACCAAAAAAAAGGAACTTACTCGAAAAGAATTTCAGACTACTACCACAAGTGGAAGACCTTTGAGTCTACGTGTACTCAAACTTCTCTAACGAATCGGTGGTCAACAATTCAACAATGCACCAATAAGTTTTGTGGGTATTTGTCACAAATTGATTCAATGAATCAAAGTGGTATGACCGAGGAAGACAAGGTACATCTTACCAAAAAAAAAATTGTGTTAGTTTGATAATTTGTTTCAACTATTTCAAGATATTAATTATAATATATTTGTTAATTTTTCAGCTTAATAAGTCAAGACAACAGTATCAAACATTCCAAGGTTCCACATTTTCATATGAACATTGTTGGAATCTTTTGAAGCACTCGCCAAAATGGTTGCGTACTATTCAAGAGCATAGACCAAAAAGAGGGAGACTTGAGACAACATCTTCATCTCCTACTCTAGAGCCAATAGATTTAGAGGATGAAGATATCCCACATGTTCCTAATGTATTGGAGAGACCACCAGGCAAGAAGGCTGAGAAAGAAAGATTGAAAAAACAAAAGAGCAAAGAAGGTACATCTTCAAATATGGAAGCCTTATTAAATGTCATGATGGAAGAAAGAAGAAAAATGAATGAGATGAAAATAGCTGCTATTGAAAAAGGATGTCTTGCAAACCATGAGCAAGAGATGGCACGAATTCATCTCGAGGATAGAAAACTTACAGCAGCACAAATGAAAATGGAATTGGAAATTGAAAAATTGAAAGAGGATAGGGAAATAGAAAAATTGATATTGGAAAATATGAAGGAGGAAAAAGAGATTATGATGATGGATGTAAGTGCGTTGCCTCCAATGCAACAAGAATATATTCATCAACGCCAAATGGAAATCCTTGAAAAACAAAGGAATTAGCTTGACATGGGGTGCTCTTGTTTTGTATAGTTAGGAGAGCACATTTTGTTGCAATGTGATCAAACTGACTAGAATATATAGGGTCACTCATTTTTTTTTTTTTGTTGCAATGTGATCCCACTGACTAAGGATAGTAGTTGTTGTTATCTACTATTATTTGATGTATTAGAACATTTGTTTTTTATATTGCAAGTAGTCGATAGATTTGATGCTATTGTCATTTAAACTTTGCATTAGAAGATTATATATATCGAAAAATATGATCATTGCAATATTATTTATATTGAAAAATGTATGATCATTGGAAAAATATGATTGTTGAAAATGTATGATCATTTGAAAATATGATTGGATAAATAAAATAGTTGAGAAATATGATCGTTGCAAAATTTAAAAATGTTATGAAATTTAAAAAATATAGCTGTTATGAATGAATAAAGGAAGAATAAAGAAATATTAAAAAAAATAAAGAAAGAATAAAAAAAGAAGGAAGAAATAATATTTAAATGAGATAGAGAATTTGTTGGAAGTGTATTTGAAAAAGTGGGTAGGTAAAAGCTAAATGTCACTGTTCATTCTCCAAACAGTACAAAAATTTGAAGAAGTTGCTGGAGATGCTCTAAGTGGTAACAAAACCTATTCCCATAACGACAATTCCATTAACCATGCTTACCATGCTACTCAATCGAACGGTTTGAAAATGGGTACCACTTTTATATTACATTATTACTGAACATTGGATTAGGATTTGGATGGGATGGTGTCGTCTTATCTAACATGGAAGAGGTATGGACACAGATGGTTGGTGAGACCGTGAGAGGGGCCATGTATAAAACTAGTACCATGTGTTATCTACTGCTTTATGTTTCTCAAAAAAAAAAAAAAAAAAAAAAAAAAAAAAATCTACTGCTTTATTAAAAACACAATTTACACCACAAATTTCTCTTACCATGACAAAATGTTGACATCAAACATACTTAAAGAAGAATAATGAAATGAAAGAAGCAAACTGGCGTTTGTTTGAGAGGAAAGTAATGGAAGTAGATGAAGCAATATTTCTTTTGTTTAGTTGAAACAAAAGGGAGGGAGAGGGCAGGTGCAAGTAACACCAACCTGAGATCCACCATTAAAAATATATGTTATCCCATCTGATTTGGATGGAAACTAGGAGGAACTTGTAAAACTTTTTTAAAAATTACTCTTCTAACAGTAAATATTATACCTCAAGATTATTTTTCCATCTTTTTTTTCTTTTGAAAACCAAATGAGTGAAAGATGTCCCACCCTTTCCCCCCCTATTTTTGTCTCTTCCCTTGTTCTTATCTTTTCCCTACTACCCTCCCCCAAGTGCAAACAAAACGTAGAGCTTTCTTTTTTGTTCTTGCATACTTTTTGTTTCTTATGCAGCTGGAGAAAACCACCCCCACCCCAAAAGAGAGAGATAGGAAGGGAATCGGGGTTCATTTCCCAATCCCAATATTTACATTTTAATTTTATACTTCATTACTAATTTTTTGATGGAATCTATTGGTAAGTATGAATTCATATGGGGAAAAGATTAAGGAATGAATCCGGAAAAGATTAAAAATTGAATCCAATCATGACATTCCAATATTGGATAAAATTAACATATCATTCACAATTTAATTGGAGGCTAGCTGTTGCTAATTAAATCAAGTCGCACTATTTCCTTTTGCCATAATATAATAATTGCAATTTTCTAGATCCTTTTATAAAATTAAATACGGATGGTAGTGTTATAGGTAATCCTGGAATGGCTGGTGCAGGCAGTTTGTTGCGTAATAGTACTTGTGCATGGATTTCAGGTTTTTCTTTAAACATGGGTATTACTTCTAATAATATTGCAGAATTAGGAGCAGTTCGACAGGGCCTAATGCTGGCATGGGAGTTGGGTTTTAAATTTATTCATCTTGAAATTGACTCAATGACAATTCTTTCCTGGTTAACCACTAAAAATGATATCTCACCAAATGCTATTATGTTACTCTGTGATTGTAGGAACCTTATGGAATGCGGCTGGACCATCCAAGTGTGCCACATCTTCCGTGAAGCTAATGGCTGCGTGGATGCTTTAGCAAAGAGGGGAAACCAACAACAATTCCTTTTGGAAATCTACGATACCTGTCCCGATTTTGTATATGTACCTTTTGTATGGGATATGGAAAACCTTGGGACTAGTAGACTGTGTCCTTTAAGGCTTGAACTACCTGTTGTTGTATAAACTCTTATATATATATATAATGAAATAATACTCCCCTTTTTATAAAAAAAAAAAAAAAAAAAGTGATAGCCTAGTAATAATGCCTAAGGGTGTGCATGGACCAAGTTGAAAGGTGTTTTCAATCTAACGTACCACAGTTGGGTCAGAAAAAATAAAAAAAAAAAGCAATCCAACCTAATTTATGTGGGTTGAGTTGGAACTTGGATCAGGTTGGAACCACGAGTTGGACCTTTTTTATTCATATTAAAAAAAAAATTGAGCATTAGAATAGCTACAACTAGCAGTATTACAAGGGCCCTTGACATCTTTCAAAAATTATAAGCATAGCACCATGCACAAATGATCAAACCACCACAAATAATCAAATCAAATGACATTTAAATAATAAGATATCAAATAGTTAAAAAAAAAAAAGTTTATCCAATAAAATGATGCTACATAATTTTTGTAGCTTAAAATTTTTTTAATAATTTATTGACACGGAATAATGAAAATGGCATAGTATCATTTATTGGACAAACTAAACATGTGTGGCAAGCTTATGTGGCACTTAAATATGGATAGAGAGGCTGCTAGTGCAAACTAAATATAAGTTCATGAGGTAAAATCCAAATACCCCAAACTTCAGGAGTGTAGTATACACTTTTACCTTATTGAAAAAAGAAAAAAAAAAAAAAAACCCATAATCAATTGTGATTGGTAGAGACAATGGCTCTCATGCCACCAAGCGACTCTTTCTTGGCATGACAAATGACCAATTTCTAGATTAAGAGCCCATTTGGATTGGCTATTATGAAATCCTAAACGCACGTTTTTATTAAAATCATCAATACGCATGTGTTTGGTGTAACGATTTTACTAGAAATTGCATTATTTAAAACATCAAATATTACATTTTGAAACTGAGATACGGGATAGCTTTTTCAAAAACTTCATTGAAAATGCAAATCACTCAATACATTTTAAAGTTTGAGTACCTAAAACACCTTCAAGTTTTTGCTAAATGACAAAAACACTAGCTAGCAAATAATCTCACTGGCCACCCTCAAGCTTGCTCTCTGTCCAATGGCGAAGCCATGTTGAGGCCAAGCCCCTCCCCACCAAAAAAAACTTCAAGCTTAATGTAATTTTAGCAACTTACCTAATCTGCACCACCATATAGTTGCAGATAGCACTAGCTAAATAAGCAGTCTTCACACTTTTCTTAGCTCATCTCCTTTAAATCTCTAGCGTCCTAACTCTTCTACCTTTTTTCTTCCAGTTCTTCTTTCTTTATCTCTTTGGTTCTTCCGTTATTTTTATGAAGCAAAGAGAGTGACTTTTTGATTTTACAAAAACAACATTTACCAATTACCCATCCTACCTCCACCACATGTATGGTTGAAACTAGAAGTCCCAAAATTTAGAGTCCCTAGGTGGTCAGGTAATGGTATGGGTCATAAACTCTTTTATGACTTTTCTTTTTCATCTTTATTTGTAAATGAACATAACAAACTATTATTATACCTAATAAAAATATATAACAATACTTCATGTAATTGGTTGTATTTAATTATATTTTTTTATATATTGAAATTTGGATGATGATTTAGTAGACAAACTAAGTAGTATACAAACCAAATGCTAAGCCCCTTTTGGTAATTTGAACTGAAACAACAATTTTAGACTAATATTGTTCACAAAGTTTGCCAAACGTTTTATTGTGATTTTCGACCCTTTTTAAAATTGTGTTTTCAAAACACTTATTTTAAAAATGCTATTTTTGAAAACGCACTTTTTTAAACTGCTTATCCAAACAGAGCCTAACTGTTTAACACCTCATCGAGGTAGGTTGGAATCGTGGCTATCACACAACCAAGTGGCCAAATCCCATCCACGTGGGATCAATGGCCCACATCCCACATTTTTTCACAACATTATTCTATTGCATTTTATTAATCAAGTTTAAATTATATAAGGATTCTTAATAGAACCTCCTATTTTACACCCTCCATTAGAATCTTGCCACATCATATTGTATGTAAATGATAGAATAGATAGTTACATATACAAACACAATTATAATAAATGTCTATTAATAACCATTGTAATTATTAAATTCTATATTATAATAAATGCATAATACTAACTACCATAATTAATAAAGAATATCGTGTTTTACTGAACTTTTATGTGCTCTGCGTAACTGGCTAGCAACAATACATATAGAACCAATACTTTTAACTTTTTGTTAGCTTATTCCAATGTTTCTACACATGTTTTTGAAAGTCCATGTTTTTTCACATCATCATTTAAATATATTTTATAAATGAGTTTAAATTAGATAAGGGGTTCCTTATAAAACATCATATATTTACACCATGCAATATATATATATATATATATTTTTGGAGGAAAACCATGCAACAGAATCTTGTCACATCATATTTGTGCATACCCAAAATATGGTTATTGAGCTCAACCCTTACTTGGACTCCCAATCTATTTGTATTGTGCGCTTTGGGTTTCCTACTATGGGTTGTCCTATGCTTGGAGACCTAAGTACACTCCTGTTTCCTCAAACCCTTCTCTTTATCTCACAAAGTCACTCCCTTTCTCTCTAGGTTTGATCGCTCTTTTCTCTAAATTTTCTCTTCAGAATTGCCAACCCCCACTCCTCAATCCATTCTCCTATTTATATAGCTCGAGGAGAGTGGAGGTGTTATGATTACTTCTTCACTCGTGTGAATGGGGGTCCAATTCCATCGTTCCTAAGTGGATGCTTCGTCGGAAAGATGGTAATGGCATTGGAATTGATTCCCACTTCCAAAAGCCTACAGGCAGCGATATTCCCGAGGGCACTACTGGAACGGGCTTGCTTTGGGTATCCAAGTACAAGGTATCCCCGAGCAATGATATCCTCGTCTAGGTTAAAGACGATCGGGAGGGGCTTGCTTCGGGTATCCAAGACAATGCAGTTTCGTTTCAGCTCTTAGGCCCAAATTGGGCCCCGAGGTGTCCAGATCGAGGCTATAAGTTTAATGGGGATAGGGTCATATAATGTATCATGAGGCTTAGGCCCAAGGCCCATGGGGCTTGGGGCCTAGCCCTATACAATAGCCCCCCTTTGGTTTGTGCCCAGTTACTAGGAACGAACCAAGGACAAAGTTGGTTGGTGCTAGTGACATGTCTCAAAAGGGGCACTCTACTAGGCCATCACATCCACCATTTCTGTAACCTGACGGTTCGTGATCCGTGCTCGCATGTGTGGAGGGTTACGAAAAGAAGTCAGAAGGACTTTCCCGCCTTCTCGTTCATTTAATGCTTTACCCTTATAAATAGTTCCTCCAGATTTTTCATTTCACTCTTTACATCCTTTCTCCTTCAACTTCCTCTCTGTTGAGCATTCTCCTCTTGTACACTCCATTCCAGATCATCATTCTCTAGAGCCTAAAGTAAGTTTTCTTTACTCTTTCCTCCTTTCAATTTGTCTTCACTCCAAAGTTTAGGAATGGGATACTCTCATCTTTTTGCACCTGGGGCTACCTTGGCCAACTTTAGAGAAGCCTATGGCATCCTTGGGGATGTCGATATTGCCTATTGTCACGAGGGCGATATTGCTCTCGAGAGGGGCTCTAGCCCAAACGTTGTATTTTTTCACTTGATGGCTATACTAGAGGGTGGGGTTAGGTTTCCTGTGGACCTTCTCATTTTAGGTACCCTTAGGTTCTATGGCTTATGCTCTGACTAACTCCCCCCCAATTTTTACCGAGTTGTGAGTTGTGTCAATAAACTAAACCAAATATACAGGTTGCAACTGAACCATCACGACATCAACTTTATGTATAGTTTATGCGGTAATATTAGGTCCGATTATTATGTAAAAACTAGGGACATGTGGATACGGCTTATATCGTGCCTTCCCAACTCCAATAGAAACTCGGCAGGAGCTCCCCTGCCCACTTTCACTGCGTGATGTTGGTCGGTACCGAGCATCTTTTACTTGTTAATTGTGTTTTACCCATGATTATTTTGCTCAAATAGGCACTAACTAGCTTTTGTATTGTTTTGATGCAGACAACAAAAGGTTTAATCCAGACATTAAAGTGTTCCACGTGAGAGACTTGAACTTCGTGCTTAGGTCTGAGATATTTGTGAACTCTGATGGGCAACCTCGGGCTTCTCACCTGATTCTCGGCATAGATTCGGTGTACACTACCTGGCATAACTTCAGCTAGGCCTTATTGGTAGACAGCCCCCTGTTGTCGTACATAGACGTACGACACACTAACTTGCTCCCCCCCTCTAACGATTGGTGAAGCTAGAGACCTCGACCTCAGATACACTACTGCGAACGATCTTGCACCAGTAAGGGACGCCTTAGTTGAACTTGTATCTTAAAGCCGTAGGGTCCACATACTTGTTGAAGAGCCCGAATCTCTAGCCCAAATAGCTAAGCTAGAAGCAGCCGAGGCTGACCAAGGTTCAGAAATGGTGACCAGGCGAATGATGACTTTTGACCAGTTCCTGCCCAGCACACATCCTACGGTTCAGCCTCAACGGCCTCAAGGCAAGGATCGGACTCCCCATCCTCCTCTTACTGGCCGTGCCAAAAAGAAGCAAGGCATAGCCGATCAACTACCCAGGGTTCCGAGAGACGCTCCTTCCAAGACCCCTCCCCGGGTATCAGGTGGGATCACGATCCGGGAGCCGGCTGGCGATTCCCAGCCACCGACCTAGGTTGGGACCAATGTGGCATCCTCCTCCCAACCTGAGGTGGGTTGGCAGCCTACTTTCAAGCTTGGCGACAAGCCCCTACCGGCATCCACTAGCATAAAGACATGGGCCCAGGGAGAAAAGGGGCGGGTTGCCTAGAGCCTAGTGAAGGGCCTCCTGCTGCCCGAGGATGTTCAATTTTTCTCGGACAGGACCGAGGAATCGCTAGCTAGGCGGTTGCAATGGCACACTATAGTGATAACTTTCTATCCCTCTCTTTCCATTTGTTTTAATGCATGCATATTCTCTTTGCCTTTACACTTATTGTTACTGTGTTGTCAGGCCACATAGTTGACCCACATCCTTGACGAAAGGCTGAAGGAGCTAGTCGAGGACGCCGAGTGAGAGAAGGCCCTCAAGGATGTTGCGGTTGCCAAGGCAAAGGAGAAAGGCAAAGTTACTAAAGCCACCGAGAAAAGGGCGTAGTCTGCTGAGAAAACCCGATTGGTGGCGGAAAAGAAGCTTACCGAGGAGGAGGTCAAGCTGGGTCGTATGGAGCTTAAATTGGCAGAGGCAAAAAGCCTAAATTTGGCCGAAGCTAACGAGGTTGTTGACCTGAAGACGACCCTTAAAGCTTATGAGGAGAAGTGGTACAACAAGGGCTTCGCGAATGCTGAAAACTCTGTGGAGCCTATTGTCCACCAAGCTCAGCTTCATGAGTTTGGGGAGGGGTGGCTGGTAGCTCTTCAAGCAATGGGAGTAGCCGAAGATTCCCCCTAAGGAACCTAGAACAGATTCCATACCCGGCTCCTCCTCCCTCTGTTCAGAGTCAAGCTGGTGTTGCTGATAAAGAGGACACCCCTAACATGAGGGAGCTAGTGCACGCGATTGACACCCATATGGAGACTATTGATCTCGAGCTCACCAGCCACCTTAATGCTGCTGAAGATGCGCAAGTCCAGCAACCTCCCGTCGATCAGCCAATCGAGGATGCCCCTGAGCAGCAAGCCAAAGACGCAGTCCAGATGCCGCCCACCGATCCTTCCGTTTGATACTTGAATTTTAGCCTGATTCTGTCTTTTTATCTGTGTTTAATTTTTCCCTTTATTTGTTTGATTTGCCTATATTTACCGAGTTATGGTGACAGAACAATGGTTAGATTTTTATTTTTGTTTGCTTTATTTAATTAGTCACCCGGGTGTGGTGACTGAACACTTGCTTTAGCTATATTTATCATATTGTCACTGAGTTATTGTTTTTATTTACGTTACTATTCTATTCTATTATCTTCTCCATGCTTTACCTTTTCTTTCCTAACGACCGGGTAGTCTAATCAAGACTTGTCTCTGTCCAGTGATAAAGAATACTCTTTCACTTGTTTTCGAAAAGACAGAATATCTCTTTACATGTATAGTGATCGGGACTAGTCTGGTAGAGGTTGTCTATATCTAAAAGGAATTGACTCCTTGGCAATAAAAATTGAATTTCATATATGTTGACTCATTTAATGAAAACGAATCCTAGGTGATTTAGCCTAGCCAAGAACAAAATTTTTCGTTGTTAGGAAGATTTAGTGTAAGGCCGTTGTTAGGAAAATGTAAGGTTTTTTTACCTTCTTGATGATTAAGATTGAATCTGGAAGATAGGTTTCAATCCTTCAAATAATTTATTGCGAGCCCCACCTGACCGATGATTAGAATCGAACAGAGAATCAGGTTTTTGTTCTTAGAAAAATTCAGTGTAAGGTTTCCACCCATCGGGTGACTAAGATCGAACCAGGGGCAGGCTTTTGTCTTTTGATAAGATTTTGAAATTAGGTTTCCACCTGTCCAATGATGAAGATCGAACTGAGGACAGGCTTCTGTCCTTATGCAAAATTTGAAATTAGGCTTCCACCTGTCCGGTGATGAAGATCGAACTGAGGACAGGCTTCTGTCCTTAAGCACAATTTTGAAATTAGGTTTCCACCTGTTCGGTGATGAAGATCAAACCGGGAACAGGATTCTGTCCTTTAAAATTTGAAATTAAATCTTCTTTGTGTTCGTTGAGCGGGGTTGGCAAATTAGTAGTGATGGAACCTAGAGTATGAGTATATCTGTACGAATAAATATCGTCCTTATATTACTTAACATTACACATGTATGCCATTGTACCCATTCCCTACTCATGTGAACCAACAGTTCAGTGGTAAAATTTCTTTAGATTGTGAATATTCCATGGCCAGGGAAGTGGTCTCTCATCTAAGTCTTCCAAATAGTACACTCCTACGCCCACGGTAGTGGTAACTCTATAAGGCCCTTCCCAAGTCGGGGTTAACTTCCCCGCATTAGTACCTCATATGCTTCCTACTACTTTCCGCAGCACTAAGTCCTCAATGTCGAATTCCCTTGTCTTCACATCCCGATTGTATCACTAGGCAAGCTTCTATTGATACTCGGCCAACCGTATAGTTGCCGATTCTCGACAATCTTCTAACAAATCCAAATGCTTTACCATTAAGTCATCATTCTAAGTAGGGGCAAATCTCGTAACCTGTGCACTACATAGGTTTTCCTCGGCTGGTATGACTACCTCCACCTCGTACGTTAGGGAAAATGGAGTTTCTCCCGTGGACCTTTTAGGGGTTATTCGGTATGCCCACAAAACATTGGGCAGCTCATCGGCCCACCTACCCTTCATGCCTTCTAGTCTTTTCTTCAATCCGTCCACGATTGCTTTGTTAGTGGCTTCAGCCTGACCGATGCTTTGAGGATAGGCCGGGGTGGAATATTTGTTCTTGATACCAAGATTACAGCAAAACTTGCGAAAGGCTCTACTGTCTAATTGCAATCCATTATCAGACACGAGGGACTCCAGTACCCCAAATCTCATTACAATGTTTCTCCACACAAATTTTTTAACATCTAGGTCCCGAATATTAGCCAATGTCTCGGCCTCCGCCCATTTGGTGAAGTAGTCCACAACTACTAAGACAAACCTCCGATTGCTCATGGCTTGAGAAAACGGACCGACAATGTCCAACCCTCACTGGGCGAAGGGCCAAGGGCTGCTGATCGGATTTAGGCTACTAGCTGGCTGATGGATCAACGGGGCATGCTTCTGACATTGTTCGCACCTCCGCACGTATTTGGCAGCATCCTTCTACATTTGTGGCCACCAAAACCCCTGGGTCATCTCTCGGTGTGCCAATGAATGTCCCGCTACATGACTGTCGTACACCCCCTCGTGTAGTTCAACCAGGAGCTCATCAACTTTCTTGGGGCGCAAGCATAAAAGATACGAGATCCCAAAATACCTCCGGTACAACTGATGGTCCGTTGACAACCAGTACCAAGCGGCTACCCAGCATATCTTGCCAGCTTCTTTTTCATCATTTAGCACCCGGTCATCGGCCAAAAAGTCAATGATTGGGTCCATCCAGCATGGCTAGGACATTGCTACCACCGAAACACCTACCGCTATGTTAATACTTGATTATTCGAGGTACCTCCTCGGTCATTGACGACGCCAATGTGGCCAGGGAATTTGCATGTCGATTCTGCCTTCAGGCCACTTGGACACCTTTGCCTTAAGAAACTGACTCATAACCTGCTTTACCACTTGCAAGTACTCTTTCATTTGGGTATCCCGAGCTTCAAAACTGCCCTACACCTGATTAACCACCAATCGGGAATCCGAGTAAATTTCAACTTCCTATGCACCCATATCCAGAACAGCTCTCAATCCGAAAATTAAGGCTTCGTACTCGACTTCGTTGTTGGAAGCCCTAAACCCTAATCTAAAAGAGTGTTCTAACCTTATCCTTTCCGGAGTGATGATAACAATTCCAGCCCTGGCTTCTAATGCGTTGGATGTATCGTCCATAAATACCTACCACGGGTGGGCTTCTACATGGCACACTATCTCCATCTCTCCCCTCGGAGAAAACTTTGCAACAAAATTAGTGAGAACCTGTCCCTTCACCGAGTTTCTAGGTGTGTAACTGATGTTGAAAGAGCCTAGCCGAGTTCCCCACTTGGCTATTCTGCCCGTGAGATTAGATCTTTTCAACAATGACTGTAGAGGATACTTGGTCAATATATAGACAGTATGAGACTGAAAGTAATGGGGTAACTTCCGTGTAGCGTGCACTAGTGCTAACACCAACTTCTCTAGGGGCAAATACCTTATCTTGGCATCAACTAGGGTCTTGCTGACATAGTATACTGTTTGTTGCACTTCTCGGTCCCTCAGAAACACGATGCTTATGGCATGTTCTGACACCGAGAGATACATGAATAAATCCTCCCTGGGTTTTGGAGCTGTCAGCATAAGTGCTTACACCAAATATTTCTTCAACTCCTGAAAAGCCCTTTCACATTCCTCACTCCACTAGAATCCCTTCCACTTCTTCAAAAGCTGGTAAAACGGATGGCAACAGTTGGCAAACTTGGAAATAAACCGGTTAAGGGCAACTAACATGTCGGTCAATACTTGGACTTCCTTCGGATTACTCAGCGGCTTGAGGTGCTTCATAGTTTCAATCTGATTGGAGTTGACTTCTATTCCTCAGTTGGTGATCAAATACCCTAGGAGCTTGCCAACCCCCACTCTGAAAGCACACTTGTCTGCATTGAGACGCAACTTGAGTTGTCAAAGTATTTCGAACACCCCTTTGAGATCGTCAATATGCTGCGCCTCTCATTTGCTTTTCATCACCATGTCGTCAATGTACACCTCAACTATCTGCACAATCTTATCTCGAAACATTTTCGTCATCATTCGTTGATAAGTGGCTCTATCATTCTTTAGCCCAAATGGCATCACGGTGTAGTGGTAATTGGCATTAAGGGATATGAATGTCATTTTCTCCTGATCTTCGGCAGCTAAGGCAATCTGGTGATAACCCTGAAAAGCATCTAGAAAGCTCATCCTCGGGTGCCCATAGGTGGCATCTACCATCTGATTAATCTTCGGTATAGGAAATGGATCCTTTGGGCATGCTCAGTTTAGGTCAGTAAATTCAACATAAACCCTCAATTTGCCATTCTTCTTTTTGACCACCATAAGCCACTCCTGAAAGAATATCTTCTCTATTGCCCCAGCTTTCTTTAACCTCTTAACCTTTTGCCTAACAGCTTCGATGTACTCCTTAGCCGATCTCCTCAACTTCTGCTTCTTAGGAGGGTACAACAGGTCCACGTTGAGCTTGTGAACTATGAACTCAAGGTCCACCCTGGGCTCCTCATATGGGATCCAAGCAAATATATCTATGTTCTGAACAAGAAATAACAGCATTTTTGCCTTATCCTCATCCTTCATACTTGCCCCTACCTAGAAATACCTGTCATCATCTGGTAATATCTTCACTCTGATCAATTCCTTAGCACAGCTAGCCCTCATTCCTTCTCGGGGCTTCTGTGATTGCTATAAAGGAACCTTCTTGGACGGTTCCTTCTGCTTGATTCCCTGGTCAATTGCGGCTACCAAGCACTGCTTGGTCACTTGCTAATTACTCCTCACTATAGCAACACCTTTCTTGGTGCAGAATTTGACCTTCACATGTATGGTGGACGATATTGCCCCCATTGTATGAATCCACGGCCTTCTAAGGATCACTGTGTTCGGAGAAAATGAAGCAACCACTATGAATGTTACCCTCACCTCCTTACCTTCCATATTCACAGGAAGCAAAATTTGTCATTCTAGGATCACCATCCGACCATTAAACCCCATCAAGGTTGTATCATACTTAGAGAGATCCTAATTCTTTAGACCAAGCCCCCTGAATAGGTCAGGATACGTCACCTTGGCACCACTCCCTTAATCTATCAATACCCTCTTTACTATGAAACCATTTATTCGGGTTGTAACCACCAAATCATCGTCGTGTGGTTGAATCGTGCCTTCCAGATCATCGTCATTGAAGGTAGGGGTGTCCAGCAGGTTAAAGACCCGACCAACCCACCCGGATCCGACTGACCCGAGGCCCAGCGGGTGGACCCGAAGTCCAGGGTGGGTCGGTTTTGGGTCTGTCTCTAGTAAAACCTGAATAATCGGTTTGGGTGGCGGGTTAATGGGTTAAAAGCCCGTAGAACCCGACCTGACCGATTACTTAAGATTAAAAAAAAAATATATATATATATATATATATGTTGGTAATTGCAGAACACGTGAAGTCTGAAGGAGAGTGTACTGATTGGACTTTTGGTTACTGCTACACGCTACTGCAAGTCTGCCATGGTGATAGGACTAAAAGTAATAGTCCTGAGTACCCATTGCCTAAAACCACTCATATTTCTCAGTTTTCACACAAAAAAAATCTTCTTCTGAAGATATGGAACGACTATACTTTAAATCAGATGGCAATTTTTCATCACTTCCCTATGCCCATGGTCAGCAATCTGAAGATATGGAACGGCTACACCTCAAATCAAAATCAAAATCAAATTTTTCCCACTCCTTTCTCTACTCGGCTACACTTCAAGACTCTCAAGTCTTAACCCTCATCTCTCTCTCTTATAAATGGGTATTCTCTCTCAGTTCTTACTTTTCTCTCTGGTCTCTAGTCTCTAGTGATTTCTAACTCTCTTTTTTATTTTGAAACAAACCAAGTCTTTTACTCATCCGGTGGAGTTGCTGGTTGCTGTTGCCGCCGCCTCATAGCCCACCTGACGCCGCCTCACAGCCCACCTGACGCTGCCGTCTTCACTCCACGGGTCTTCTCAGTCTCGGCTTCCAAGTCTTAGATCAGGTAAATTTTTTTCCCTTTTCAGCCTTCTTTTTCATCCCTCTCTCTCTTATAAATGGGTATTCTCTCTGAGTTCTTACTTTTCTCTCTGCTCTCTAGTCTCTCTAGTGATTTCTAACTCTCTTTTTTTATTTTGAAACAAACCAAGTCTTTTACTCACTCCAACGGGTTGCTGGTTGCTGTTGCCGCCGCCTCACAGCCCACCTGACGCCGCCGTCTTCACTCCACAGGTCTTCTCAGTCTCGACTTCCTAGTCTCAGATCAGGTAATTTTTTTTCCCTGTTCATCCCCTTTTTCTGTATTTTGTGATTGTGTATTTGTGATATGGGTTTATCATTTTGTTCAAATGATTTATTTTTTGATATGTAATAAGAATGATATGAAAAGCAACTTAAGGGATCTTGTTCAAATGATTTAAAACTTAAAGATTAGGGACCAAAACTGAACAATAGATTGGATTCAATCATTCAAAGATGAAACCCTAATTTTTTTTATTTGATTTGTTGGTCTAAGACTTGATTTATCTCTTTTTAAAGATGGAACCCCTAATTTGAGTGTGTTTGTTTCTGTTATCATTTTTCGAAGACTCGAGTTATCACTTTTCTGAGTGTGCTTTGTGTTTATTTTCATGTTTACTCTTTACAGACAGACATTATAGTTAGTTTGATTCATTATTTTAGCGTGCTCTGAGTGTGATTTGTATCTGCCCTGTTTTATTCCTTGTTTTGTTTTTGTTTTTGTTTGTTTGTTTTTATTTTTTATGATCAATGTACTTGTATCTTCACTGTAAAAGAAGAATATGAACCCTTGTTTTAAAAAGATAAAATCCAAACACATTGCTATTTTCTTATCTGCCTGTTTTATTCCTTGTTTTGTTTTTTTTTTCCATGATCAATGTACTTGTATTTTCTTAGGATTAGTTTTTTTTTGGTTGTTTGCTAATGCATAATTTTGATGTCTTTAGGTTATGGAACCCTTTAGTGATGCACCCCCTTCCCAAACAACACCTACTGCCCAAACTGAACCTGTTGCCCAAGCTGTACTCCCTTCCCAAACAACCCCTACTGCCCAAGCTGTACCTACTGCCCCTCCAACTAATGCTGAGGTTCCACTTCCACCTAAAGGTAAAGGCAAGGTGTGTAGTAATAGGAAAAAATCTGTTGCTTGGGACCATTTTGAAAAAGTAGATATTGGTGAGGGTCATTTTAAGGCTATTTGTAATTACTGTCAAAAAACTTATCTAGCTAATCGTAAAGGGCATGGTACTGCTAATTTATTGAATCATACTCTAGTTTGTGTTAAGAACCCTAATAGAGATACACTTAAAGGGCAACAAACCTTAGCGTTTGAACCCAAAATGGATGGGGAGGAAGGGTTTCAGCTTGTGCCAACAACCTTTACTGTTGAGGCTTCTAGAAAGGCAATTGCTGAAATGGTTATAATAGATGAGTTGCCTTTTAGGTTTGTTGAAGGGTATGGATTTCAAAGATATTCGACAACCTTACAACCTAAGTTGCGAATTAGGGATATTCCATCTCGTCAAACTGTGGCTAGGGATGTGATTGGCATTTATGGTGTTGAGAGAGAGAAACTAAGGGGGGCCTTGAAGGGTCGTAGGGTGTGTCTTACTACGGACACATGGACTAGTATTCAAAATCTGTGTTATATGTCCTTTACAAGTCATTTTATTGATGATGATTGGAAGTTGCATAAGAGAATTTTGAATTTTTGTCAAGTTGAAGACCATAAGGGGGAGACTATAGGTAGAAAGATTGAGATGTGTTTGCGTGAGTGGGGTATTAATGGCATATTCACTTTAACAGTGGACAATGCTAGCTCAAATGGTGCCACCATTAAGTTTTTGGAAAATGTAACTAAAAAGTGGGATGGGACTATTTTAGAACATGAGTTTTTACACATGAGGTGTTGTGCACATATCCTAAATTTGATTGTGGGGGATGGTATGAGTGAAATTGATGCATCCATTGCTAAGGTGCGTGAAGCTGTGAGGTATGTGAAGTCCTCACCAAATAGGAATCAAACTTTTGTGGGTTTTGTTGAGAGGTTAGGTATTGAGTCTAAGTCTCTTCTTTGTCTAGATGTACCAACTAGGTGGAACTCTACCTACCTCATGTTAGAAACCACACAAAAATTTGAGAAAGTATTCATACGAATGGGCTTTGAGGATGATAGTTATTCTTCATACTTTATGAACAAGGAGAATAGTGGTGGTATGGGATCTCCTAGTGGTTTTGATTTCCAAAATTGTAGGACATTTGTGGGTTTTTTGAAGCTTTTTTACAATGCCACGAAAAAAATTTCAGGTTCTTTGTATGTTACTGCAAACACCTTTTTTGATGAGATGTTTGTCATTCAAGAGAATATTTCCCATTTAAGTAAATCTCAAAACCACCTCTTGAAAAACATGGCAACTAAAATGAAATCTAAGTTTGATAAGTATTGGGGGAAAGGGGATAAAATGAATCATCTCTTGTATGTGGCTGTGATTCTTGATCCAAGAAAGAAGTTGAGGTTTTTAAAGTTTTGTTTTCCTGAAATTCATGGGAATGAAGTGGCTGATGTGATGGTTGAATTGGTGAGGGGTTCCTTAGTCAAGTTGTATGATTATTACTGTCGTGTTGATTCACCAAATGTACAAGTACCAAGTGGGAGTGAGAGGACACACATAGAAGGTGAGTCAATTGGTTGTAGTGATCCATATGCAATGGTTAATTCTAGGTTTGACCATTTCTTAAAGGCTGAGCAGTCCATAGGGTGTAGCAATGAGATTGACAAATATTTGGCCAAAAATTGTGAAAGTAGAAAGGGGGATGTTAAGTTTGAGATATTGGGGTGGTGGAAGGCCAATTCAAATAGGTATTAAGTGCTGTCCAAATTGGCTAGGGATGTGCTGGCTGTACCTGTGTCTACTGTTGCTTCTGAGTCAGCCTTCAGTACTGGAGGACGCATACTTGATCCATTTCAGAGTTCACTCTCTCCACTCATGGTTCAAAATCTTGTTTGTGCACAAGATTGGTTCAAGCCTTGGTTCCAATTTCTTTTCGCAAGTCAAAGGATGAGGTAGAGGCCTTGGAAGATGAAGTTCATGATTTAGGTAATATGTTAACTTCCAAAGTTTTTGTCTATTAAGTGCTATTAAATGTGTCTTATGCAAATGAAATTTAATCTAATAGCCTTCATTTCTTTCTCTTTTCTAGTTATACGTCAAGCAGCAGCAAGTGGTGGAAGTTCAAGCTCAAGCAAAGGTATCTCAATTAGTGTTGATGACTAATCACGAACTGGGTAAGTTTTTGCCCTTACTTTTTGGTTATTGCTATTCTGTATTTTTTGGTCTTGTCCTTATATTTTCTATTAATAAATATCTTTTTGCCCATTTTCTTATAGGAGGAACACATTTTGTATAAGAGGCAGATTTTTGGATACAGATTGGAAGTTCTTTTGGACATAGTGCTTTTCTAGCTTATAACATATAGATCAACTCTTGCTTATAGGAAAGAAAACTTATTAGGTTTATATGCTTTCTTTCCTATTAGTAATGGACTAAACTATAAAGTAGTTGCTCTTTAATGCTTTAGAAAAACTATTTTTTGGAAATACTTAGGTATTTCATAATATTGTAACTAATTATAACTAGCTACTGCCTTGGTAGTTTACTGCCTTACACACTTGCAGTAACTATCTTTCTGCCTTCTTTGATTCTTATGGAAATATTGCAAGATGCTCATATTGCCATACTTGTGGTGTGGCTCACTGGCTATGATTGAATTATTTGTTAGAATTTGTTTTGCTGGCTTGTGTAAAAGTTGTGTTACATGTATGGAATGGTTGGCACAACTTGGCAGGTTTAATAGGTTGAGTTGTGCTTTTGTGCTTATTAGACTTTTTTGATTTGTTTTTGGATTTTAAAGGTACTGCCCAGGTCTTAATTCCTAGGCATTTTGAAAAAATTCTTTCTTGTATTGTGTGTGCTTTTATGTACTGCCCAGTGCCCAGGTCTTAAGGCTGTGGCATTTTGAAAAATGTTTTTTTTTTTTTTTTTTTTTTGTATTGTGTGGTTTTAATAGGTGGTTAGAATGTGATATTAGGTGTTTTTATGTGCTTGCTAATTGCCCAGGTGTTATAAGTTATGTATTGTTTTTATGTGATTGCTAATGTTTTTATATGAAACATTAAATGTGTACTTATAAAAATTTGTACTTAAAAACGCCTGTAGGCCCAATAGATTTAAAGTTGTGGAATGGCATACAACTTGAAAGCCCAATTTGAAATGAAGGATGTGAAGGCCCGTACCATATATTTACATGGGTCAAAAATATCTAAATCTTTGTTAAAACTAAGCCTATTAATTGGGCCCAAAAGGCCTGTCAAAAATTGAGTTAAAAAAATTATGCAAATTCACAAGTTCAGCCCAATTTGAAGCCCAAGCCCAATTCGAAGCCTAAACCCGCCAAACCGACGAATCCGACCCATTAAACCGTTGACCCGAACCGCCGGGTTTAACCTATGTAATGGGTCGGTTGCGGGTCAAAATTTTGCTAACCCGATCCAGTCGGGTCGAGTTCGGGTCAGGTCCAAACCCGACTCGACCCGTGGACAGCCCTAATTGAAGGCAATAGGTTCCTGAGTGTACTTCAACTTCTTTTCGAAGGGTTGCTCGCCCATGCAACTTTCCGTTGGTACCATGGCCAGTACCCCCCCTCCTAAACATCTGAGTGTCTCTTGGAGTTGCGTGGATGACTTCTATCACTCCTAGTGGGGGTGGGAGAGGGTTCCATCGAGGCCGAACGCCCTGCTCGGCTTCCTGATTCTTAGGGTCCACCACAAATTCTTTCAAGTATCCTGCCTTCACCAACTGTTCTAAATGATCTTTTAACACCCTACACTGTTCAGTGGTATACCCCTTATCTTATGGTAAGTACAATACAGGTTCTGATTTGTCCTAGATGGGTCTCCTCCCATCTTGTTTGGCCACCGAAAATATGGCTCATTTTTAATCCAATCCATGATCCTATGCACTAGCTCCTTGAATGTCACATTCACCTCCCCCATTGCCCGGACCTTGGATCCTCAAATCTTTCTAGGGCCTTGCCTGAAAACTGCTTTGCCGAGGCTGATTTATGACTAGGGCCTTACCTTTTCTCTACAGCCAATCGTCTTCCAACTGTTTATACTCTTTAATTCACCTCATCAACTGCCACATATTCTTGGGTGGCCTTTGTGTCAATGACTCTCGCAATTCGGAATCCTCGGGCAATCCAAGTCGAAAGGTACTTGCCGCGATTTTTTCGTTGCCCTCGCCAGTCTCGTTGTACAGCTCCCACTATCGATTGGCGTAGCTGCGAAGGGTTTCCCCAACTCCCATTTTCATCAATAGCAATGCATCCACAAGCTGCGGTACTCAGCTGCAAGTCATGAACCGGACGCCAAACTCTTGAATCAGTTTGGCAAAACTGTGAATTAAGCCTTTCCTTAATCCATTAAATCGCCTCAAGGTGGTGGGCCCAAGGCTTGAAGGGAATACCTTACACATTAGTTTATCATTATGAGTGTGCAAAGACATCACCTGAATATAATGGCTTACGTGTTCTACCGGGTCAGTTTTCCCATCATAAGAGTTGAATGGTGGTCGCGTAAATTTGCTACGCATGGGGGCTCGTTCAATGTCACTCGAGAACGATGATCGAGCAGCTCGACGTAATGCGCGGCTAATGGCGTCCATAGGAGCATTCTGGGTTCATCACTCCTCTGGGGAAACCAAGTCCTTGTTTGCATATTTCTGTGAACGATCTTGATGTCAATGGGAATCGGATAAATGAGAACCTGCTCCATGGCGATCCCCCACACTTGTCGACCCTTCTTCACATTCCTCGTGGTCTCTCCTCTGACGTCTACCCCTTGTTTCCAACTCCAAATTCCTTACCAACCTACACAAACGCTCCAATTCCTCGTCCCTCTGTTCATGTTCCTTGTCCCTTTTATCAAAATGATTGCGCCCTGAAGCACCGGACATTGTTCGGTACGTTTGAAACGACCCTTCTCCAAGGCTAAACTGACCCTCCTACTCATACTCTCTATCCTCGCGTCCCTTCTGCCTTCTTTCCCACCAAGCGGATCCTTGAGAAGACCTCCCAGAGCCACTTTTAGCATAACTCCCTGATTGACCTCCTGACATTTTCCCATGCACGTCCTGGCAGAACCATAGCTTCGTAAGAGATTCCCACAGATGGTGCCAATTATGCGTACCCAAAATATGGTTATTGAGCTCAACCTTTACTTGGGCTCACAATCTATTTGTATTATGGGCTTTGGGTTTCCTACTATGGGTGATCCTATGTTCGGAGACCCAAGTACACTCCTGTTTCCTCAAACCCTTCTCTTTACCTCATAGAGTCACTCCCTTTCTCTCTAAGTTTGATCGCTCTTTTCTCTAAGTTTTCTCTCTAGAATTGCCAACCCCCACTCCTCAATCCATTCTCCTATTTATAGCTCGAGGAGAGTGGAGGTGTTATGATTACTTCTTCACTTGTGTGAATGGGGATCCAATTCCATCATTCCTAAGTGGATACTCCGTCGGAAAGATAGTAATGGCATTGGAACTGATTCCTACTTCCAAAAGCCTGCTCGACAGCGATATTCCCGAAAGCACTACCGAGAGGGGCTTGCTTTGGGTATCCGAGTATAGGGTATCCCCGAGCAATGATACTCCCATCCAGGTTAAAGATGATTGGGAGGGGCTTGCTTTGGGTATCCAAGACAGTGCAGTTTCGTTTCAGCTTTTGGGCCCAAATTGGGCCTTGAGGTGTCTGGATTGAGGCTATAAGTTCAATGGGGATAGGCCCTGTACAATATTTTATTTAAATTTTAAAATAGATAGTTATATATAAATATAAAAACATAGATATGGCAAAACGGATCAAAAATTTTTGACCCGACTTGAAAAATACCTGACTCAAACTCAAATTTTTTGACCTAAAGCAAAAACAAGTCAACATGTGACCCGACCCGACCCGGCTAACCCATGATTCGACCTGTTTAAATTTTTTTTTTTTTTTTTTCGCTAAAAAATATTTAGATTACACCCTTGGGTAGTAAGTGCATAAAGCACAAAGTATGGCAAGCCAACCGCCTACTGCCTAGCCAGTAACCAATAAGAGTAAATAGTGACATGAGTCACATGAAAACCCATTTATTTTATATTAAAAAAAAAAAGTTAAAATGAAAGGAAAACAAGTAAACAAAGCAAATAGAAAAACATTAACATCGGACTAACAATGAAAGTTCAAGACATTTGATTTGACTATATACTAACAATAACATTATTAAGTTACTAACACTACTTATCTATTTACACAAAGTGACAAAACTTAAGTTGATGTTACTAAACTATTAAAAAAAAAAAAAAAAGTCCAAACCAACAAACCTAAGAGTTTTCCATCCTCCTACTCAGTGCTTCATGCCTCCACTGCTCCAACTTCTCCTAAATAATCTTTCTAAATAATCTAACTTTATTATTATTTTATATACAACAATAACATGTGCACTTAAGGAAACTGATAACTTGATATGGTCCTTGACATTTATTTATTTTCATTTTTTTAAAACTTTTGTGGGAATGATATTATTAGTGGTATAAACATAAAATATATACTTTTTGGTGCTCCTTAAGATCTATCTCTCTTTGAAGTTGTAAATTTGTAATTACAAGCATTTTGGTAGTGAGCTATTAACATTGAAGACTTTGTCATCATGAATTTATAACTATAAAGAATTTCACTCATGTTCAAAACTATTAGAATTGGAATGATATTAATAAGTGGCATTAAGTGTAATTCATTTCCTTTATTGATTTTATTCATTCTCTCTAAAAAGGTTGCCATTGATTTGTTTTTGTAATTAAAAAAAAAAAAAAAACTTCGTTTGAAAAATACAAGTCAACCCGACCCAACCTGAAACCAAATTAACCTGACCCTACTCGCCTGTTTGCCACGTCTATACAAACACGATTATAATTGAAAGCTCAAATAGTGCAAAACACTATTGCTTGTTTAGACCCCCAATTTTAATCTTACGGCTAAATTGTTTTTACTCTACTTAACTAAGTACGGAATAAGAGTAAATGAAACGCAATAAACCAGAACAACTCTCTAGTGCATAAACATAAACAATAAACAATAAATGTAAAGCACAAAGAGTAAGGGAAGAGAGATGCAAGCACAAGATAATATCGAGACGTGTTATCAAAGAGGAAACCAAAGTATTTGGCAAAAAACCCCTCTGTGGCCTTCCAAGCCAAAATGATCTAGTAGTGAATAAAGTTGGAGTACAAAGATATCAAAAAGACCCTCTAAGTTTAATCTACCCACTGTACTTGAACCTTCTAAGTTCCAGCTCCAAATGGACTTCACTAAGTCTTGTCTTCACTAGTTATTCGGATCCCGCAATTAGCTCCTAATTGCATCCGTCAATCAATGGCTTCTTCTAATACTTTCCACACGCACCAAAACTTCTTTCAACACTCAGATTGGGTGAGGTAACTGTTTGAGTTAAGATTGGGTAGGAGTAGAGGAAAACTAAGAGAAATTGTGTAAATGATTGCGGGTTTACAATCTCTAACTCTCAAGTGTATTGCTAGAGTTTTCTCTTTAAAAGTCTCCTTACAATTTCGTGGGTAATGTGGGCTTATATAGTATGTGTAAAGAAATAAGGAAAACACTATTTAAAATCATCAAGGCAAAGAGTTTCACGGGTCACCTGCGGGTTGGCCAAGTCGCAAAGTGACTTGCGAAATACAGCTTGGCAAAATACTGTTCAGTATCTAGTATGTGCTTCTCACGTGACCTTTCATGGGTTGTCTACTCGTGAGTCAGTTGCGAGTAAGTTCCGAACTTTACTATCTTTGCAATTCTTCACCAAACTCTCACACTCAACCTTTACATTAAATCCCACAAATATACAGGGAAAAGATTGACAAAATACAATCAAATTTGACACAGAATTAAAGTCAACAAAATATAGTTGAATATCACAACTTTACAATAATAATTGCCCATTAATAACTATAATAATTATTGTTGATACCTATTTTTACAATACATTTCTTACAAGCCTGATTTGACCGAGCTCGACTTTCTTATGGGCTCAATTCATGTATTATATTATATTTTATTCTTTTAAGCATGACTCAAGCCCATATGACATATTGGAGAAATTGAGGAAGTGTGGTTTGGAGAGTATGAGTCGGTTTTTTTCGGACTTTTTTCATGAGCCAACCCGTGCATTCTATCAAGTGGGCAAGGGATACTGGTAACACCTCAGGCTCATGGAGGAGGTCATGTACCTAAAATTTACACCCCAAAAGAGTTTTTATTCTCTAGTTGACTATAGCCCAAAGTTTTTGCCTTAACCCATTTTTTGCTTTAAAACATAGTTGGCTCTCATTGGCCAACTCCAGCTGCTAGCCCTTACTTAGGTGAGCCTCCTAATGGTTTGAAACAACTGAAAAGGGAAGCCAATGGGGCTTAGTCAAGCCTTTCCCTAAATAATGATAAAAGTAAGCCTTTCTTTTATCCAAACAAAAGCAAGCCTGAAAATTACTACTTGCTTAACACTTTGGGGTCCAAAGCCTTTTCTATAGACCAAAAACTAGTCCCTAAGAGCACCCAAAACTCAATATAAAATCCCACAATCAGATTCAAAATGAACAAGCCACGTTCTACTCTTAGAGCAACACCCCAAACTCAATATAAAACTCTTTCTTCAGCTTAAAAACCAATAAACCACGTTTGACCCATATAGCTGAAACTTTAGAGCAAATGCCCATTTAGCCAACTAACATTCTCACAATCCTGAAGTTTAGGGGTGGAAATATGGGTACAGGGGACCTTCCCTCTCTTCCTCACAATTTTTCTCAATTTCCTCTTCTTGCTAACTGTGGATCGAAGTTTCAAACTCTTTATCTTTATAAATAGTGGATTGAACCTTGAAATTTTTTATTAAAAAAAAATTATTTTAAGGGTGAGGGGGGGATTCAAACCTGAACACCTAAGTTAGAAACATAATATGCCTTTTGAACTAAAGGTTATTGGTAATTGAACCTCAAACTTGATTTTCTACACATAGGGTTGTAAACGAGACAAAATTTTATGATTTATCAAAACGAGAAGGGGGGGGGGGGGCTTATTTATATTCATGTATTTAGCAAATAAGTTAAGATCAAGTCTAGGTTTAGGTTAGATTATTAAACATACCAAACTCAAACATAATAATGTATTTATGAACAAACTATAATGGTTGACACTAGATTATTAAACATACCAAACCCAAACATAATAATATATTCATGAACAAACTATATTTGTTGACACATATGATTTAAAAAAACATATTTATATACACTTGAGATTCGTTGTCCACGTTTATAAATAACTTCATAAAAAATTAATGTATCTAATTAACTTAAATGATATAATCTCAACTAGTATAAATATATATATATATATATATATTGAGATCAAGCCCATGTTTAGGCTTCATTTTTAAACAAACCAGATTCAAACATAATAATGTACTCATGACTCATGAGTAAACTATATTTGTTGGCACTTATCATTTTAAAAATATACTAATATAAGCTTGAGATTGGTTGTCCACGTTTGTAAATAGCTATATCTTTTAAAAAAAAAATTTGAACCTTTTCTATTTAGGTGCTTACTTCCATTTTTTGTATAAACTTAGTTATAGAAGCCATTCGAACACTAAGTAATTTGCAAAATATTTGAATATTTTAAAATGTTTCCAAGAAAAAGTTTAAATTATTTTCTAAGTCCCTGTACTATTGAAATCATATCTTCATGTGTGACTGTGGTCTTTTTTTTAGAGCAAGCCTCATGACACTCCTATTGTATTAGTAGTTTTTAAATGCATAATATGATTGAATATACACGTCAATCTCCAATTAGAATGAATAGAAATTTATGACATTAAACCCAAAAAAAGGTACACCATTAAATGAACCTCTTATTTCTAGCATAATATTTTTATTATGATACAGTCAAGATTTTTTTTTTTTTTTTGAGAAACAGCACTAAGGTGCAATATATTACGAAATACCAACTAAATCAGCTTGGTAAGAAGTCATTACATTAGATGGAACATCTTCCACCCATATTACACAATTTGAACAATAAACAGCCAATTGAGCCAAATTGTGTGCAACTGTGTTGCCCTCTCTCTTAGTATGAGAGTAAGACAATTTTGAAAACCCAGCAGATAAATCTAAGGAATCCTGTAGCAGTAAACCGAAAGGGGCTAGTCCAGTATTCTTGAATTTCAACGCCTCCATCACCTGTAGAGAGTCTTCCTCCAGAACGGCATCTTTAATGTCCATCTCCCTAGCAAATACAAGGGCTTTGTTGGCAGCCAAAGCTTCGATTTCCACTGGCTAGAGCTGTTGTGAAATCCGGGCAGTCATGGAAGCCATAACAAGTCCCTTACTGTCATGAATGATTACTCGCAGACCAGAACTTTTGTCCTCGGCAAAGATGGCGCCATCAAAATTGATTTTAAACGTTTCCTTGTCAGGAGGTTTCCACCGTGCCCTTCTCACCGGTCTGCTGGGGAGTGGTGCGATTTCCAGAGCTTTGAACTCAACCAAGCTGTCATGAGCCCACTGTGAGATTTGGTTAAGTGGGCGATGGTTCTGTTGAGTCCGTTTCTGATTTCTTTGGTGCCATATGGACCAAATATTGAAAGCAAACAACACCGGATTCCTTTGATGATCAAAAACCCAGTCCATGAGTTCGCTGAAACTTAAAAAGCACCGTTGACTCCGAAAACTCCACATGGTATTCGCTCCCCAAACTTCATCCAACATTTTGCAACTCCACACCGCGTGCAAAGCGTCTTCAGTTGCTTCCTTGCATCGATCACAGCATTGCTCTGTAATAATTGTTTGCCGGAATAGATTACATTTCGACGGGAGAGAGTTACGACAAGCCCTCCAAATTAAATTTTTTACTTTATTTGGGCATTCAAGAGCCCAAATCTTCTTCCAGAGCCCTATCTCATGGCCTTGATTCACCTCCACCTGAAAACCAACTTCATCATCTTTCAAGAATCGGTAGCCGGTTTTACAACTATACCTCCCATCTTGCTCCCACGGCCAATACATAGAGTCCTCTGTGTCTTTTCTAGCCAGCATGATATTCTTTATTTCTTTAGCTTCTTGTGGTGCAAAAATTCCATCTATCGTCACAGCATTCCATGTTCTAGTTTCCTCATTAATTAAGCAATCCACTGTGGCTTCTTCCATTGTTTCCACCATTGGCGAGAGTATCTTGGTTGGATGTTTTCGGGCAGCCACTGGTGTTGCCAAATTTTTATGGACTTTCCATTCCCCACCCTCCAGCAAGCACCATCTAGAATAACATCCCGGCCATGTAGTATACTTTTCCAAGCATAGGACCCAAAACTTGTTTCCTTGGCTTCTAAAAGAGATTGATTAGGGAAGAACTTTGCTTTGAAGACTTTGTAGAAGAGGGTTTCCTTATTGTGCAAGAGCCGCCATGCTTGTTTTGCCAAAAGGGCGTCACTAAAATGAGCCAGGTCACGAAAACCCATACCACCTACCATTTTTGATTTAGTCAATTCACTCCATCGGATCCAATGAATTTTTCTTTTATTTCCCCTTTGCCCCCACCAAAACTTCTTTATCATTGCCTCAATGTCGTCACAAAGACCCAAAGGAACTTTGAAGCAACCCATAGCATAAGTAGGGATAGCTTGGATCACAGATTTGATTAAAACCTCTCTACCTGCTTGAGAAAGTAATTTACCCTCCCATCCTTGGAGTTTTCTCCAAACCCTTTCTTTATGTAATTGAAGCTTGCCTTTTTTCCTCTACCTACAAAAGAGGGGAGACCTAAATATTTCTCATAAAATTTCACTTCTTGGACTTGGAAGAGATTCTTTATGCTTAATTTTGCTTCATCCGTGGTGGATTTACTAAAGAAGATTGCAGTCTTATCCTTGTTAATTTTTTGCCCTGACCAAGACTCATATTCACCCAATATCTTCAACACATTATGGCAATCCTCAGAGATTGACCTACAGAAAAGCAGGCTATCATCTGCAAAAAACAAATGGGTTAGCTTAGGGCCTCGTTTGCACAAGGAAAAGCCCTTGATATCCCCATTCCTTGCCGAATGTTTTATGAGAGAATGAAGTCCTTCCGTACATAAAAGGAAAAGGAAAGGAGATAGTGGGTCTCCTTGCCTAATTCCTCTCTTAGGGTGGATCATCCCAATTGGTTCCCCATTCACCATAATAGAGTACGACACCGTTTTCACACAACTCATCATGAGAGCGACCCATCTAGCACAAAAACCCATTTTCTCCAAAAGCCTTTCCAAGTACACCCATTCCCCCCGATCATAGGCTTTACTCATATCTAATCTGATAGCCATATACCCATGTTTCCCTGAATTATGTTGCTTCATATGATGGAGGGTCTCAAAAGCAACCATAATATTATCTGAAATTAGTCTTTCCTTAGCAAAGGCAGATTGATGTTCAGAAATTAGGGAAGGTAAAAATTTCTTCAACCTATTAGCTAAGACCTTAGAATAAATCTTATACAGGACATTGCAAAGACTAATAGGGCGAAATTCAGACATATGTTCAGGATTAGCTATTTTAGGGATAAGAGTAATGAGTGTATGGTTAATGGGTTCAGGTAGGATACCTGAATTCGACCAAGAGAGAATGGCTGAAGTAACATCATGCTTCATCATCCCCCAAAAGTGTTGATAAAACAACAGAGGCATACCATCAGGACCCGGAGCTTTTAGAGGAGCCATCTGATCCAAGGCTTCCTTCACTTCCACTTCTGTAAATTCCTTCATCAAATCCGCATTCATCTCCTCAGTCACCATGGGAGGGATTTTCTCAAGAGAGTCAACATCAAGAATCGGATTGGAGGTGGAGAAAAGATCTTTGTAGTAACTTTCCATCACGTGCCCTATTTCCTCTTGATCGGTCAACCAAACTCCATTCCGGTCTCTTATTCCTCTGATTAAATTCTTCCTAAATCTCTTTGTAGCCTTACTATGGAAGAAAGCTGTATTGCTGTCCCCTTTGCTTAACCACAACACCCTAGATCTTTGACACCACATCCTTGATTCTCGGTCTTGCAACAAGTTAATCTCCATTCTTAGGCTCCTAACCCAAGTATTATTTCCACTCACCATAGCCTCGTTTTCGGCCAAAACCAGTTGGTTCTTCTTTAACTCTAAATCCCTTCTCACGTGCCCAAAATTGTGTTTATTCCACCATGATAATCCTTGTTCACATTTAGCCACTTTTTTCAGAATGGCTGTGCTTGGGTTTGAATCCCTTGTACTACTCCAAACTTCCTCCACCATTTCACCACATGATGGATCCGATAACCACATTTCTTCAAATCTGAAACATCTCTTCTTTCTAGGTTCCGGCAGCCCTGACAGATTGATCAAAAGGGGAGAATGATCCGATGACATACAACTAAGGTGGTGTACCCTAGTTCTTGGAAATTTTTGAAACCAAGAATTTGTAGCCATGCACCGATCCAATCTTGTTCGTATAGAATGCCCATCAACATAGCGCTTTGCCCATGTGAATTTAGGCCCCACAAATCCTAAATCCATAAATTGACATTCGTCGATCACATCTCGAAATAGTTGCATTTGATTATGGTCTCTAGAAGCACCACCCCACGTTTCCTCTTGGCGAACTATTTCATTAAAATCACCATCGCAAATCCAAGGGATATTCATTCTATTATTTAAACTTCTCAATTTGCTCCATGCCTCACTCCTCCTGTGGGTTTCAAGTTCTCTATAAAAACCAGTAAAATGCCATGCATTATCAGAATTCCCATTGATGATCGTATCAATAAAATACCTATGGGAATCAACCACATCAATGTTAATAGAATTTTTCCAAAATAATACTAACCCACCACCTCTATTCAACCTTGGAGCCACCTACTTCTGGTCGAAATTAATTTTGCTCAGAGTACGATCTAGCCTTGCTTCATCTGCCCATGTTTCGGCTATAAACACGACAGAGGGATCTTTTGCCTGTATCAATCTAACAAGCTCATTTTCTGTACGTGGGTTCCCAAGCCCACGACAATTCCATAATAATAGACTCATTGCTTCTGGCAAGGCTGATTAACAGCCTCCGCCAATATCTTGTTTTTTGTTGCACCTCCATGTGAAACCCTTCTCTTTTTGAGTAACTCATTTTGGTTTATTGCACTGCCTAAACTTCTTTTTCCCCCCACTGCTTGTGACATAGCTGCATCGGCTTCCCCTCCTACTTTAATAATTCTTTTCCCAAGTCCCCTCAGCATACCCGTGATTGACAAGGTGATGTGGTATCTCTGCCAAATGTGGTGGTATCTTTGCCAAAGGTGTTCTTGGAGGTAAGGACAAATGGGCTGAGAGGGTTGAGGTACACAGCACGTTAGCTTCAATGACTCTAGGCTGGCCCACGTGATTTTCCTTTCCTGTGCTAACTTTAGAGCTGGATGAGACATTGCTTTTTGAATCGTACTTTCTTATTTCTTTATCTAACTCTCCTATAGCTTCCTCAAAAGACTTTTCTGACTCCTTTTCCACTGCTGACCCAGCCTGCTGTGCTATCACATCTTCCATGACTCCGTCCTCCGTTGACTGCCTTGAATCTTGTTTGTATACCTCCTGAAAAACCGGCTCTATGTTTCCTTCATTGGGGACTCCAAAAATTTCCTTTTCGAGCCTTATACTCTCTGGCATTATACTCTCTTTTTCCAGCCTAATAATGGTTGGCATTTGCTTGCCTGATCGGACTACAACCACCGGCGCTGCCTTCCCTCCTTTGTGCTTCTCCGTCGCTGCTTTATGTTTTCCGTCACCGCTTCGTGTTTTGCTAGTGAAGATGACGGGCACTTTAACCACATATTTTCGAGATACTACAAATGGTGCTGCTTTAAGCCATGGACCGTATTGTTGTGACTCAGGCAGAAGGCTTCCTCCACTTGCAATCCATAACTCACAATCACGGTCATCATGCGTCAAACAGCCACGCCAGAAGCACAGGCTAGGAAGCCTCTCATATTTGAAGTGCACCCACATCTCCTTACCACTGTCAAGTGCAACCACTCGTCCCCTACTCAATGGTTGGGTGATATCTATCGTGACCCAGACATGTATGAAGTTGTCTCCCTCTGTTTCAGCTTCATCAGACCCTACATTAACCTTACCAATCACTTCACACAGCTTTTCAGCAATCTTTTTTGTCCGAAACCTGATTGGAAGATCGTGGACTTGCACCCAGAATGACATTTTATTAAACTCCATGTCACCTATGTCCTTTTCCTTCCCATACCGTTGCAAAACCATTAGACGTCTATCAAAACTCCAAGGTTCAGCTGCCATGACTTTCTCCATCTCATTCTTATCATCAAAAGAAAATAAAACCACATGATCACTTTCCTTTTTGATTTTGAAACCATTTCTTGATCTCCACAGGGGTGCGAAAGTTTTAGCTATAGCATCTATGTTTAGGGCTCTCTTAGTCAAGAGTTTAGCTACTAAAATATACTCAGTCTTCGCCTGCTCCTCTTTGATGCAAAAGTTTAAACCTTCACAGTCTGAGAGAGTTAGGCTGTTCCAAGTTTTCGTGAGTTCTTCCATCTTAATCTATTAACTGTTTCCCAAAATCCCTGAATAAAAACCCAACAAAGCCTCAAGGTAAACCTATTACCTTAAGGGACAAGACGCCTTCAAGAGAAGGGACACCAATTCTACACTCTAGGAGAGGGTTGAGAGCCACCCTTCACTAGCAGAGAGAAACTTTTTCATTTCGCTTAGAAATTAGCTTGATAACTTAGGATTTTATGATACAGTCAAGATTGTGAGGCTAACTTCAAAAAATGAACAAATTCATACATGAACATATGGTTTCAATGCTATTTTGATTTTCATTCTTTGCGGCTAGTCTCATTAACTCCTTGCTGTATCAATAGTTCATAAATGTGTAAACTTCAAATTATGCTGAATGGAAAAGTATGGCACTATACCAAAAAAAAAAATACCCTTACAAGAGGCACTTAAATAATATTAATATACTAAGATATTTTCATGAACCTTTTATGTAATATTGTTAATTTAAATAATAAAAATAAAATTAGCAACGGCTGGATTGGAAGCAAAATCAACATTTTTTTTTTCTTCATCAAGAGTATGACCATGTTTTTGTTACATAATGTTTTAAATAACAATATTTATGAGTTTGCATGTCACAATAAATATAAAAATAAAAACTCTTAAAATCGGGCCTATCACTTCTGTAATCTAAATCTGAATTCTTGGCCGAACAGAACAGAGAGAAACCCTGCCTTGTTTCTTCAACAGCATTGAGAGAGAGACAGAGAGAGGTCAAAGTTATTGTTTTGCGTTTACATACATATATATATATATTTTTTTTTTTTTTTTCCCGGTGAAAAGCAAGGAACTCAAATGGCCAAGCGCGAGCTTTCCAGCACCCTGAGGAACTTGAAGGTAAAACAAGATTTTTTAAAACTTGCACCTTTTGCTGTATTTTATAGACAGTCCGTAGTGCACTAGCTTCTATAAAATTGCAAACTTTTGGAAATTTCACTCGAGATTTGAAGTGGGTTTTGCTTAAATTTATCTGGGCATTCTTTAGTTTTTGATGTTTGAGATAGAATTCAAGCACTGTGCTGTAAACCTATGTTTTTCTTATATGGGGTATTGTTTTTATTCATTTTAATAGTTCATGCAAAGGGCAGCACCGAGAGAAGAAAATACCAAGAGAGATGAAGATGTCAAGCCTGATGGGAATTTCTGTTCCCCTAGTACCTTTAATAGAAAGTGGTAGTTTTCTGCCTTCTTTCTTCTTCGCTCTGATTTATATAAAGAATTTCTCTATTTTTTTTTCTTCTTGAGTTTTTGTTGGATGTGCATCTGTGGATTTATTTCAGTTCATATGTGCATAAAACTTTGCTTGACTTAGCATTGAAGTACAGATTGTGTTTTGCATTGTTTCCTTTTCTTGAACTGTACTTATAATATGGTTTCTGAAATCTTGAATGATTATAGGATTTGTGGTTGCTGGTTGTGTAATATGGACTTGATCTGTTTGATAATTGCACTTTAGCAGGGTTTTTTGGTGCCCTGTGGTTTCTCTAATTTGCTATACTATGGAGGGAGCCATGCTTGCTTCACAAAAGATGCCTTTAGCATTCTTGTTTCAGATGCTGTAATTGGGACATATTTAAGAGCTAAAACCAGAGGTCTGTGTGTTACTAATAATGATGTTTTGTATCCCAGCTAAGCCTATTGACGTTGTACACTAGAGACCCTTATGGGATAAACCAAACACATATGTTGGTGCAGAGGCCATATGCATTGTACGTTTAGGATTCATAATGTCTGATGCAGTGACTCTGTCTGCTGTTTTAGAGGCTTGCCATGATATTGAGCATATAGACAAACATGGCATGTTAGATTATATAGTTGAAGTGATCATGATGAATTGAACCCAAAATGTGATTACACAACAGCATAAATATCCACAAGAAAATTGCTTCAATTTTGTCAATATGCTTGTTCAATTCTCATTACAATCTATAGGCTGTATAGGTGAGATATCTTTGCTAGTTGACAACCCTATCTTGCACCACTTTCTTGAAGGTTGTATCAAGCATATAAGTTCAATTACAGCTAGAAGCTTAGAGAAAAAAGCTGAAGAAAATTAGATATAAAATTATAGATCGTCTTGACTTCTGAATCAACTTTTGTTTTCTGAATTCTCGAACCATATGGGCAGTTTCAATTAGAAGTTTTGTATGTTACAAGTGTTTCTATGGGGCTAGATTATGCGGATATGTGGGTTACAAATATAAGTAACCTTGATATACATAAGTTGCTAGAAAAAAACTCTCATTATGTAACATAGAGTGATAGAGATATTGATGAGAATGTTAATTTTCCATTAACTCTTCTTGGCAGTTCTGTCTTATTTCAGGGAAGCAGCACCTGCTTTCACCTTTTGTTTTAATATTAGGAGCATCCATAATGTCTAAAGTTATAAAAAGATGTCATTTCATTTCTCAACTAGTAAAAAGATGAAGTTGATAGCTAGGGCTCTTTTTTCATGGGTTCAAAATGGGAAAATTCATACATGAACATGTTCAGAAATTTCAATCTCCACTAATACTTATTAAAAAAAATATTAATCTCCATTACTTAATCGCTGAAAAAATTCTCTGGTTTATATTTTTAAAGTAGTTATTGTTTAAGATGCGTACACCCACATCTGTGGATGGTACCACGAATTTCTTAGTATTTTTGTGACATTTGTAGTCTTTTCAGTTTTCAACTAGAGTTTCTATATAACATATTGGTTGAGCTCTTTGTGGATGGTGTAGAACGACCATAAGAAAGAAATTGCTTGGTGTTGGGCTAATAAAATCACTCAGATAACTTTTGAATGATATAGGTTAAGTTAAATTTCATAATAATGTTCTTGAGATTGCTATGGACACATGTTACAGCAATGCAGACTTTGAATGACCCTGTGTTATCCATTTGAGCTTTTAATGTTATAGAAAAAGAGCAATTTGATTACCCTTTTTTTAAGAGAAAAAATAGGGTTTGGAATGTAGTTCCATTGTGTGTTTTGTGGAAAATTTGGAAGGAAAGAAATAGGAGGTCATTTGAGCCACGCACGCTTTCTGTTGAGAGAATAAAGTTTGCATTTGTCAGTTCTTTATTTTCATGGATGTTATTAGATGAGTGTAGGCCTTCGATTATCTGTAACTTTCTGCATTCATTGTATTTTTTTTTTCTTGGATTGCTCTCCTTCAATCATTGTATAATGATTTTTTATTAATATAAAATTTCTTATTATTAAAAAAGGCTTGGTGACTGACATGAAAGATGTACAGTACCCTTAGTAAAGCAAGAGCATCCTGTTTACCCATGTTTCAGGGCTTCATCTTCTGTAAAAATCATTTTGATGTCTTGTTTATCCTTCAATATTTGACACTTAAATGGAAACTTGGATATAATTATATAAACAATGGATTCTGTGGAAAATAGAACAACTGCAACTACCTGCTGGAACTGCTCCATTTGCTTCTATTTTCAAACATAATTTTGTTCGTATTTTGACTTGTTTCATTTTGATGGCTGTCTGTATAATTTCAGCGTGGTCATAATTGAAGGTGATCCACATCCTGGAGCAATTAAAGGCCGCATGTCATTTCAAAGTTTTAATCCTTCTATTGATGTGAGTATAAAGGTCAAGTGACCTAAAATTTCCAACGACTATTCCCCTCCTCTGCTTCTCTTTTGGCTTCTGTTCTCCTCATGCAAAGCCTTATCATGGTAGAAACTGAATGAAGCAGCATCAAACCCAGTGTCTGCCACTTCTACTGGCAGTCAAAGTGGAGGAATATCTTTGAGGTGGGTTAACTTCTCAAATTATCTTATGTTTTTGTTATTTCTACAAATATGTAGCAAAAATGAGTTGTTCAACAGCAGGTCAATTATCTTATGTTTTTTTTTTTTTTCTACAAATATGTAGCAAAAATGAGTTGTTCAACAGCAGGTCAATATATATATATATATATATATATACTGACCTGCTGTTGAACAACTCATTTTTGAAGTTTAGAGATTATTGTCATAAAAAAAAAATTATATTTTGCTCTAAACTGGGTTGAGAAAACTGTTTCAACACTCTGTCAATGCATGCTGCATCTCTGCTACTCTTGAGGTTGTCTATTCAATCCAAGAATTTGAATATTGAAATTTTGTAGATTATGTTACTGTTGCATATAATAGAAACTGGAGTGCCGCTAAATTGGAAAACAATAATTCTTATTTGTGATGGAAGGCATAAAGCTTTGTTGAGCGAAGTTAGGATTGCTTGGTCATTCCATAAAACATATGAAAGAATCAATGAATCCAATTAGCATGCATCCCTTCTGAAAAATTGTTGATATTGAATAACTGCTCTGGTTTGTAGTGCAGTTGAAAAATGTGCCAATTTACTGTACCCAGTTTGCATAAATTTAAATACTTGTTTGTCTGTATATTACAGTTTCCCCACTGAGAAGGGCTGTACAGTTTTATTTTGGGATTGTATTTAGTCTGCATACTTTTTCCAAGTTTGGTATAATTTCATAGGTAATATATGGGTCTGATGATATTTGAGGATATATGTCTAATATTACCCATTTTAATTGTTATACAGAAAGTAGTTTCTTAAAAAGACTACATTTCTTGTTTTGGGTTCACAAGGGGACTGGGGAGAATTTGATGCTGGCTATCTTCCGTACAACATATTGATTAGATAAATTTGTCAATAGTAAGTAAAAACTGAATAGATCCATGTGGACAAATAGGTAATGAGGGGTGTGAAGATAAACTTATGACCATGTGCTTGCATGCATATCTGGAGAAAAATGCATTTCCGAGTTGTTCTTATTTGCACTGACAACACATCTGATATTTTTCCTTTGATTTTACTTATCAAAAAAAAAAAAAAATCCTTTGATTTGGATTTTACAGAGAAAATGGATCATCAATGGATGGAGCAGAGAGTTTGAACACTAATAAATCGAGTTTTAAGGCCAATGGAGACCTTAAAAGAAAACAGTCTGAAGTAGTATCTGAAACACAATACCCAAATAAATCACCAAAAAACGTACAAGGTAATCAACAATCATCACCAAGTAAAGGTAAAGGCTCCTTCAAGAAACCAAAAGGTTAAAAGCTGGACTGGAGTGTTCTTTGACCGTCAGTGTCATAACAAAAGAGGGTGAGCATATTCAATGTTCACATACACAATTCTGTGAATTTCTTTTCAATTGGTTTTGGGATTCCAACATTTGAATCCATAATCTCCTCTTTGATTTTTTCTTAAACAGTCGTTAATTTTAGAAGGTGGAATTCAGTTCTTTTGGCTCTTTTCAGTCATTTTAGTGTTTAACTTTTTGGGTGTTATATAATATTTCCAGTTTTCCATCAATGGCACAGTCAAATGAATCAGATCTAGATGAACTGTACTAGTTTGTTCCATTACATCTCTAGTGCTCAACAGCAACACAATTTTCGCTTACACTTCCAATATATTTGAAGGTCAATCTTTCTAGTTTTGTGCTATTCCTAGTTTTCTAGTATATAACTTTACTTCTTCCTTTTTTTCCTTGTTTTTTTAAAAGAGCATCATACTCATGTGTATGGTTCTTCAAGATGGCTTGGAGATAATTTTAAATTTTCTTGCTTTGGATTTTGAAACCCAAATGTAGTTTTCTGGTAATTTGACTTGATATATATCAGCAGCATGGTGTGTTGGGATGATCAACTAAACAGCTTGGTGTGGTTCTCAAAATTGGTTGCTATTTGGTTGCTATGAATGAGGTCATCTTAAACCTTCCACAACTTTGTTCTTTTTTTCTAAAAGAAATCCTGACGGTGAATGTGCATCATTTATGGAATTTGCTACTCCTGTTGCATCACTAAATGACATGAAAAACTGTTTTCAGTCTAAATTTTAAAGGTTACCCTTTGCATTATATCTTGCTTTTTTTGCTCTTGAGCATGAGCATATATTGCTTAGCCCGTCAAAGGTGAATGCTTTTGGATTATGCGGTAACTGGTTTTGGTGGATGGGGTTAGTTGCCTGTAGATTTTTTATTGCCTAGAGGCGAGTACAAATGACTCTTCTTTAGTAAGGTTCCCTATGTTGTGTGTGTGTTTCTAAATATATCTTTCGTTTTGGTATTAGCACATGACACATCTTGCATTGAGAAATAATTTACCATAGAGGAGGGTGGAAGGTTTTCTGGAATGGCATTTGAATGATAAAGCCTTTATTGACAATGTGGGAGATTAACATAGTATTCCTGATCTATCATCATTTCCCACCTCATACCCAATTATTATTTATTTATTTTTGGTTAAGAAAGAGATATAGGGTTCCTGATGCAATTTGGATGGAGCTTGCCGGTCAGATCATCATATTTTATTAGGTATTAGACTGGAAAAGGATGCAATTTGGATGGAGCATGCTAGTCAGATTATCATATTTTGTTAGGTGTTAGAGGGGAAAAGAAGGCTGTCAAACGACCAAGTTGCTCTTAAAAAGACTGAATATGTCATAGCCTGTATTAGGATCCTCTTCATTTGAGATGGATGTATTTCATGGTTTGGATTAAACATTGCAAATAGAAGGTATATTTAATACCACATCTATGATAAAATGTTTATGTATGATACTTTTTGACTTTTCACCGTATTCTTCACTTTTTTGAAGAGTTCCTGGTCTATATTGGGAGTTGTCTGAACCCAGCCCTCATTCTGAACATGCCACTGCTTGTAAATCTCTAATCTTTCAACCCATTCCAACCTTCACTCACAAGGCATATTGGCGTTAACCATGTCAAACAATGAAGAAACAAGTGGAAGAGTGCAGCCAGGAACATTGTCACGAAGAAGGGTGCAATGTATTGAATGCTCCATCAAGAATCCCATGGAAGAATAAATTTGGATTTATTCTTTTGACAAGCTTTAGGAGAATTGTGTGTTATGTGTGATATCTTACAATGGACAAAAAAATCACAGCGTAAGAGAGAAGTAATTGGTTTGTGGAAAAAAAAAAATCTTTATTTAAAAAATTGATGGTGTGACAATGTAATTTACTCATTTTAAAATTAATAAATAGAATTTTAAAAACAATGGAATTGCTCTAAGAATTTTAGAAGATTTTAATCCCTTAAGATTCATTCCCATCTTTTCTACTAACTTGACAAATAATATCTTAGGGCTCATTTGGATTAAGAGGGAGAAGGAAAGGGAGTAGAGAGATATAGAATAAAATTAGCTAAAAGTAAATTAATTTTAAGTCAAATTTACTTTATTTTATTCATTTTTTCTCTTTAATCCAAACAAATCATTAGTTGAGCAAAGTCGAGATAGTCTGGATCCGCATGGTCATTGACCCTTTTGCTTTCTTCAATATATGATTTTATTGAAAAAAGAAAAAGAAAAAGACAATCGGGATTCAACCTGCTAGCCCAATGACTTTGGAAAATAATTAAAATGCACTAACTGTACTGAAAAGTGATATACTAGACTACTATTAGTAGACTCGTTTTAAAATATCCTAGTCCAGTAGTCTTTTTTTTTTTTTTTTTTTTTTTCGCGCAATTGGTTAGTCACGTACTAGGAGCTATGCATTGAATATGAGAGATTGTCACTACAGAACAAATCTAATTGGGTATTGGGGTAATGGTTTAACTGTAAGTTAGTATAAAATATTGAGATTCCTTTACTTGTAACCGCTTGTTTTGATAATAGTAGATTCTCGGGAGTAGTGACCTTAAAATCACCTGGTTGAGTTTTTGCCGTGTAGGTTTTTTCCATTCGTAAACAAATCATCGTGTCAATTTATTTTCCGCTGCATACTTTAGTTAATTGGTGATTTATTTGTGATGCCACGTATAATTGCATGTTAACTTGATTAATTAATCAATTTATTTATTATAAGGGGTTAATACGTTTTTGGCCTATCATAAAGGTTTGTTGGGATGGAGCAAATGAAAATAATGAAATATCATACTTTTTTTTTTCGTTGGATAGTTAATAGGAAAGAATTAGGAGGTAATATCAATTCCATCTCATTTTATTTTCCTCAATCGTTAAATTTGGGCTTTTCTAAAATTGGACTGAATAGAAGAGAAAAGAATGCCTTTAGCATTGGCATTGATGGAGTTGTATTGCCAAATTGCTATTTTTAGCACCATAAACAACAAAAATTAAGCTACATCAATGGTGCCATTGTTAAAAATATTAACAAACTTGTTATAGTAAACTGCAACAAAGGGATAAAAAAATTATTTGTTTATTCTTTGTCTCTCTCTTCTCTCATTAAAAAACCATTTTCTATCTTCTCTCTCCAGTCTTCTCTCCTTTCCCCCTCCCCCTCTCCAACACCTCCCTCTTCTCTCCCTTGACTGAACCAAGACTTTCATCTCTTCATTCTTGCCTCTGGGTTCCTTGAGATCGTCATTTGGGTTCGTGGTGGTGGGTCAATGTAAGTTTGTACTATTTCTATTTCTTAGCGTATCGAATCAGTCTCCTCTACACAGAAGGATTTTTGTGGCAAGCACATTAGATCTGTTTCATCAAGCTCCAATGACGATGATAATGGTGATGATCCCAACAATGCTAATTCGCCATCACAAAATGTTGCAAGTTCTGACGAAGTGACTAGTTGTCCTTAACTGGCTGAAATTGAAGAGATGGCATGGCAAGGTTCGTGGTGGTGGGTCAGTGTCAGTGTGGGTGGGTTCATGGTGGTGGGTCGGTGTTGGTGTGGGTGGGTTCGCCCTTTGCCTCTCTCTCTGTTTTTAATATCAATGGCTGAGTCGTGTTGGTTTTGGCTGTGGTGGTGTGGTTGGTGGGTTATGATTGGGGAAGAAAGGTTTGGTGGGTTGGTTTGTGGTGGAAGAGAGAGAGACAGAGAGGAAGAGATAGAAATAGATGAAGAATAAGGAAAGAATAAAAAATGATAAAAATGAATATTTAAATGAAGTGCTAAAAAAAAATAGAATCATTGATGTTGAGTGTATTATAAAGTGGTGTGTTAGCTAAAACGAGTTTTTAAGAAGCTAAAAACTAAAAAATTTAGCTCCTTCAATGCTAATGCTTATATTCCTAATTCCTATCTTGTTAAACATGTTCTTGAACTCTCAACTCACCCATTGCCATTGGCCATTGCCTCATTCACATCACCATGCAGGAGTTAGGAGTAATTATCTTATGAGCTCGCTAGTGGGCTCACAAGATCAAGATACCGCCTCCAAAGTTAGGTCTATGACCATTATGGTTCGGTGTGTGTGATTTATCTTTCATGTTTGTTCTTGCTTAGGTTTAATCCGTATGGATCAAATTTGGGTTTATTTTAATTTTTTATTCCTTTCAATTCTATTATGAGTTATGACCCATAAAACAAAGGGTAAAGAAAAACTGTGCTAACTTCAACGGGATGTATCACCTACAATTTTTTCAATTAGCCCAATCCTAAACTAGGCCCTATGCGTAGGCCTAACTTTGACTTTTTCCATTTGGGCCACTTTCTCTCACCGGCTTCAGCCTTGGCCCAGATGAAGGCTCAAGTTGCCTTGTATTGCGTGTGAACTTATAAAATGTGTATCTAATATCTACCGACTACTATCCAGCTTAAGGCCTACGTCTACGTCCACCCCTGATTTTCCCCACTGGGACTGAACAGAAAAAGGTAATACTTAAATACAATACTTAAGTGTTATTTTTTAGGTTCTTCTCTTAAGATTCTGTCATGTAAATTTTTTTTCATGGAATGAAAGTGTATTTTTTAATTAAATAGTCCCATGACTGAATCTTAAAATAGAAACCTAAAGAACCTAAAATACTGTACCTAAGTTTTGTCCAACAGAAAGAAATTATACTGTTCATGACAACTTAATAAAACCTTTTTAAAGAAGAGTCATTTGATTCATCTCTAGCTCGTAAAAGTGTAAAACCTTTGGACAACTAACCCCACCACCTTTTTAAAGAAGAGCCATTTGGATTCATCTCTAGCTCCTAAAAGTGTAAAACATTTGGACAATTGATCCCACCACCAAAACCAGTTGCAAAGGTAATCCAAGGACATTCACCCACTTTTTAGGTCTTCTTTCTTTCCTTCTTTAATTCTTTATTTTTTTTCCTTTCATGAAAATGGGATGAGAATGGTCAGGCTTGATGCGGGACATTAAGCTCAGATGATTTCAAGCTTATTTTCCGTCGTTGGCTCGATCTCATCGAATTTCATCTATTATTTTGGACCTTCATTTAAAAAAAATTATATAAAATGGGGTGTCAAACAAAAGAAGAAAAGAAGAGGGAAGGTTGAACTCCGAGTTTCTTGGTTAATTTGGCAATTTTGATGATATATAAGCATAATAATAACAATGACAAGATTAGATCTCATTTTCATTGATTGTTTTTCCTCCCCATTTTCCTGAGGGCACACAAGTGGCCCTGCCACTGCTCTCAGGAACGCAAGGTAATGAACCAAGGGGAAAACCAAACGTATGATCTATGTTTAAGATGTCTAGCTACAAATGAAGCATCTAAGTCAGACCCAATGATTGACTCCGCTTGTCCTTCTTGCAGATAGGCAATGTACCCTTTGATATAAGTCATTCTCTGTAAAATTTCCTCATGAAAATTCAAAGGATTCTATGGATTTTCAAGCTACATGTTGCTAATGGTAAAAATCAATAGTTCTTATGTAATTTTCACCATGCTACACATTTTGACAAATAAAAGATAACGCGAATAGTGGTCAAATGGCTGGATGGTGCCATGTTTTTGCAAGTTTAGTGCATTAACATCTTTTTCTCCATATTAAAATTGGCAGGCTGAATTCCAACATCTTGATCCCTCTTTCCTATTGAAAATGTCTTTGCATCGATGTTTTCATGCATCTCACTAAAAAATTACTAAAATTTTCAGACCAACCAAGCACACCTCATAAACAGAAGTTACAGAACTAAGAAGTTTAACAAAGGAACTAAGCTCATCAGGTTAACACTTTACTACAGAACTATTCAAGAAATTGTGGTTCAAAATGGCCTCAATGTTGATTCTTCCCTCCTGCATAAACCTTAACCCATTTATACCTGGCTTTACATGCCTTAACTCTGAAGTACAAAATCTCTTGTGATTCGAAGGGATTCACAACAACCCCCCTTTTTATCTTGAGTTTTAATTGTCTTAAAATACACATCGTTTGAGAATTTCACTCACAGTCACAGACTCAGTATATTTGAGAATCAATCAGTCAATTGCACAATCTGTTACAAAATTACAAAACATTTAACCGGATTTACGCACTGTACTACAATTTATCAGAACATGAAATAACAATGGATGATTGAAAATCCACTGTCTGGATTTTCTTCATTACAATTTCTGCCTCTCTATCTAGATCAAATTAAAACCCTACTATAACACAAATCTCAAATCTCTCAAACTTCACATTTGAATCAGAAATTGAAGTAAAATAAGCACGTTGATAAAATCAATCAAATACATTAATAAAGAGCAATATCCCTTAACAAGATATCAACACAAAATGCTAAGACAACCTATCTACAATGACATGTACAAATCACCAAAACCCCAAAAAAAAAAAAAACAGAGAAATGAAAGAACACACAAAATCGATACTCATTGCCTACGAAGAGAGTTGCCGAGAACCAACCTCAATCGGCGAGCGAAAACGTCCAATTCCGCCACCCTTTGCTCCTGCCACCGCCTCTCGAAGTCCATAGCTTTGGAAGAAGACTTATTATTGTCCGACAGAAGCAGCCCCCGGCGAAGGAGAACCGCCCGAACCTCCTTCAAACACTGATCAAACACATCCAACACGGCCTTTGCCCCCACCACTCCCATTCCCAGACCACCGCAAAACTCCTCGTTCTCCTCATCATCATCGGCATTGGCATCAAACGATTGGATTTGGGGGCTCCAGAGGGACTTGGAGAGGTCGAAGAGAGCGCGATCGTGAGGCGAGAGCATGGAAGGGTTGAGGCCGCGGGCGAGTCTGGCGGAAATGACGCGGAACTTCTTTCGGAGGCGGCGGAGCTTCTCGGAGAGCTGGGATTTGGTGTAAGGCTGAGACATGGAATTGGAGAACTGGTCGAAGAAGAGGTGGAGGTCTTTGGGGAAGGAGAGACCCTGGGAATTGCAGTGGAGGAGGCCTTGGAGGAATCGGATTTCGTCGGGCTCGGTCCATATTCGGTGGAATTTGAATGGCGGCGTTCTGGCGGCGGCTGCTGCTGTTGCTGCGGCGGCGGGGGAGCTATCGTCTTCGAGTTTGGGGGAGAGGAAATTAGGGCTAGGGTTAGGGTTAGAGGAAGAGGAGTCAGCGTGGTGGTGGGGGGTTTTGCGTTTGATGGGGAGTTTGCGAGGAGAGGATTTGATGGAGAGCGGAGGGGGAGGTTGCGGGGTCGTTGGTGTTGATTCCATGGCTTTGGCTTTGGCTTTGGGTGAAACCAGGGCTAGGTCTAGGTGCTCTCTGGGTGCGTCGCTGGTTGAGTGAGTCTATGACTTTTGTTTTGTCTCGTGGTTTTAGGGTGTACCCTGCCCCTGCCTCTGATTTTGCTTGTTAGGTGTTGTTCAGTTGATGTGCTTTTCTTTTCTTTCTTTTTAGGACACGTTTGGGGGAAAAAAATGTTCCTATGCATCTATTTTGATGATAACATATTACTAAAAACTTTTAAATCTGTATTTCTGAATTTTAGTATAACATGATTTGGTGATAGAATAGTGCTATATTTCAATCAAATTTCATCAAATATTTTTATATAATTATATTTAAATTATGTTGGTCTCACTTACCATTTAATTTTGTATAAGAGTTTGTTTGGTTAAGTGATTTGAGCGCTTCAAAATGTATTTTTAAAATCTAAAATGATGTTTTGCAACAACAACTCCTTGTAAATTTTTTACAAATATTTATTTTAAACCCAAAACGTCTTTTCACAAAAGCTTGTACAAACACATCCTAAATTAACTATTTTAGTCTACATAAAGAGTTTTGTAACTAGTTGGCATGCATCTCTCTTTGCACAAAGTGATAGGTGGTTTGAGGAGGGGTTGGATTTGCTGAGTTACCATTAAGGATTCCAAATTTTGTCTACTTACCTTGTTGGAAATGACCAATTGGGGGATGCCTTTCAATGTTGAATACTTTAGTTATCCAACCTTGTTGTTTCCAATTATCCAACCAATCAATTAAGGGGGACGTTTCAACATCTCAAAGACACAATAACTCAAGGTAAATGCTTGAGTTTGACCAATCTATATATATATATAATAATAGGTCAAACAGAGAGAAAATCCAATTAGATTTCAATTGGATTCTCAATTTTGTGCCACTTGTCCTAACCAAAACTCAAAAAAAAAAAATTTAATTAGATTATAAATTTGACTCCAATTTTGTGTCATGTATCTTATCTAAATTTTCTAATTTTTGTGCTCAAATAAATGATGCATTAACATTTAACACGAAAGCCAAGAAAATCACAATGATAATGCTCATTAGCCTAGGCAAGAACATCTTATCTGCACACTTTTATGGAGATTATAAATGGGATTCCAATTTTGTGTCATGTATCTTATCTAAATTTTTTAATTTTTGTACCCAAATGAATGATGTATTAACATTTAACACGGAAACCAAGAAAACCACAATGATAATACTCATTGGCCTAAGCAAGAACATCTCACATGCACACTTTTATGGATGATCTCAATAGAGTCTAGAGCTCTTCTAATCCCACAACCAGAACCAAGGAGTCCAACGAGAAAGACTATAAAAGTAAAACATCATCTCCTCCTAATTCTATATTGTCATCCCATGTCTCCTCCTCTCTCAACCTCTACCAACTAGATCCACACACTACCCTCTCCTCCTCCGTACGGATTTCTCAGAGTAAGGCCGGGTTCAAACACAATATTCAATCCTACTCTTACTTGCTTCACACTCTCATACATTAGCGCTTCATTGGCGCCTCCAAGAAGATTCCAAGCTCAATGATCAGTTTTTTTTTTTTAATGTCCCTTTATATATTTTAAATAATAAAATGCAATAATCTCTTTTTTCTTCACTGTAGCATCACTTAAATAATAAAATGCAATATTCTCTTTTTTTTATTCATTTTTTTATCTAATGCTATCCTATATATGATAAACAAAAAAACAAAAAAAAGAAAAAGAAAAAAAAGACCAATAGCATTGCTTAAATAATAAAATGCAATATATATTTTTTATTGTTTGATTTAATTCTATCATCCGTGTGATAAACCCATAAAAATAAAAACAAAACAAAAACAAAAAAATTGGCCAATAGCATTATTACAATTAACTAGTCCCGTGCGGTAGCACGAGGTTACATACTAGTTAGGTAATAAGTGTTAAAAACATAAAGGGAATTTATTATTATTATTATTATTTTTTACAAACTTTGCACACAATGCCAAGCACACTGATTGAAATAAAGAGCTTTGTTGAGTAGAATATGGAATTCTTTATAACTTCATTCCAATATTTAGAATGGTTTACTGGACTCAAACGAGAGAGGAGTAGTTTTTATTTGAGTAAACTATATATTTGGTTCTTATCCTTACATCGTATTTTAATTTAGTTCATAACCTTTCAATTGTATCAATTTGGTCTCTAACATTTTAATGTTGTGTCATTTTAGTCCATGCCGTTATCTCTTGGATGAAAATTGTTGGCATGGCAAATGGTAAAAATAAAAAATTAGTTTATTGCCATATTGACTGCCACTTAGTCTAACATATCAAAATAATCTTAAATTAAAAAGGAAAAAGAAAAGTTAAGTGAGTAATTTTTGGGATCAAAATCCCTAACCCACGATTACCTTATGTTTTTTTTTTTTTTTTTTTTAAACCCTAATCAAATATTTTTGTTTGATAAGAAAGCTTCATAATTTCATTAAACAAGGGTAAACCTAAATTAAATCCAAAATCCCTGCCTCCCTAAAATCCAAAATCCCCGACGGTGAGGACGAAAACACCTTCTCCCTTACATCAGTGTCTTCTCCTTCTAGCAACGCCTTCTCTATTCCAGCGGCACCAGGCCTTCTCCTTGCCAGTGTGTTTTCAACCCGTCCAAGCCATTCAAATTCTATTAGTACACAAACCCACCTGCTATTCTTACTCCTTTGCAATAATGGCGAGCCAATGAATAGTGGCCTTGGTAGTTGGCAAAGACTTTCTTCCTTGTACTTAAAAAGTGCAGCACCTGCACTCCCAGCTAAAAAAAAAAAAAAAACATGTCTCCCCTGCACAGAATACCCAAAAGATGAAAACTTTATCATGAAATTAAAGAAGAACCCATGAGTTTCAAAAAACCATAAATAACAAAAAGAATGAAAGAAAGATAGATACAAGTTTTGATGTACATAGCATGCTTGTGTATGTAGATGTGTTCTCCAAGCAAAGAAGTTTTGGTTTCAGAGAAAGCATTAGACAAGTGGGTGGGTAGTCACCAGAGACCAAAATGTTGAAGGGATGCCGGCGGTGAAAACTGGGTGGAGATGTTATGGTGTTCTAATTTAGTTTTAAGTATTTTTAAAATTAAAATCTTAATGAATACTTTAAATATGACTTTTAATATTTTATGTGTATTTTAAAAAGCTGATGTGTATCATGCCATATCAAGAGTTTGTAAAATATTTGTAAAATAGTTTGTGCTTGTAGTCACGTTAGCAATTTCCATCCAAGAGATAACGACAATGACTAAATCGACACAACACTAAAATGTTAGAGACCAAATTAACACAATTGAAAGGTTAGAGACCAAATTAAAATATGGTGTAAAGGATAGGGACCAAATATGTAGTTTGACATTTTTATTTTAAGTCTCAATATTTTAAAATGAGATATCATTGATTGGAAGAGTTTTCCTTTCTTTTTTATTTTTAGGGAATGAGAGACAAATGTACCTTACTATGATACCATGTACTGATAAAGGTGATTTGGGCAAGAGGTGATATTTTGTGTAATAATTGCATATAAATATCTTTATACTAGACTAATCACATGTACTTTGCGCGTGTAATAATGTTTTTATTTTTTTATTTTTATTTTATTTTTTAGTTTAGTGTTATAATATTTAAAAGTGATATATAAATAATTGTTCGTATTTTTTTTAAAGAAAGAAATAAGGTGGAATATTGTTTAAAATTGATATAGAGATAATGTTCTAAGTTTTAAGCCGAATAGATAAGATAAAAGAAAAAGTCTAAAACTTAGGAATAGTAAATTACTCTTTTAACCAATTTTTTTTTTTAATTTAAAATTATTTAACTAAAAAATATGATTATTTTAGAGAGTTTAAGAATTTGTATGATGGTATTTTAGTATGCAAAATATTGAAACCCAAATAAGGAATCATTTTATTAATAGTATAGATGTGAGATTAAAAAAAAAAAAAAAATTCTCTACATGCGCGAGGTGAGTCCCATGCTTGTGGATTTGGTGTCCATGAGAAATTGTGAGAGAATTGCTATACTTATACATATAACTAGTCGCTAACCCGTGATATGCACAGGAAAGCTATCGAATATGAAATTTTAAAAACTTTTCATTAAACCCCCTACCACAAAGATATAAATTTACCATAACACAAACTTTTAGTATGAAAACATAGATAACGATATTTAATGGATTGGGTAATAGCACGGGCCTTCAAAAGAAAACAATATGATTTAAAAAGTCGAAAATTTTAGTATAGGCAAGAGCAAGTACAATTGTTAAGGAAGGATTAAAGGTCCGATAAGAAACATTTTTTCCAATATTTGGGCTCAATGGTAGAGTACAAAGATGGCGACTTGTTACACAAAATTCTTCTCATTTTAATCAACATCCTAAAGAGACTATTCAATCCAAAAATGTGTAACCAATGTTATATATTGAATTGTTGTACGGGGAAAAGATTAGAACAAACATATTCTTATAACCACGCCCATATAGCTTCTAGGTTCTAACTATTATGCTAAGGAACCAAACAATATTAGTAACTGAAAATGTATCATAATCTAGCATATTGATTTAAAAGTTACAATTTCAAACACAACCTTACTAAGAAAATTCCACCGGCATTCAAATATCTCTTAGTTTAAATAAAACTATAAAAGTAATAAAACTAACCTTTGGAATAGAGGGCTAAAGCGTATCTTTTGAATCTAGAACATTTCTTCCTTTAAAATATGCCTGAATTGTAAATGATTTTTCTATAAATTATTCACACTTTAAAATAATAATATTAAATTCAGTATGAACAGCCAAACAATTAAGCAAATTTCAAAACCAAATATAAATATATTAACATATAATACGGAACATTATTATAGATTTTATTATATAATATTTACTTTTTTTGATAATCTTATATAATATTTACTTTGCACAACACATAGATGATTGATTCACCCATTACTCAACAACAAAACACTACACGGTAAAGAAATTACAGCCACAAGATTTACTTTTTCTTTTATTGAAAATCGGCAGACCCACAAATAAAACTCAACCTTGTATAGCAAATCAACAATACAGTTGTACAACACGCAATTTAACAAATGCAGTAAACAAAATTCATAGTTTAGTATTAGTATAACTTTTAAGTGTTCACAGGTTAAATTGAGAGAGAGAGAGAGAGAGAGAGAGAGAGAGATTGCTGGTACTGCGATGAAGCCTAAAGTCGATGGACAACCACAAATTTGTAGCAAGGCATCTGGTGGCATGATGGCTTAAGTACTGAGATGGGAGATGGGACTACATGAAGAAGAAGAAAAAGGAGATGGAGTGTGTTTGTGAGTTTGATTGGGAGCATTATGACGGTATAATGATATTTACTTTTGGGTAGCAAATGTCTCTGGCACTCTGCACATATTATTGGGTGTGCAAATTGTAATGGTGCCTAGAGCCGGTGGTGGTCAGTTCTTGAAGAAGAGGTTTAGGGTTTTATCGTGAAGCTAGAGAGAAGAAGGCTTTCACTAATATAAGCAGGGCAGAAAATAAGAAATAAATACTGCCACACGCTTAATCAAACGTAACCATCAATTTGTCCATTTGAGATTTTCCACCAAATGGAGAAACTGTTTCAAAGTTGTGCATAGAGAAACAGTTGTTTTTTAATGTGCATGTATTGGAACTTGGCAAGAAAAGGCCTGGTTCGGTGATTATTCAATTCAACAAATAAGAGAAACATTCCCGCAGGAAATAGATTTTAGAGAGGAGAGAGAGAGTTTGAGTACAGAGAGATAAGAAAGGAAGTATTTTTTTTTTTCCTCTTTAGATAAGAAAGAAGTGTTTGTTTTATATTTGGTAACTACTCCCCCAAAAGTTAGAATCGTGTGCCTCTAAATTAAAAAGAATTAAAAAAGAAAGGTAACATGGAAAATTGTGGAGTTAGCAGAGGTTTCGGTTATATATATATATATATATAGATAATAAGGGTAAAATGAACTAAGAACTCTAAACTTATTACTTATATGTTGTTGGAGTAATATCATTTTAACTTCTCCCCATATTTAATGCATAAATTTGGGCATAGTAGTAAATAAATTCTTTTTATTAGAAATCGGTCAATTTGCTAATGAAAAAGTAACGTGTCAACTCATAATTAAAAGGGCAAATTACAACTTACGTATTTGTGGTTTGATCAAAATTTAAGTAGTCTACTTGTAATTTGAAATTTGACACTTTACCCACCTGAGGTTAGCTCAGTTAGAGTTTCGTAACCAACCTTTGTTAAAAATAGGGCTAAATATATAATTTTACTCCACTTTTATGTTTCTCTCTTCCCAAAACAAAAAACACATATAAAAACAAGACAAAACAAAATAAAAAAGGGAGAGTTTTGTAAAAATTAATATTTTGAACCTATATTCAAAACTTCTAACAACAATTACAGAAAAGTAACAAATCAAACAAAAAAATCAACAATAAATCTTAGCACTTAGCAATGAAAATGTGGTTTTGGCCTCTCTCTTAACTCACATAGATGTTGAACAAGAAGAACATATACCCAGAAAAATAAAACCCAATTCAACTCCACAAATCTCATATTACCCTTCTCTCTCTCTCTCTCAAAGCTAAATATGCATTATGATTGTTATTGTCTTTTCCATTGGAACCCTTTCAAAGCCTTAGATTGCAAATGATTTCCCAAATTAAATTTTGTTTTGTTGCTTCTTTCCCACTTGTCATATGACCTCAATCTTATCTTTCAGACTGAGGTTCATTATAGTGTTCTACATGCAATAATGTTAATAGGCTTCAATGTGGATTAAAAAAATTCTAATCTATTAAAAATTGAACTTAAGCATTTTTCTTTTCTTTTCAAGGTTAGTTACTTACAACTGCTGTTTCGGCAATTCTGTTTCAATTTTAAATATTACAGGTGAAATTGGAGCAGGGCATTGAGATGTTGAATATTTTCAAGAATTTTGAAACTAATATGCCCATTTTGGATGATTTTGATTAATATGAAGAGTGGCAGAAAGCCATGCAAGAAAGGAAGTCCAGACAGCAAGCTGGCCTAATGGCTGTCAAGAGTAGTTAGAGACCATGAGCATAGAAATGCTATTGCTATACTTGGTGATTTCATCAAGCAGATGTCAAAGAGTTTTTCTCAAGTCGTTCGCATGGATGAGGGTAGTAAAGAAGTCCCCCTCACTGCCTCACGGACTGAGCTACTTCCACCTCAAATGTCAAAAACCCCCTCTTTTTTATCTTGTTTTTGTATGTGTTTTATGTTTTGGGAGGAGAGAAACATAAAAGTTGAGCAAAATTATATATTTAGCCTTATTTTTAACAGAGGTTGATTACGAAATTCTAACTAAGCTAACCTTGGGTGGATAAAGTATCAAATTTCAAACCATAGGTAGGCAACTTAAATTTCAGTCAAACCAAACGTGAGTAAGTTGTAATTTGCCCTAATTAAAAAAAAAAAAATTGAGAATCATAAATATTAGAAACAAAATTGAAAATAACAAAGGGTAACACTTTTATGCCATAACAGTAACCATTATTCTTATAGTTATTTACCATTAACAAATTGATGGAAGGAGTCTATTTTTAGAAGGGGGAGCTTGTGTCCAGTGACAAGTGCCATTGGACATGTTGCGATGCAAACATATATCCACTCTTAAACATGTGTCCATATCTTAACGTGGACACGTATTCAGCAACAACTGACCACTCGATACAAGCCATTCCCATTTTAGAGACCATAGTATTGAGTTAATGTACCAAAAAGAAAAAAGAAAAAAAGAAAGAAGGTGTTTCTGTCGGTTGTGGCAAAGGTGTGGTTGTTTGTGGTGCTAGTAGTAAATTCCTAGTCTCCTCCTCTGAAGTCAAATCCATTCTGGGTTACAACCAGCAGCTGCTGACACTACTTGAAGTGGCCAATGATATCAAATGGAGAGAGTGTGGTATTGCCTGTAACAAGCTCCCTCCTTGGTTTCTGCTTTTGGTTGGTACATTGCTCTGCTTCTTGTGTTTCTAATTCTTGGGTATTTGGTGTGCTCTGGCTCTCTGTTAGCCAGATGTCAGACTGTTCAGAACTTGTCTTACTGGTTGGTGATTGGTGAGTGACTACTTCATCTCTCTATGAAAATCTAGTTTTCTTTTAGTTCATTTATTCCAAATATGAATTTGATTGCCTCAAACAACTGGCTTGTGAGTTAATTTTATCCAGGAATTGAAATTTGTGCATACCCACTTGTGGATTCGATTTTTTTTTTTTGGTGGGTTCAGTCAATTCAGTTGTCTTTTTATGCATGCCCGCTTTTGTCTTGTTTCTTTTGGATTTCTATGCATACCATCTGAAACGATTGTTTGAAAGAACTGTCTGGTGAATTAGTATAATCCAAAATTGAGTTTTTGCACACCCATTTGTGCATTTGATTGTTTTGAAATTTTTGCTGATTGGGTTCAATTTTAATTCTGCATATTTTCTTTAGGATTTGGTTTCTCTGTAACAATTATCTTTCAGGGTTTATTTCTTTTCTTTTTTTTGGTTTTAAAAGTGTAAATTTTTACATAACCTCTTGTGAACTTTGTTTTAGAATAGATTATAACCTAGAAACTTGACAGGCTTCGAAGTTGGTTCTCTAGAACTCTAGAAGATCTTCAGTAACATATTTCATTGAAGTTTCTATGTTTATATAGGCACGTGTGCTAGGTGGTCGAAGAAATGACTAAACAGATTGCAGCTATATCAAATGATTTTTTTTATTAACAATAGCATCATCACCAATGACAATGTAAAACATATTGCAACAAAAGCTAAACACTGAACACATGAGGAATTTCGTCTTTGTTAAAAAATTAGTATAATACACTGTTCCATGCCAGCTGGCTGTAGGAAGGTTTCAAAACTATACTGCACTATTTTATGAGTTCAAATTTTGGGGTCTCACCAAAGCTGACCACCTCAGAAAAAACTCAGCCTATTGACATGATAACTGATCATTCTGGCCATGTCATGGAATGGAAAATGAAAATTGACGTTTAACATTTCTGAATAAAGTTAGAGCTTTCAATTAAGACTGGCGAACTTGATTACCTACTTTGCAAACATCCGAGTACCAGAACCACTGAATGCAATCTTAAAATTTAGACTAGTATGAGGTTTGTAAGCACAACCAACTTACAACATAAAAAATAAATGAATAGCACTCAATATTCCAGTTTCATGTTTGCTGAATTACCCCTTGGCGTTGGAACCCCATTTCCTAGCAAATCCACTTACAGAAAGAAGCCTTGACAGAAAGCCCTGGTTGCTGTCGCAATTGTCCTTGTTACTGAAATTGCTTAAATTGCTTATAAGGGACCATTGTGTCTCAAAGTCTGACTCATAACCCCTTCGTCGCATCACTTGAATGAGCTCTGATGCCTTCTTGAGATTGTCTTCTAAGCGATACCTATTAATTACAGTGGAGTACATCTCCCTCGTTGGACTTTCACCAACCTGAAGCATAGAAATTAGAAAATCTTCAGCTTCTGCAGTTCTACCATTTTGGCAGAAGGCATGGATGAGCATGCCCGAAGTGTTAATGCTCTGCTTAAGATTCTTACACAACATTTCAGTATAAAAATCCATAGCTTCATCCAATCTATTCTGGGTACAAAAACCTTGAATTACTGAATCATAACTAGTAGAATTCGGAACATTTCATTTCTTCAGCATCGTGTTCATAAGATCAACAGCCTTGTTCAGTCTCCCATACCAACAAAATCACTTAATTAGATTATCATAATTGATATTGTCAGGAATTAGGCATTCTCTACCATTCTGTCCAACAGATCTTCTGCTTCTTGAAGCTTACCATGGGAAAGAAGGCCCCCAACAATTGTGTTTTGGATGGTTGAATTATGAACCCAACCTCTTGATTCCATTTCTTGACTCAACTGCAAGGCTTTTCCAATATCACCAACATTACACAAGCTGCTAATTACTGCTCTCAAGCTCTGATTACTAGGCCTAATTTCATTAGAAATAATCATAGACAGCCAGTGCACAGTACTCGATACATCTTTACACTCAGAAAATCCATACACAAGAAAATTATAAGTGACTTCATTGGCTTGCAGTTCCTTCTCTTGCAATTCATCTAATATTTTATTTACAAGTGAACCGTTCCCTGTTGCAAAAAGAGAGCATATCAAAATGTTGTAGATGATGAGGTCATTTGAATATCTTTGTCCAAGCATAAGCACCTTCAGACTCAATGCATGAAGGACCCTACCCTCCAAAAACATCAAGCGCACCAAATTCCGGTAACTTGAGATTGAGAGGCCTAAATTTTTTCTTATAATAATACCAAGTAGCTCCTCAACTTTCCTCATGTTTTTCACTTGACAATGCTCTTATCAGCATGTTATAAATTTCTGCATCTGGAAGTAGCCACTTCAAAAACATATCCTGGAATAGAGTGGATACTTCTTGAATGTTGCCTGTCATACAAAACCCTTTCATTAGCGCACAATGTAAAGGAAATGAATATGAAGATTGCTCTCTTAAACCAATCTCTTTTAAGGCAATGGATTTCTCATATCTGCCAGCCCTGCACAGCTCGGGAATTAATAAAACGGAAATATCCCAAGATGGAGCCAAATTTTCACCCAGCATATTGTCCAATATTGTAAAGACCACTGAAAATTTTTTCTCCTTACACAACCCTCTTACAACATGGCTAAAAGCCATGTGATCCAAGAAGCAACCATAATTTAGAATTTCATCCAACAATAAATGTGCAACTCCTGTAAAACCTCTAACACAAAGCGTTTCAAGGAATTCAGAGAAAATATCTAACCCTAAGTGAGGGTTATAAACTAGCATACATTCAAGAGGCTGTAATGCTTCCACAAGCATTTCTCGCTGGCAAAGACACCCCACAAGAGCTTTACAATCCTCCAACCCTGGTAACCATTTGTTTCTTTGAGCAATTTCCCAGCAACCATGAGGGTCCTTCAAGTTCCCTTTCTTACATAAACTCATTATTAGAGCAGTGTAGGCCTCATTCTTGACAATTAAATGCCGTTGGTGTATCCCGTCCAATATTAGCCTCCCATTTGTCAATCCTTTCTTGCTGTATGCTTGGACAAGCAAATTGAGAGTTTCTTGGCCAAGCTGATTAGCCAACTCTGGGATGAACAAAGCCCTTTAACTAACACTGAGAAAACAGGCAAAGATATTTCTTGTCCCCATCGAATCATTTCATTTACCAGTTCCAATGCAGCTCTAAAATTTATCGCATTTCTGCATTACTAGTGAGTTAAAATCAGGTAGCATGGAATCTTCAAGAACCCTGGCGACTGTTTTATCATACTCATCCAGGTCTGTATCTAAGTAGAGACCATTCCCAAGATTACAGAGAAACTCTGTTTTAGAAAATTTTGCATCATTGTCCCTTTTCAACCTCACAGCTGATGGATTGAACCCCAAGACCATAAATGCTTTGGCAAGTGGATCCTCCAATGAAGAGAGCTGAAGAAAACCATGGCTAGCCATCTTGCAAACTATCATTTTCACTTCATCAAATTGTCTACCTTCAGGCGGTGTCCCCTGATCCACCATTCCGTCAAGGATGTCTTGGGCATGCTTCCACATGCCTTCCTTAAAAACCCCACTGAGAAGACCATTATAAGAACATATATTAGGTTTCAGGGATTTAGTCATCATTTCTGACATATAGACGAAGGCATTTTTCAGTTTCCCTTCATGACAATTCCAACCAATCAAAATCCCAAAGGTTATTTCATCAGTATTGAAACCCAAATCTTCCAATTCTCACAAAAACAAGTCTGACCTTTCTGTGCCTGAATTGCTACAATAACAGTTGGGGCACACTTCATCTCAGCAAAGAAACTCAGCAGATCCTCAAAGTCCTTCTTCTCACAGTACCCACTAGCAATTTCATTAATAACTAGGCTACTAGGCTCCAAACTAGAAACCACAGCCCTCTTGACAAGATTTCTTCCTTCTTGAATCTTTCCATCCCTACAAAGTAGTCTAATGACATTCTCCAAACTAGCTTTCTCTGCACCACTAAAATTAACATTCATCTCCAACATGTCCCAACAAACTTGATACGCCAATTGAATTTTCTTCTTCAAACCAAAATATCAAGAACACAACAACGCATCATGGATGGCACTAAACCTTGCCCCCTCATTCAATCATACACAATAACAGCTCTCTCTAATTCACCCCACCAACATAAGCTTCAATCAAATTACTGAAAATTTCGTGACTATCCAATGAAATTCCTTGACTTTCAATTTTACAAAGCAAGAATTCAGCTTCCCTAAGCATCCCCACATGGACAAGCAACAAGGCCATGACTTCACACGGCCGAGGGAGATGCTTAAAACCTTTATACTGTTTATTAGACAACTTAAAAATTTCCCACAATTTGTGATGCTGGTGCAAGCTGTGATTGCTGATATTATATACTGGGTTTTTCCGGTGCAAAAATGTGAAATCTAATTAAAATTTTAATAGGCTCTTTTCTGTTTGTGGAGGATCCCTGTATCAGTTTTTGATCCTTGTTATTTGTTGCTAGGTTGTAGCTCTTGCTTTATTGTTTGTGGATGTTTGCAGCTAGTTGCTGCTTCTTGTTATGTTGGTCTTTTAAATAAAAGTTTTCTTATTCATAAAAATATATATATATATATATATAGAAAAAAACCAATTCCTCTTGGGGTGTGAGATTTGATGAATTTCTTCTGTGCCCAATTTGTAGTGTACCCTAAGAGTTTTGGATTTATGATGGAGAAGGCGAAGGGGCCCTTTGTTATAATAACTTGGAGATAAACTCAAAAGAAACTTTCAGTCCCTTACTCATATCTGTTCGCATTCATTGAGTTTATATATTGTTGGTGGACAATTTCACCAATTTTCTATTCCTGTTTTAGATGGATTTCCTATGCACAATAGTATTTTTGTGGGGGAGAGAGAGAGAGAGAGAGAGAGAGAAAGTCCATAGTCATATTAATTACTTAATAGTGAAATATTTTTATTGAATAAATAAATTTAACAATTCTGCTTGGAAGATGTAGTTTAGTAGAGGCTGTGTCAAATAATAGGAGAATGATTCATACAATGTTTCCAAAATCATTGTGGTAAATCTTTGACTAGTTGCTTGAATCTTGATTCTGACTTAATGTTTTTGGCAGGTTTGTGTACTATTAGAGGAAAGAGCAATACTGTAGTGCATACTCCGTCTTGCCATTACTTTTTCATCATAACAGAAATCAAACTTTGATGTTTTGGTTATCTGTCAGTTTTTGCCGGATGCTGTGAATCTAAGTGGTGTTTGCCCCAGGATAGTAAATGCTGTGAATCTAAGTGGTGTTTGCCCAAGGTAAGATTACTATCCTGAGATTGACAATGTTAGAATGTACTACCTATATGCTTTATTGATTTCTTTGGTAATGTGCAGAGACATAAAAAAATTGCCTCTTAATTGAATCCATGATAGCAAAATCATGCTTTCAGTGCGTCGAATTATACCATCCTTGGTTTCCATATCAGTCAAGAATTCCAGTAGCCTATGTGTTCATAGTCCCCAGTCAGTGGTAGCTAAATTCATTCATGGTTGTACAGAAGCAAACATTGATACCGTAGTCAATTCCATATGTGGTTCATTCAGGAAGGGCTGTAATTGGGACATTCTGACTCAAAATTTTGATTTTGTTCACTTAAATGATTTGATTGTTGAGAAGGTACTGCTGGAATTAAAGGAACCAACTGATGCAAAACGGGCTCTGGCTTTCTTCCATTGGTCAGCACAAAGGAAAAAGTTTGAACATGGGAATTGGGCTTACTTTATCACAATTCATATTTTGGTTCAAGCACGACTGCTTACGGATGCTCGAGCATTGCTTGAATCAGTTTTGAAAAAAAATGCAGGGAGCCATTTGAGATTTTCAGTTGTGGATTCTCTACTTAGCAGTTACAAGATTACAGTTTCAACTCCATTTGTGTTTGATTTGTTAGTACAGGCTTATGCTAAACTCAGAATGTTTGAGATTGCTTTTGATGTCTGCCGCTATTTGGAAGAACATGGCTTCTCTTCAAGCCTTATAAGTTTCAATACTTTAATTCACGTTGTTCAAAAATCTGATCAAGTCCCTCTAGTTTGGAAGATTTATGAGCATATGATTCAAAATAGAACGTATCCAAATGAAGTAACAATCCGAACCATGATAAGTGCATTGTGCAAGGAAGGGCATTTGCAGAAATATGTCGACATATTGGACCAGATCCATGGTAAGAGATGCTCTCCTTCAGTGATTGTTAATACCAGTTTAATCTTAAAGATTTTAGAGGAGGGAAGAATTGAAGATGGTATGGAATTATTGAAGAGAATGTTGCAAAAGAGTATGATTCTTGATACAATTGCTTATTCACTAATTATTCATGCTAAAGTAAAACTTGGGAATTTGGAGTTAGCGTGGAAAGTGTATGAAGAAATGCTAAATAGAGGTTTCCAAGCAAATCCTTACACCTATACTTTGTTTATAGGAGTCCATTGTAAAGAGGGAAGAATAGCAGAAGCACATTGCCTAACGAAGGAGATGGAAGATCTGGGTTTGAAGCCGTATAGTGAATGTTTTGGTCTTCTCCTTGAGGGGTGTGCTAAAGCAGGAAAATTGGAAGAGAGTTTAATGAATTGTGAGAAAATGTTGGAGAGGAGACTTGTTCCTAGTTGTTGGGCTTTCAATGAGATGGTAGGAAAGCTCAGTGAAAATGGGAATGTGGAGCAGGCCAATGCAATGTTAACTATTTTGTTAGATAAAGGATTCCTGCCTGACGAGATTACATACTCTCATCTGATAGAGGGTTATGGAAAAAAAGGCGAGTTTCATGAAGTTGTCAAACTCTACTATGAAATTGAAAACAGATCTCTGTCTCCTGGATTATTGGTCTATATGTCAATGATTAGGAGCCTTTGCCTGTCTGGGAAAGTGGAGGAAGCAGAAAAATATTTGAGGATTATGAAAGAGCGTTCACTGGCCCCAACTGCGTGCATTTACGAGACATTGATTGCAAGCCACTCTAAAAAAGGTGATAGAACAAGGGCTCTTCACCTTCAGGATGAAATGTTTTCAGTAGGACTGAATCCTAGTTGTTCGTAGCTTTCTGGTTAAAGTGCAGAGAACATTGAAGACTAATGTCCACTCGGGATACAGAGTAACTCCTATTGACTTTAAAAAGCTTGCTCTAGCGATTTTTAAACTATACTGCTGGTCTGGATCCGAATTGCACCAGCTCAAGTTGTTCATGTAAGTACTACAGGTGGAAAGGATCTCATACACAAAGAGAACGCTAATAAACGCAGGAAGGATGGTTTTGGCAGTACCTGATTGGGCTTGTGCTGAGTCTGCTGACCACACATATGCACGCACACAAATAGATGATTCTGAGTCCAGATAGGTGCTGATCATCCTATAACTTTTTGCTCTTTTCTATGATCTCTATGTCCATGTAATTCTTTGATCATAATTTAGTGAATTCAGTTTTGCAAGGCAATGGATCTTATAATTTATTGGTGCTAATCATGTAATTTGATACTAAGAAATGGTGATCCTTTACTGATTGATTTAGTGGCCTGGAAAAAAAAAGAAAAAAAAGAAAAAGAAATAAAACATGCTTTGGTTATATGTTTTTGTTAATGCAGAAGTTTTAATGTAGTTGTTGGGGGCGAGCGTTTACTCTTTCCCTAAGTATAAACGGATTACACTTTTGGTACATAGAAAATAATTATGGCTGCAATTTTCTTTTTGGTATGTAGTACAATTACAATTTACTTATCTTCTATTCAAGTCAAAGCTCAGCTTACAGTTTTGTATGGGATTTCCAAAATGCATATGGTCAGTTGCAACTTGCAAATGAGTCCTAATTCACAATTTCACATCAGTAAATTACAGTTTCTTTTTCTGATAAGAGTAGGTGGAGGCTGAAGTCATGAAATCAGAAATTATAATGGATGAGTGTATAATTTCCCAATAATTAGAATAAAAAAAATGGAGGGCCTATTTATGATTCGCATCAAAGTCAAACACTAAAGGTTAGTGCAATTTTTTGTCCTTGCTTTGGAGTGTGGAGACAAATGATTATAATACGTTAACAATTGAAATCGTTTTTGTTTTTGTTTTTTAGAATGATTAACAATTGAAATCATGATTGTGCATAATTCGGTCGAATCCAACTGAACCTAATGAATTTTTTATGATATGTTCAGTTCGAAAAAATTTTGTAGAGCCGTCCGGGTTTGTCATGTATTCCAAATTACGAAAGAAAATGCTATATTAAACAAAGAAGTTCAGAAATACAACATTTTCAATGATTTATTTGTACTTTTTTTCTTCATATCTTTAATTTTTTATTTATATAAATAAAATTCTATAGATAAAATTCATGCATTTTTCTAATCTCAATTATCAACCACCATATAAAAATAGAAAATATTATTTCACACTTATTTACCTTCATTATTTCAGACTAGATTCATAATTAACATACGAATGTTCACATTTTAACACATAAAAGTAGATGTAAAAAAAGAGATGTGAAATAGTGGATCTAGAAGAATCAAAACTAAAGGAGAAGATATTACTATGAAATATCCTAACAGAGTATTATTATGGTTACGTCTAGGTAGGGAAGCCACACTGGTTGCCTCCTAAACATTTTTCAATTACCCAAAAAAAAAAAAAAAAAAAAAATCCTAACAAACTCATTGTATATTTTCTTCTAGGATGCCGGACCATGCCAGGTTTCTTGCTTTTGTTTATAAAAAAAGGAACTTTTACCGAGGGTAGGGGGATTTTTTAGAAAATAACTACAAAACCCAAACAATATTATTAGTTAGGCAACGTTTCAAACATATTGCATTTCTAACAATTCGACTTCAGAGGAGTCGATTTTACTGTTCATATCGCCTATTTTTTGCGCCACGTAAATAAAGAAATCGAGTACTTTATACACATTTTTTATACATAGAAATCGACTTCAGTGGAGTCGATTTCACTGTGTAAAAATTCAAAGAAATCACGTCATTGCCTTCCCTGAAAAAAAAAACCTCACAACCTTCAAATCCAAAACGGAGTCGTACCCGAGCGTGTTCGCCGTCGGTGTTGCTGGTTCGTCGGGGTCTGGGTTTGTCGGGGTTTGGTGAAACCGGCGCCTGGGTTCGTCGGCGCTTGCTTGCTCGTCGATGTTGCTGGTCGCGCCTGGGTTCGTCGGCGCCTGCTTGCTCGTCAGTGCTCGTCGGTGTTGCTGGTCGCGCCTGGGTTTGTCGGCGCCTGCTTGCTCGTCGGTGTTGCTGGTCGCGCCTGGGTTCGTCGGCGCTTGCTTGCTCGTCGGTGTTGCTGGTCGCGCCTGGGTTCGTTTGCTGGGTCTGTGACAACACAACTGAATGGTGTGGAGTTCGTGGTGTTGGTTGGTTTTTGGGGAAATCGACTTCAGCGGAGTCGTTTTCAATACAAAGAAAATGACTCCAGTGGAGTCGTTTTCTTTGTATTGAAAACGACTCCGCTGAAGTCGATTTCTATGTATAAAAAATGGGTATAAAGGACTCGATTTCTTTATCTACGTGGCGCAAAAATAGGCGATATGAACAGTAAAATCGACTCCTCTGAAGTCGAATTGTTAGAAATGCAATATATTTGAAACGTTACCTAACTAATAATATTGTTTGGGTTTTGTAGTTATTTTCTAAAAAAATCCGAGGGTAGGGCTTTTGAGTTTAGACACTTTGATATATGCACACATTCCAACCATTTTGCACAAAAAAAATAAACTTCAAAAATCAAAACTTATGTGGTCGGGTTTTTTATTTTTAAAGAGTTTCAATTTATGACGTCCGCTCCTGATAATTGCTCTTTATTATCAGACCAAGACACCAATTAGTTTTTGGTGTAAGTCTTTTTTGTTTTAAATACACAATGATAAGTAGTAGTGAGTTCTAATTTTTACATTTTATTTAGTTAGTGGGTGATGTGACAGTTTTTCATTAAAACAAAAAGAAATTTTAGTTAAAAAAATACTAAAGGAAAGTCAAATCTATTTTATGGTCCTCTAAAGAAAAATTTGGACACAAATTAGATAGCAGTGGCATAATTCTTAATGAAGAAATGGTGAGTACCAATTGCGGCCTACAGCAATGCTTCTAAATAAAAAACAAGCTGGTGAGTTACACACAATATAAGAACAAAAATTAACATCTGTAATATTCACTATCAAATCAGTTGCCAAACCACCAATGTGAATGTCATAAAATATTTCCATCTTTTCAATTCCATCGCTGATGACCATCTTAAAAAACCTAACCTACCAAGGTGGCCATCCACCTCTCTAACAGTTCTATATAATCTGGCAGGTTTAGAGGGACAATATTCTTACATATTTATTAATATACACTCTAGACACACAATATTCATAATTCTATGCATGTCCACATTTTTTAAGTATGTCCATAGTCGACACATAAAATGCATAGTGTACGGATGATGCACACTAACAAGTCTATAGCAATCAATGCCAAGGTTTAATGGCCTGGTATTGACAAGGAGATTTTATTTTCACCAAATGACACAAAATCTCCCTCCCATTATAGGATATCATAACAAAGATAGACTCACAGCACCTTCTTATTGCACTCAGATTCATCTCTGCAAAGAATATAATAGCTAGACTACAACATTTTTTTAAAAAGGAAAGTCACTATCACAACACAGTTTCCATTGTATCCAATACATCAGATCATATCTATATGGCAACTCACCTGTATTGGCTATCCTAATGATCATAATTCATATATATAAACTAAGCATGCATTCATATGATGTGTTAATCTTGTTATTGCCACATCTTTAGATTAATCTTTGGTGAAAAACTATCATACCAAGCTCATAATTAGTTAAGGCTGCAAGCTTACCTGGTAATGTAATTGATATTTAGGAATGTGCCATCGAAATATTGAAATGTCAACAAAATGAAATGTGAAAGTAAAATATCAAAACTATTGAGTTCAATGCAAAATCTTATTAGAAGACAGACAACCTAATGGTGGCATTAGCCTAAACATCTGAAATAACTGGGTGGCCAAATATGGGCCCCCTCAACGCAACCTTCTTGCTTCCCTCTCAGACTCTAGTAGGGCGAGGATGTCCCCTTCCCTGACCGGTCCCTTGACGTTCCTTGTAATTTGCCGCTTGCTTTCATCCATAAACTGCACTCTCACCTGAGTCACCTGCCCTCTTGATCCTGTCCTCCCTATAATCTTTATCACAGTTGCATACTTCACGTCAGAATTCATTTTGCTACTAACTGCCAAAAATGAGAACATGTAACTATCAATATCTAATGCATTAGAAAGACATATATTTAAAAAAAAAAAAAGGTAGATAAGACACAGAAAACTGCCAATGAGCTATGGTTCAATTGACACTTCCTTCTCCCTTAATAATGGTAAGGAGAGTGAGATTGTATGTTAAAAATCCATTAGTGTACGTGTAACTTACCAAACAAAGACAGAAAACTAGATCAACAAATTTTACATACACATTAGATACAAGCAAGGGGAAAATATTGCAACAGCTACCACTTGTAAAATGTTGGGTCATGAAAACAGAAGAGGACTACTTCAGAACAGTGAGGCAGTAGAAAGAGGATCACATTTAATCATTGAGACATGACAATATGATCATATAAATGTTAATGAAATAATTAAAGCATCATCTTCAAATGCCAGATTAAACTTAGCTGTCTAGAATGACCAATGATCTTATCCTCTAAATGGATTTCACAAATAAATAATCCTTAGCTTTTGGTAGGCTTATATCTTCTGACTTGTTATTATCCCACTATCATCAATACCATGAAGAAAACAAACCAATGCCTAAATTCGATAAAACGAAATCTCAATGATCAAGGCTCTTGTCCTCTATACATTGATTTAACACACACACACACATATATATAGAGGTATCCTTAGCATTTGTCAGGATCACATATTTTGTTTTGTAATTCCTAAATTATTAATACTATAAAGAAAACCAAACTAATGTCGTAATGTAACCAAACTAATGTATATGAGTTTGTCACTGGAAGTTCCTTAACTGACAAGGTGGTTTACTTTGGCTGTCAATTCATTTCTATATGAATGCTTATCAACAATAATCTTTTATTTATTATTTTTTTTATGAGTTAAATCAACATTGATCTTAACACTAAAAAGACTATGAGACCATTGCTATACCAAGTAACCTGTTCAATTAAAACAACTATGAAGAGTAAAACTAACATCGTCGCCATCTGCAAAACCAATCCGCATAAAAGCTAGCACTAACAACATATTGCGCGTCAAAGCATTGATTTGAAGTGTAAACATCAGAGATTGAAAGAATCAACCACCAAATTATTATTAAGGGACCTAATTATAAACATTTGCTTTCTGTCATTAAAGTAAATAAGTGCCGTTAACACTTGACAATCCTGAAACTGACATCAGACATCTACCCCGCAAATGTTGCATTAAATCACAACCCACATTCACTAACTAAAATGACACTCCCAAAACAAAACATGTTGCACGAATGTAACATGCTATTTCGAACTCATTTTGTTGTAGCAACATCTGGGTTGACTAGTACAAGGCTACACAAAGAGAGGATGGATACATGTAAAAGCCCATTTCATGGGATATTCACTTATAAAAAAGAAAAAGGAAAATTGTTATTTCAATGAATGTCCACAATTTGTGGACATCAGGTGTGTACGGATGGTGTGAAATGGGAGTGTGAGACAACACTGTCTTGAAAAAACAGTACAACATCAAACCTCTACAGTTTGTTATTTTCTACTCCCTCCAGCAACAAAAGTGTCATTCCTTTCTAAAATCTTATTGATACATCAATATTTGGGAGGTGAGATTCTTAATGTCTACATTATATCTTTGTTAATAACACTAGGATATGTCAATCAATTAAGCACAAAATCTTAATAAAATATTTATAAAAAAAAAAAATAAGAATCTCAATCAATAGAAGGTGAGGGTCATGCACTCCGCTTAGTGGGTGTAAAACTTATCAATTAAAAAAGAAAAAGTGATAAAATCTGATAAAACTATGGAGGAAACACAAAAAAAAAAAAAAGGATAAAAAATATTTTTATTGTTGCATTCCTACATGCCTCAGACGTGTATCCTTTGGCTATTAATCAGTTCGCAGTGCTAGGTTGTTCTACCTATTTTTTGCATACAGGTATTGCGGTTTTCAAAATAACTTCAATCATGGTTTTTTGATTGTCGTACAAAGCAACTATATTCATAAAATCAAACACAACATGAATCAAACACAACATGAAGCAAACAAATATAGCTAGATAAAAAACATATTTACAGCAGAAAAAAAGAAGAGGAAAATATTATCTTGATCCGACGGGAAATTTCTTGTAAAAGAAAGAAGAAAATATATATACAGTTTTGGTATTAAGGGATGAATCAAAATGCAGTGGAAACAAAAAAACAAAAGATAAAGACTTTTCATAAGTTTTGAAGGGCAATGATATATCAGAGAAAAAAAAAAAAAAAACTGGTATATAATTGAAAGGAGAATAATAATATGGTGATGATAGATAAACTAGAATGAAAAAAGAAATAAGGTCGTACCTTGTTAACACAGACGACAGAGATTATGCCGAAGAGCTTCCGTTCCTTAGGAGAGAGGAGAGGAGAGGAGACGAGAGACTAAAACCCTAACATTTGTACGTTTGGCTTTGTAGGTGCAACTCTGCTAGGGTTGGAAAAAAACCTCTCTTTTTTTTTTTTCTTTTTTTGGGCTAAAATGAAAAAACACTACTGGGCTTGGACCAATTGCAAAAATATTTGGCATTTGGCATACCAAACACCAAAAACAGAGCATCATGAGGTGTGTTAAATGTCAAAATTTTGAAACATGCTATAGTACCATCTCAACTTTGGCATGGTACGGAACAAAATGACATATGATTTCAGTGGCGACGCCACGTTCATGTTAGGGTGTTCCTAGGAACACCCTGACAAAAAAAAAATTATATATAATAATTAAAATTTTTTTATTTGTTTACCCTTAAAAAAGAAATTAAGAACACCCTCAATCAAAATTAAGAACCCCTTCAAATAAAAAAATTAAAAAAAAAAATTTATTTGTTCTACTTTCAAGCAAAAAAAAAAAAAAAAAAAAAAAAAAAAAATTGTAACAAGCAAACCCACTAGGAAAAAAAAGCCCAATATACTGAAAACAGAAACTCATGGATTCTCAAAAAAAAAAAACTGATCGTTATAAGACTGATTGGTGCAAGCCCACCAAACCCATTCATTCCTCAGCCACCCTCCAAATACTAACAAAAGACCCCATTCTTCTCCATCAAATTCCAAATCACCAATGAAAAAAATAATACTAATAAATAAACAAAAGAGCAAAACAAATCTCCTCTTACATTTACTGGGAGTATAATGCCCCCATCATGCTGCCTCTCCATGACAGTCCTCCACACCGCCAGTCGCCCTTTTATGAATCACTGGTATCTTTTTCATTTTTTATCTCGCTCTCTTGTTGTGTGTTTGTTACCTTCATTTTCTTTCTTTCTTTTTTTTCTATAACTATGTGTTTTGTATAACTCTGTGTGCTGTGTTACTGCTGTACAGCACTTCAAAATACTGTGTCTAAGTGTGAGAATGACATTTTTGTGGCTGTAAATTTGACAAGTGTGGATTTCTGTCTTTTACTTTAATTATATAATATATTATAATATTTTTGAGTTTCTGTTATATAATAATATATAAGATTATAAAATATCGTTATATATAATTAGTTATTACAATGTACTGTTGTTTGCATTTATATTTTGGCTTGAGTGCTTAAGTTATAAATGAGTTTTATACAATAAAAAAAACGTAGGACACAACATTATTAAGCTAAAATATTAATTCATAAAATAAAAATTTTTATTGGGTCTTGAATTTTTTTTTTTAATTCAATAATTTTGTTATATTTAATTTGCCCCCTAGAAAAACTTTATGGCCCCGCCACTGACCTCGAAACATCCGAAATAGACCAGAATGACCCGAAATTTTTTCTGAAGTAGAATAGGGTGGGTTACTGTTCCGGTTTGTTTACCGGCATGGTATTTTTCAGCCGTTACGGAATAGAATTAATAATGTTGAATCAAACCTAATTACCTGAAAGCTAAAAAGAAATAAGATTGTGTAATTTATGCTTCATAAGGAACACCCTGAACAAAATTTCTAGAGTCGCCATTGTATGGTTTTATTATTTTTTATTCTCTTTTCTCTCTCCTCTCTTATCACTTTATTCCTTTTTTTTCCTCTCCTCTCTCATTCTTTCTCAGACATTCGGACAGACCTGTCAACCCATCTCTTCTTTCACTCTTTTTTCTTCTCATTGTTGTTGCTTTTCTCTCTTCTATTCAGCCTCGCCGCGCCACCTAATCCCGATCAGTGTTGCTGTGGTTTTTTTTTTTTTTTTTTTTGGCAGTGATTTGATGGGTTTGTTTGGCAGTGGGTGTGTTTAGATGGTGATGGGCAGATCGGTTGGGTTCTGGGTACAAATTCGATGGTGGGTGGGTGGGTCGGCGGTGGGTGGGTGCGAATTTGGTTGTGTTTTTTGTTTTTGTTTTTGTTGTTTTGTGGTGGTGGTTTTGGTGTTCTGCTGTGGTGGTTCTGGTGTGAGATGGTGGTGGGGTGGGATGTGGGGTGTTGATGGGTGGGTGGGTCAGCGGTGCACGGGTGGGTTAGTGGCGGCAGTGGGTGGGTCGGCCTCACTGTGGAGTTCAGCTATTTTCTCTCATTTCTCTCTGTATATTGGCGGCTAATGGATTTTTGTTGGTGGTGGCGGGTTGTACCTATGGGTGGTGGCGGCGGGCTGTGCTTGGGTATGGTGGTGGGTTTGTCACTGGTTGTGTTTGTGTATGTAGGGGGTTTTTATTTTGTATTTTTTATATTTATGGTTTTTTTAATATTGGTATATATTATTTTAATGTATAGAATTGAAGAATAGAAGATGTGATAAATGGTGAATTGTAAAATGGTGTGTTAAAATAATAAAGTAGGTTTTTAGTGTATTAAAATGACATTTTTTAATGAGGTTTTTCAATTCTTTTAACTTCAATTATGGGCTTGGATCCATAAGAGCTAATGAAAGTAAATCCCTGAGGTCAATTTGGCGAATATAAATATTACAAATGAGGTGTTTTTGCATTTATGTTTTTTTTTTTTTTTGGCTTACTTTTTTCTTATTTTTTAATTTTTTTAAAATTTAATTTTAGGGTAATTTATATATATATATATATATATAATTATTTTAGAATAAAACTTAGATACAGAAAATACATTAAATTCAAACACTTAGTTGCATTGGCCAGTAAAATACAAACATTTATATTTTTTCCAAGGATATTATAATTAAATTTACTCAATTCAAGTATTTGAATTAAGTTGGAGAATCTAAGGGTCCGTTTAGTTTAGAGGTGTCTCAGTTTTCATAACTCAGTTCTCAGTTTTCATAACTCAAACTCAAAACCCATAACTCTTAACTCAGTTTCCACTTTCTCTCAAAAATGCCAAAATTCTTGTTTGGCAACATAACCCAATCACATAACTCAAAATTTAAGCATATTTTTTGCCAAAATGGTAGAGCCCACCACTGACACTACACTGTTTACTTATGGTTGGTACCCGCGGGAGATTTCTCTTACCTCTCACTAGACATTTTCTCCAGCACACTCAGTCCAGAAACAAACCCAAACCCTATAAAGCGAAATCCATTTCACAGAAACCCATTAACATCTCTTTTCTCAGAAACCCATTTCACGCACCAATACCCAGCTACACTGAAACCTAGCTGCACCACCACCAACAGCAAACCTAGAAATCCACAGCCACAACCTCCACCACCAACAGCCCTCAACACAACCACAACCTCCACCAAAAAACCCACAAACAAAAACCCACAAACACAGAAAACCCAAACCCAAACCTAAGAATCCTTAGATCAAAAACCAAAATCACTAAAATCAGGTGTGGGTTTTGTTTCTGGGTATAAATTTATGCATGTATGAAAATAGTGGAGTGGGATTTGAAGAAGAAAGAAAGAAAGAAAAAGAAAGAAGAAGAAGAAGAAGAAAAAAAAAAAAAAACGTTGGAGTGGGTCTGAAGAAGAAGGAAAGAAAGAAAAAGAAAGAAGAAGAAGAAGAAGAAAAAAACGTTGGAGTGGGTTTGAAGAAGAAGGAAAGAAAGAAAAAGAAAGAAGAAGAAGAAGAAGAAAAAATGAAACGTTGGAGTGGGTTTGAGGGTCTGAAGAAGAAGGAAAGAAAGAAAAAGAAAGAAGAAGAAAAAAAAAATGTTGGAGTGTGGGTCTGAAGAAGAAGGAAAGAAAGAAAAAGAAAGAATAAGAAGAAGAAAAAAAAAAAAAAAACGTTGGAGTGTGGGTCTGAAGAAGAAACAAAGAAAGAGAGAAAGAAAAGGAAAGAAGAAGAAGAAGAAAGAAAGAAGAAAGAGGAATTGCCATTGGTCATGAGTGGTTTGACTTGACAACACACAAGTCATGGCCCCCACAAATACCTTATATTTACTAGCATGCCATTGAGTTATGTAACTTAGAAACTGAAAACACCAATTTGGTGTTTCCGGTTTTCTGCACTGTAGCTCAACTCAAACCAAGTTTGAGTGATAAGAACAAGGAGAGGAAATCAAGCCAAACACAATATTTTCAGTGGGTCCCAAGCCAATTCTCAATTTGAGTGATGAGAACTCAGTTTGAGTGATGAGAATTGGCTAATCCAAATGGGGCCTAAATGTCCTACACCTAAAATTCTATACTTGAGTTTTACCTTTAATTTTATTATATATATGCAAAAAATTTGTATCTCCGTTAAATTTTATCTCTCATGTATATATTAATGTAGCTATAAAAATTAATAACTTTTCCTCTTTATAAAATCTATACAAAAATTGAAATTTTGTATCCCCAAAAGCAAGAAGAATGTTTTTTTTTTTTTTTAATTGAATAAAAATTTTTTTTTTTTAAAAAGCACTAAAATTCATAACCCTTCACATCAATAGTCCACACTCCACAGCATGGTTTTGAAGGTTAACCATGAACCGTTCATTAGGACAGTTCTTTTAACTTAAAAAACCGTTCTTTGTAAAAAAAAATAGTAAACCGTGCGAACCGCAGTTGAACCTCTTGGGTTTGAAAACCGTGGACGGTTCTTGCGGTTCACTTCAGGACAGAGGTTTTTTTTTTTTTTTTTTTTTTTTTTTTTTTTTTTTTTTTTTTTTTTTTTTTAAATTGAAGAAGAAGGAGGTATTTTCAGCAACTTATCACCATTATTAAGAAAACCACCAAGAAAAATCAATCAATACAAACAACTGAAATAAAAATAGCAGTATAAGATCTAACTAAATCTCCGATAATCTGCCTCCACAAGTCGCTAGTTTCCAGTCAGCTTCTACCCTTGTTGTCCGCTGCAACCTCTAGTCGAGGACTGGCGATCGGATCTCGCCAAAATCAAAACCAGTGGTAGTAATGGCTGTGGCTCTTTCTCTCTTTCTCCCTTCCTCTCACTATTTTGTTTTCATTTTGTTGAGATATCTTTGTTTTGTTTGATAAAGCTGTGATACATAGTCTTAGTAAAAAACGCCTTGAGACTTGAGAGTCTCACCCATCGTGTACCACAAACATCAGATCACATAACTATTTAAATATTTATTTATTCATTTTTCTGATGAGATTAATATATTTATTATATAATTAGTTTTTATCTTTGTTGATATTCATTCTATTCATGCATTACAGTACTAGTGTTCCACTGTCCCACAGTATATGGCACTACTACCATAGTAGCTTTTAGCTTTATCAACTATCCTCCTTAATATTTTAATAATATTTTATATTAGATTTCAAATTGATAACAATGATTTACTATTTGGTATGGTTAGTGATTTAAGTAAAAATCAATATATAATCAGTAAATTAACTTTGACATTGTTATGTACTTATATACTTGCTTATTTATTATGTTTGCTTTTGATTTAATTTTTTATTATTTATCATATCAATAATACATTTGAAATATAGATCTTTATATTTATTTAGGGGCTATTTTAGTTAAATTTTGTATTTATATTAATTTATATTTAAATAATTGTTAAATTAATTATGATGTCATTACGGTTCGACCTCAATTTGACCTTGATCTGACCTTAAAATCTTTGAACCTCTTTCTTTTACGGTTTATTGAACGGTCCATATTTGAAAACCATGCTCCATAGTTCACACTCATTTTTTAAAGAGCTCATCAACCACACATGGCAGCACCAGTTCGAACTCTTGGGCTTCACGTAGACGCTCTAATAATACTTGTTCCCATGACATGAGCTTTAACAACGTTGCCTTGTTCTTGAATATGATGACTCTCTCTCTATCTCTCTCTCTATGAATAGAACTAAATATATAGAAAATTAATATATTGTCAGCTTAGTTTAGTTTATACTAAAATGTCTTTCTAGCCGATTTTCATTGTTTTGCCCCTCGACTTTATAAGTTTATATATTCTCATAAACAATTGTCCTTTATAGGGATCTGGTGGCTAAGGGGCTGTTTGGATTTGGTTGTTTTCATAACTCATCACTGAGTTTTCATCACCCATAACTCAAAACTGGTGGGTCCCACGGTACAGACACCTGTTTGGATTTGTTCTAAGTTTTTGTTTTCAACACTCAATTCTCACTAAATTGAGTGATGAGTAATGGAAACCGGAAACAATTTTTTGGTGTTTTTGAATTATGGAAACTGAGTAACGGTGGCAGTTTGGTAATTTTCTAAGAAACACATGGGCCCACGATAGAGAGTTGTCCAATCCACCTTAGAACTTTTGCTCTCTCCAACACTCCACCCAACGGCTACTACTCATGTGACTCTCCCCTTCACACGAAAGCCATTGAAGAGCAAATCCTTTAGTACATTTCTTCAGAGCAACTTCACCCACATCGAACCCTTCAGTGCATTTCTTCTTCTCCAATCTCACACCCCATTCATGGCCTTTCTTCTCTGATCTGCCTTCCGTTCTTCATCCTTCTCCCTTCCCATGGCAACCCATCCGACGAAGAAGATCTCAAACGCCGCTCAACCTCAGGCACCTAGTTGGTGTTTCTAAGCCCAATAAAAATCTGACATCTGTCTAAAAGAAACAAATCAGCATATCACACCTTTTACACCTGAAAAGACAAATATACCCCTGAAAAATTTCAAATCCCCGCCTCTAACACACCCTTTTCCCCTTTTCAGCAAAATCAAAACTCTCTCCATTTCTGATTTCTCTCACCGCACCACCATCTTCACTCTCTCTTTCTCTCAACTCCAAAGCTCCACATCCATTGCCTAGCATCGCCGCCGGAAAAAATTTCAAAGACTCGCCCTCTCTTGCTTTTCCCCTTTTCGCAAAATCAAAAAAATTTCATCTCTTTCTCTCTCTGTTTCTCTCGGCACCACCGGAGCACATCAGCACCTCCATGACTCCATCTTCTCTCTCTCAACTCCAAACCTTGACAGCCGTTGCCTAGCATTGTCGCTGGAGACCGACCTTTGTCTCATCAGAAAAACGCCCAAAACTGTCTCTTTTTCTCGTTATTTACGACCACCGACGCCAGAAGTTTTCTCGCCGCATCTAACACCTGAATTTGCAAGAAGGTTTTCTTCTCTCTTTTTGAATTTATTTTATGAAATTTTCTATTTACATATGTTTTGTTTTGTATTATTTTTTATTTTTATAAATTACCATATACATTCATATGTAGAAAGGAAACTTGTATTGTTCGATAAAATGCTTCAGTGAGATGATGCATTTATATATTACAACGCAATTACTAGTAGTATTTCAAGTTGAAGCACTTATGAAAAAAACCCAAAGAATGTTGATTAGATTATGTATTTATATGGGATTTATAAATATAGGAACTAGAATAGCCAAAGTCTGGGAGACTTGCAATTCCGGATTAGCTAAGTTTAAGTTGTTTCTGGATTAGTGAAAACCATTTGTGATTAGTATCTATCCATACCAATTTTGTATGTACATTTCACTATCTATCTATCCACACACACACACTCACATTTCACTAACAATATAAATCTGTGCTTCAAGAATTCATAATTCTTATATTAGAAATTATTATCAACAAGATTTTGGTGTTCATGTTGCATGCAAACTGTTATACCAATTAATTCAATCACTACTAGCTAGGAAATATACCTAATCTAACCTTAGTAATAAGCTCACCCAACTGGTGCAGTGTCCTGCATTATTTGCTTTTTCATAGTTGGAATTTTCACGATTTGTTTCATTCTTTGTAATAATTTTTTTTCATGGTGCAAGGATGGATGTGATGCTTTTGTTTCGTTGTTTTTGCTGTAGGAATTGATTTTAATAAATATTTTCTTCCTAAGAGTCTCCTCTAAGGCATTCAATCTATCTTATTGTCATTTTATTAGTTTAAGTCTTTGGTTGAGTTATTATGGAAAATTAGGATATTTTGATAATTGGTGTAAAGCCCACTTGAGTGTGTATGTGTTTATGGTTGAGGACCAATGGGTGTAGGGGCTATATTGTTCCAGTTAAGGCAATATTTTGGTGCTAGACATTTTTTGTTGTTGTTATTTTGATAATGTAGTGAACGGCAGGTGCTGACTCCTTTTTTTTATTTAGATTTCTTGCAAGTGGGGAGAAGGGGATTTGTTTTTATTTTTATTTTTCCAGGGGTGTGTTTACAAGAAGACTTTTAGAAGCATGGCAAGTTCATTTTGTGTGTGAAGGTTGTTGACACCACTGCTACTACAAGTGCTATTTTTGTAATTGAAACTACTACAAGGGCTAGGGAAGCAAGGGTTGCTGCTACAAGTGCGGGAGATTCAATAGCTGCTGCTGCAAGTGCTGAAGATTCAAATTCAAAGGATGCAGGCCAAGAAGAACAAACCTTGGAGGATTTGAGAACATATAACTAGGCATTAACAATAATCTGTTTTATGTAATCCACACACATTTGGTGGTGATAATTTTGGAGCTTTAGGTGATATAGAGTATGTACCTGCAAATAATTCTGGAATTTTTTTTTTTTTTTTTTGGGGTCCTTAATATAATTCTGCAGCTTTAGGTGATAATTCTCACCTATTTATCCCGAATAAAGCCGCATTTTTATAGATTGTTTGGGTGATATACATGAATAACATGACTACGTTGCTACATCAATAGCATGGAAACTCTTATGGGAATACCTATTTTGTCAAACTTGAAAATATGTCATTGTAAATTGAAATACTTATTCTATTAAAGCTTGAGCAAGATTTTTTCCCTGGACACAATTCTGAAATTTAGATTATATATAATGTGTTGTTGTTTGCTGTAATACCTATAATTTAGATTATATAAAATGCAACTGCCTTAATCAATGGTGCTGTTTGTCTTTGGTACCCAATGATTATCAAAGTTAACATAAAGGTAAATTTTCATTGAACCAAAAGCTAACATAAAGATAAATTTTATGATACATCACTATTATTGGCATCAATATTCAAAAAGTTACATCAAGGTAACAACATTTAGGCTGCTTTTGTTTTGCCAGCATACATAAACACACCAAAACAAACTACAAAAACAAACTACAAAAAATAGCCAAGATCCTATTGATGCCTACTTTAGCTACTTCACAATTATTTTGTATTTATCCATCATTGATTGATACTTCAGAGCTTCAATTTGTCCCATTGCTTCATATTTGACATCTTCATTGCTTTAATGAAAAATCTTACATAGTTGACAACCCCCTACAATAATCCAACAAGAAACAAAAATTTAATAATTAGTATAGCCAACAACAATACCAGTTTTTTTTTTTTGGATAGGTAAATAAAACTCCACTACAATTATGATGAAAAAGTACAAAGAAAAAGACAAAGCAAGCAATGTGCTAAGAACCAGAAAAATAGCAAAATAATAAATAAGAAAGTATAATTATTTAGCAAATTTGGTAAGGAATTAAAAGTAAAAAAAAAAAATTGAAGTATGGTCAGGTCACTCTTTGTGCTTACTGCCTCACTCTTTGTCCTACATTGGATCTTCCTTTTAAATAGATATAGAAGTTGGTCATCCATATGAGTGAAACTTTAGCTACCCACAAGGTTATATTGTGTAAAAACATCCAAAGATTGCATATTCGAATTTACTTGTTCTGTTGGTTTGGGATCCTCAACCTGTTGTAACTACCTTAATCATGCATACCCTCCTTTATGTGGCTATGTTTCTGAAACTGTTTCAGTTTTCCTAATCAATATTAAATTTTTATAGAGTATAATTAGCAGCTATCACCATAGTTTGCAAAAGGTCACACAGGATCAAAACATAATTATCTTTCTTCTTGCATTCTTAAACATGGATGAATCACAAAAGCATGCTTGCAAACAAATTGTTGGTTTTCCTAGCACCTCCATCTGAACTTAAAATTCCAATCCTCTTGTTATAGCTAACCAATGAAAGACTTGGGTGTTATTAGTTTGTGAAAGAGACTTGATCAAGGAAAATTATGCATTTAGGCTTTTGGATGATATATGAAACATTGTGATTCTATAAGCAAACCATATATAGCTACCCCATTCTCCAAAAAGAGATACTGCTTTCTTTCACCCACCTTTTGGAATGCACTTTTCCCTAATTTCAAAGCAGCCTCACCAAATTAGTTACAACTTTAAGGCATAACTCATTTGTGTGGACTGGATGATGAAGAAAATTTATCAACACTGGTTAAGACAAGGGACATGATCAGTGAAGTTGAACCTGATTGGGGGAAAAAGGTACTTACTACTGTATTTAACAATTCCATCAGATTAGCACTTATCCTATCATCCAATTGAGGAAGCAATAAACATAGATAACGAGAGTTTTAAAAAAACTTTTGGACAATGTAGAACAGGTTATAGCTAATTCTCATCAATAATCTTAACAAAAGCAAGATAGATATCCAAATAAAAGCTAAATGTATCACAAGTTGGGCCACATTTTATGTCTACACATGCTCTTTAACTGGACTCAAACTCAAAAAGACATGCATCTCTTACAACATGTACCTAAAGTTCATATCTTCTCTAATTCGAATTTGCTAACAAAAATTGCAGAACTGACTATGGAATACAAGCGTTTCCTGATATCCAAATCATTAGCTACAATGTACCCGAACAAGCATGGTGACCTTAACGCATATCATTCTAATTAACCTCAAATTTGTAGAAATATGTCACAAACCCATTATAAGTAGCATAATATTATGCAAGAATTATTCTTAAAATTCACAAAAAAAAAATTAGTAAAATTAAGGACTATGCAAAAAAAGACATTTTGGAAAAATATAAAGTTACCCACAAAAGAAAAATGGTAAATTTGACATATATGGGAAAATTATACAAGAGAAAGAGAGTGACCTGGGATGTGAAAGCACCGGTTTTGTCAATGATGTTTGGTTTCTCTGTTTCTTCATCTCTTTGAGGGTTGAGAGCTCGGATGGGAATTTTGCTTTTGACCCTTGTCCTTGAGAAGTGAACTGGGTTCTCAAAGCAGAACTTGATTGTACTGGTTCTCTTTGCAAATTCAGGTGTTAGAAGCGGCGAGAAAACTTCTGGCAATGTTGGTTGGAAACAACGAGAAAGAGAGACAGTTTTGGGTGTTTTTCTGACGAGAAGAAGGTCGGTCTCCAGCAACGATGCTAGGTAGCGGCTGTCAAGGTTTGGAGTTGAGAGAGAGAAGATGGAGTCATAGAGGTGCTGGTGTGCTCTGGTGGTGCCGAGAGAAACGGAGAGAGAAAGAGATGAAATTTTTTTGATTTTGCGAAAAGGGGAAAAGCAAGAGAAGGCGAGTCTTTGAAATTTTTTCCGGCGGCGATGCTAGGCAGTGGATGTGGAGCTTTAGAGTTGAGAGAAAGAGAGAGTGAAGATGGTGATGCGGTGAGAGAAAGTAGAAATGGAGAGAGAGAGTTTTGATTTTGCTGAAGAAGGGGAAAAGGGTGTTACAGGCGGGGGCTTGAAATTTTTCAAGGGTATACTTGTCTTTTCAGGTGTATAAGGTGTGGTAGGCTGATCTGTTTCTTTTAGACAAATGTCACATTTTTATTGGACTTAGAAACACCAATTAGGTGCTGATGTGGAGTTCCTGAAACATCATGTACTTTCTCCCACCCAACGGCTACTACTCATGTGACTCTCCCCTTCACACGAAAGCCATTGAAGAGCAAATCCTTCAGTACATTTCTTCAGAGCAACTTCACCCACACCGAACCCTTCAGTGCATTTCTTCTTCTCCAATCTCACACCCCATTCATGGCCTTTCTTCTCCGATCTGCCTTCCGTTCTTCGTCCTTCTCCCTTCCCACGGCAACCCATCCGACGAAGAAGATCTCAAACGCCACTCAACCTCAAGCACTATGAACTCCGGCGATGACACTGCCAGACCGAGACCACCACACCACTTCATTCGTGGTTTGTCCACTCACAACAAGGTAGATCCACCACTCTCTTTTCCTTTTCTTAAACATGAATTTCCCTTGGACCTATGGAGTTGTGCTTCTGATTTTTTAGAAAATTTTTTGGGGATTTTTTGTCTGTCTCTCTTTTTTGCCTTGTCTGTGGTGTTTGTGTGAGAACTCCAGTTTTATTTATTTATTTATTTTTCCTTGTTTGAGATTTGTTCTCTGTGGTGGGACGGTTTGTCTAACCTTGTGAATCCCATATAGAACCTGTTCTCATTTTGTACAGATTGTTATGGATGAGGGCGATGTTGTTGTTGTTTCTGAACTAGAATGGTGGTTGTGGTTGTGGAATGGTGATTGTTATTGCATTTTCGTGACTTTGATGGTACCCCTTTTTGGGTTAGCTGAAATTGTTGCGAAATGTTTTTGGGTCTCAGTTTTGGGTCTTCACTTTGATAAAGCCAGAGATGTTTACTGTAAATTTATTAGAGCTTTGGGTCTTCATGCTGAGAGTTTTGGGTCTTAATTTTTTTAGAGTTTTGTGATACCTTTTTTGGGTCTTCATGTTGAGAGTTTTATGATACATTGGACTGAGCTTAGGAGTTTAGGACCTTTAACAGATCCAAATTAAAAACGCAGCTACTGCCATCTGTCGTGCTTGTCAATGTGTGGGTCTTTTCATAAATTTTCCTCTATTGCCTTGCTGTTGCTGTACAAAAATTATCCGACTAATTACTACTTCTTTCTTTGACACATCATTTTAATTTATAATGTACCCAATTGCCATCGGTTCATAATTTTAAATGAGTTTTTTGGGATTGTAATCGGTTTATCATCATTTCTTTAGAGGTATGGACAATGTACTTTGTAATTGTATACTGTGGATGCAAATATCATCATTGTTCATATGATAAAAGTTGCTGATATACTTGTAGTGGCTGCATGACTTTAAAAGCATGACTTTGTATGCCATTTGGAATATAGACACATGACTTTATGCCCGGAGAAGTTTTGATAAATTGTTGTACCCTTGACTACAATACATTTAAAGCTTTGTAGATACATATTGATAAATATAGTTGCCTTATGGATTTGTAATTCTTCTGTCATCAGTGTTCTTAGATGAATGTGAATATACTTAAAGTAGATACATAAAGATAAATATAGTCGTACTATACGTACATGAATGTCATACATATCTGATACAAGCCTACCAATTGTCACTTTCATTTATCATTTGGAAATTATGAATATGGATCCTATGCTCAATATTTTTTCCTCTAACAATATTGGGATTTTTGTATTGTACTTGTAATATGATTGCGTATGAGATGTGTGTGTCGTTATTTAAGATGGCTGCGGACTTGAGAAGGTGGGATGACGACTGTGTAGATGAGTTATGTGATCTTGTATTTGGACAATTTTTGCTTGGGAATATGTATCGCCATGTTGCCAATGACTGTGTGTGGGAGGAGATCACACACACTCTTAATGCCTGGACTGGGAAGGCTTTACCAAGACGCAGGTGATTAGGAAGTTCACTTCTCTCTGACGATGGTAACGCACAGTCACGGGTGTTCGTAGATATGGTCATTTTGGGAATGTTCCCCCCATGCCCTCTCTTGACCGATTGTTTCATGACCTGCCTCAGTAAGAGACGGATGCATAGTTGAAGCAATTTAGTGCATGTCCCTTTTGTGATTCTACTGACATATTTTGTTCCCATTATGTTTGGTAGAGTAGTTTCATATTTAATTTAATTTTATTTTTAATAACATTTTTTCCCTTTTCCTTTGTTTTCTTCTTCAGGTCTTATTTTAACTTATGTGTCATTTTTGCTTTAACCTTTTTTCTCTTCTTCACACGTGCTTTACATCTTATCTCTATCGTGTCTCTTCTAGATTTTTCTTCAGATCTACTTTCCTCTTTTCTTTTTTCTCCTTATTTCTTAGTCACATCTTTTCTTCTCTCTCAATGTTCTCCTCAAGCATCGTTTTACGCCGCCACGATGCTTCTTTCAACAAGCATCGTTCATCCCTAATAGCACCTCCATGTTCCTCTCTCAAGCCGCCTCTACCCAGCACAACGTCTCCTCACCTCCATTACTGATCTATATCTGCTTTGTTTGGATTATAGGTTTATATTTTCATTATTTTGTATGGGAAATCAAGAATTTTTGTTTCGGCCCGAAATCCATTTTTGGTTGAGGGTGTTCCTAATTTTGGTTTAAGGGTGAACAAATAAAAAAAATTTAATTATTATATATAAATATTTTTTTTTTTAGGTTAGGGTGTTCCTAGGAACACCCTGGCCTGATCGTGGTGCCGCCACTGAATAGTGCGAACCGCGGTTGAACCACTTGGGTTTGAAAACCGTGGACAGTTCTTGCGGTTCACTTCAGCACAGAGTTAAAAAAAAAAAAAAAAATTGAAGAAGAAGGAGGAATTTACAGCACCTTATCACCATTGTTAAGAAAACCTCCAAGAAAAATCAATCAATACAAAGAATTGAAATGAAAATAGTAGTATAAGATCTAACTAAATCTCCGATAATCTGCCTCCAGAAGTCGCAAGTTGCCAGTCAGCTTCTGCCCTTGTCGTCCGCTGCAACCTCCAGTCGATGACTGGTGATCGGATCTCTCCAAAGTCAAAACCAGTGGTAGTAATGATTGTGGCTCTTTCTCTCTTTCTCCCTTCCTTTCACTGTTTTGTTTTCATTTTGCTGAGACATCTTTGTTTTGTTTGATAAAGCTGTAATACATAGTCTTAGTAAAAAACGCCTTAAGACTTGAGAGGTCTCGCCCATCGCGTACCACAGACTCTCAGATCACATAACTATTTAAATATTTGTTTATTCATTTTTTTGATGAGATTAATATATTTATTATATAATTAGTTTTTATCTTTGTTGATATTCATTCTATTCATGCATTACAGTACTAGTGTTCCACTGTCCCACAGTATATGGAACTACTACCACAGTAGCTTTTAGCTTCATCAACTATCATCCTTAATATTTTAATAATATTTTATATTAGATTTCAAATTGATAACAATGGTTTACTATTTGGTATGGTTAGTGATTTATGTAAAATCAATATATAATCGGTAAATCAACTTTGACATTGTTATGTACTTATATACTTGCTTATTTATTATGTTTGCTTTTGATTTTTTTTTTTTTTTTAATTTATCATATCAACAATACATTTGAAATATAGATCTTTACATTTATTTAGGGACTATTTTAGTCAAAATTTTTATTTATATTAATTTAATATATTAATTTATATTTAAATAATTATTAAATTAATTATGACGTCATTACAGTTTGACCTCGGTCCAACCTTAAAATCTTTGAACCTCTTTCTTTTGCGGTTCATTGAATTATCCGGGTTTGAAAACAATGCTCCACAGTTCACACTCATTTTTTAAAGAGCTCATCAACCACGCATGGCAGCACCAGTTCGAACTCTTTGGCTCCATGTAGACGCTCCAATAATACTTGTTCCCATGACACGAGCTTTAACAACGTTGCCTTGTTCTTGAATATGATGACTCTCTCTCTCTCTCTGAATGGAACTAAATATATAGAAAATTAATATATTGTCAACTTAGTTTAGTTTATACTAAAATGTCTTTCTAGCCAATTTTCATTGTTTTGCCCCTCGACTTTATAAGTTTATATATTCTCACAGACAATTGTCCTCTATAGGGATCTGGTGGCTAAGGGGCTGTTTGGATTTGGTTGTTTTCATAACTCATCATTGAGTTTTCATCACCTATAACTCAAAACTGGTGGGTTCCACGGCACAGACACCTGTTTGGATTTGTTTTGAGTTTTTGTTTTCATCACTCAATTCTCACTAAATTGAGTGATGAGTAATGGAAACCGGAAACAATTTTTTGGTATTTTTGAGTTATGGGAACTGAGTAACGGTGGTAGTTTGGTACTTTCCTGAGAAACACATGGCCCATGACAGAGAGTTGTCCAATCCACCTTAGACCTTTTGCTCTCTCTAACACTCCACCCAACGACTACTACTCACGTGCCTCTCCCCTTCACACGAAAGCCATTGAAGAGCAAATCCTTCAGTACATTTCTTCAAAGCAACATCACCCACAACAAACCCTTCAGTGCATTTCTTCTTCTCCAATCTCACTCCCCATTCACGGCCTTTCTTCTCTGATCCGCCTTCCATTCTTTGTCCTTCACCCTTCCCACGGCAACCCATTCAACGAAGAAGATCTCAAACACTGCTCAACCTCGAGCATTGTGAACTCCAGCGATGACACTGCCAGACCAAGACCACCACACCACTTCATTCGTGGTTTGTCCACTCACAGCAAGGTAGATCCACTACTCTCTCTTCCTTTTCTTAAACATGAATTTCCCTTAGACCTATGGAGTTGTGCTTCTGATTTTTTAGAAATTGTTTTGGGGATTTTTCACCTGTCTCTCTTTTCTGCTTTGTCTGTGGTGTTTGTGTGAGAACTCCAGTTTTATTTATTTATTTATTTTTCCTTGTTTGAGATTTGTTCCCTGTGGTAGGACGGTTTGTCTAACCTTGTGAATCCCATATAGAACCTGTTCTCATTTTGTACAGATTGTTATGGATGAGGGCGATGTTGTTGTTGTTTCTGAACTAGAATGGTGGTTGTGGTTGTGGAATGGTGATTGTTATAGCATTTTCGTGACTTTGATGGTACCCCTTTTTGGGTTAGCTGAAATTGTTGTGAACTGTTTTTGGGTCTCAGTTATGGGTCTTCACTTTGATAAAGCCAGAGATGTATACTGTAAATTTATTAGAGCTGAGAGAGAGAGAGAGAGAGAGAGAGAGAGAGAGAGAGAGAACCATTTTTTTGTGAGGGAAAACTGTGCATGGAATAGAAGAGATAGTGACAAATTTATAGTAAGATTATGTGAATAAGAAGAGACAAAAATAAAGCAAAACGAAGGGAAAAAGGAAAAAATGATATTAATGTAAAGGGTAGTAGGGGAGATGAAAAGGTAAGTGGGGGAAATGAAAAGGTAAGGGAGGGAGAAAGATTGAAGAAGTAGTGGAGAGATGAAATGGTAAGAGAGAGAGAGAAAGGTTGGAGAAGGGTAAATATTAAAAAAATAAATGTTAAAAACAATTATAGAAAAAAAAAAAAAAAAAAAAACCCTAAAATTGAACTGAAAAGGCTTTGGGTTGGGCTTGATAGTAGAACTAAATAAATAAAAACTGGGCTTGATTAATTACTACAATTTGAGAGTTTTGGGTCTTAATTTTTTTAGGGTTTTGTGATACCTTTTTTGGGTCTTCATGTTGAGAGTTTTGTGATACTACAGTGGACTGAGCTTAGGAGTTTAGGACCTTTAACAGATCCAAATTAAAAATGCGGCTACTGCGATCTGTCATGCTTGTCAATGTGTGGGTCTTTTCATAAATTTTGCTCTATCATCTTTGATAATAGCTTAATTTCGCATATCTATATCTATATATTACTAAAAATTGAAGTGTAGCGGTTAATGTTGCTGCTCTCACGTTGCGCCACATCAGCTGCCACGTCATTTTTTTTTTGAAAAATATAAATTTTTCAACAATTTTAAAATGGTTTTTACAATTTTCAGCCCTATAAATGCAGTCTACTACTTATTTATTTACTTCCACTATCACCTTATAATAAATCCAGTCCACTACTTATTTATTTACTTCTACTATCACCCTATAATAAATCTGTATAATTAATCAATCCCAGCTCTTATTTATTTAGTTCCACTATCAAGCCCAACCCAAAACCTTTTCAGTTTAACTTTAGGGTTTTTTTTTTTTTCTATAATTGTTTTTAACATTTATTTTTTCAATATTTACCCTTCTCCAACCTTTCTCTCTCTCTCTTACCATTTCATCTTTCCACTACTTCTTCAATCTTTCTCCCTCCCTTACCTTTTCATTTCCCCCACTTACCTTTTCATCTCCCCACTACCTTTTACATTAATATCATTTTTCCTCTTTCCCTTCGTCTTCCTTTATTTTTGTCTCTTCTTATTCACACAATCTTACTATAAATTTGTCACTATCTCTTCTATTATATGCACAATTTTCCCTTACAAAAAAATGGTTCTCTCTCTCTCTCTCTAAAGTTTTTGGTGGATTTTTTTTATTTTTCTTGCATCTCTGCTTTAGGTTGATAATTTTTTATATTTTTTAAAACTCTATTTTGGGTTAATGCGATTTAGTTTTTTTTAAATTGTTGTTGTTGTTGTTTTTTTTTTTTTTTAATTAATTAATTAATTTATTTTTTATTCTTTTTGATTGTTAATGTTATCCTATTGCGTTCTAAAGAATTAAATATAGCATATAAAAATATAATATTATTCTATTACATAGCATAATTTGGATAATTTGGTATTTATTTTGTTACATAACATGATTTTTTATAGTGCTCAATTTAGATGTTAAACTATGAGACTTTACTAATTTTTGTTTATTTTCTAATCCTCTGTGGTGGACAAAGTACTCTTAAATCTTAATAGTTGTATTAGAAGTACTCTATAATACCATTCATTTAAAGAAAAGCAAAGATTAGCCAAAAGAAAATAAACGAATAGGTGACAAATTTTAACTTTTGCAATTTTATTTTAATTATTATTATTATATAACAATGCTTGTATAAAAATTTAATTCTTAGATTTTGCTAATAATTGTTTATTTGATAATATCTTTTGAGTGGCCGAAATTATAATTTCTACAAAGAAAATAACATTAATAGATTATCAAAAACAAAATTTTATCCTAATATTGGTTCAATTAATCATTGTTAAGTTTTATTAATTTTTTTTAGTTTACATTTTTTTGGTGTTTTGGATTGTTCCTATATTACATTTATGATTGTTTCTATAATAAATAAAAATATAATTACGAAATACAATACTTATTATTAGATTAGTTTAAATTGTAATTTTTTTTTAATAAAACTACCATAAAAATAATTATCACGCGCAACGCGCGAGTTTGCGACTAGTGTATATCATTATTAGAAAAGCATTATCATACTTATTTTGAGTTAATTCATGCATTTTGGAGTTGATTTTGGAATAATGCTAAATAATCAATTTTGTGCTTAATTGAATTTTAATGCATGAATTTGTCTTTTATAGGATAATGAAATTAAATAAGTGGATTTGTGCAAAAAAGAAAGTTAATGGACTTTAATTTTACAAGGGCCATGATGAAGTCAAAAAAGGCCAACCCAATTGAATTCAAGTCCAATTGGAGCAAGGAATCATATAAAATTTGCATCAAATCCAAGTCCAATTCGGATTAGGATTCTAGCCTGTGCACCAGTTAGTATTTGGAGCATAACTTTCGGCGCAGATCTCCAATGGGTATGATTCAAGTTGGGCGGGAAAGCTAACTTAAAGGGTTACAACTTTTAGTTTGCCAAAAGTCCGAATTCTGAAGTTAATTGGGCCAAAAATGTCGATTAAATGAAGCCTAAAAACCTAGGATTTTCTCCAAACGGGAATTCAACTTGTAATAGGATTTCTTGACCTATTTAAAGGCTCTTTAGGACAAAATTCAGGGGAGAGTTGCTGTAGAACATAATTTAGGTTTTCTTAAAGTTTCTTTACAGTTTTTAGAGTTTTATTTGTGTTATGGCTTGCTAGAAGCCTTGCTAAGGCAAGGGGTAAAACCCAACCGTTTATTGGTATGTTCTTAACAATTATTTATTGGTTTTAATGCTTATGTTTTTATGTTTTTGATTGTTTTAATCATCTAGAAAAGTTTTTAGTTCTGCATAATCCTTTGATTTATCATAGACTCCGGGCACGTTAAATGCTTAGTATTTCTTGCTAACTAATTCACTAGTTTTTGTTTTGCCTAAAATCAATCAATTGCATGAAACTACCTTAGACAATTAATTCTTGAGTTTTAATTGTTAAATCATCCGACTAAGATCATCATTTGTATGAATTTTAGTTGAGTTATAAAATAAATATTGTTAAGACTACTAATAGATGTGTTGTGTGTGGATCCCTAAACCTTAGCATCTTAATGTATTGTTATTTTCTTTCAATTTAAATTACCTTTACTAAACTATCAAAAATCTCTTCAGTTAAATTTTATTATTTTAGTTTTATTCTCTTGTGGTTTGCTAATCAATTCCCTTTTCCCTGTGGATTCGACCTCGGACTTTTCGAGTTATTACTTCGCGACAATCTTGCACTTGGGAGCATTACGGCGCCAAAAACTTGCTACGACTTAAATAATGTTCCTAAGTGTAGAATTGTCGCGAATTAATAACTCGGAAAGTCCGAGGTCGAATTCACAGGAAAAAGGGAATTGATTAGCAAATCACAAGAGAATAAAACTAAAATAATAAAGTTTAACTGAAGAGATTTTTGATAGTTTAGTAAAAGTAATTTAAATTGAAAGAAAATAACAATATATTAAGGCGCTAAGGTTTAGGAATCCACACACAACACATCTATTGGTAGTCTTAACAATATTTATTTTATAACTCAACTAAAATTCATACGAATGATGATCTTAGTCGGATGATTTAACAATAAAAACTCAAGAATTAATTGTCTAAGGTAGTTTCATGCAATTGATTGATTTTAGGCAAAACAAAACTAGTGAATTAGTTCGCAGGGAATACTAAGCATTTAATGTGCCTAGAGTCTATGATAAATCAAAGGATTATACAGAACTAAACACTTTTCTAGATGAGTAAAACAATAAAAAACATAAAAACATAAACATTAAAATCAATAAATAATTGTTAAGAACATACCAATAAACGGTTGGGTTTCACCCCTTACCTTAACAAGATTTCTAGCAAGCCATAACACAAATAAAACTCTAAAAACAGTAAAGAAACTTTAAGAAGACATAAATTATGTTCTATAGCAGCTGTACCCTGAATTTTCCCCTAAAGAGCCTTTAAATAGGTCAAGGAATCCTATTACAAGTTGAATTCCCATTTGGAGAAAATCCTAGGTTTTTAGGCTTCACTTAACCGACATTTTTGGCCCATTTAACTTCAAAATTCGGATTTTTGGTAAATTACAAAGTTGTAGCCCTTTAAGTTAGCTTTCCAGCCCAACTTGAATAATCCCCATTGGACAGCTGCGCCAAAAGTTATGCTCCAAATACTAATTGGTGTGCAGGCTGGAATCCTAATCCGAATTGGACTTGGATTTGATGCAAATTTCTTTTGATTTCTTGTTCCAATTGGACTTGAATTTAATTGGGTTGGCCTTCTTTGACTTAATCATGGCCCTTGTAAAATTAAAATCCATTAGCTTTCTTCTTTACACAAATCCACTTATTTAAGTTCATTATTCTACAAAAATACAAATTCACACATTAAAATTCAATTAAGCACAAAATTGATTATTTAGCATTATTCCAAAATTAACTCCAAAATGCATGATCTTTGCACAAATCCACTTATTTAAGTTCATTATTCTACAAAAAACAAATTCACACATTAAAATTCAATTAAGCACAAAATTGATTATTTAGCATTATTCCAAAATTAACTCTAAAATGCATGAATTAACTCAAAATAAGTATGATAATACTTTTCTAATAATGATATAAATATGCAAAATTAAGCTATTATCAGCCTTGCTGTTGCTGTACAAAATTATCCGACTAATTACTGCTTCTATCTTTGACACATCATTTTAATTTATAACGTACCCAATTGCCATCGGTTCATAATTTTAAATGAGTTTTTTGGGATTGTAATCGGTTTATCATCATTTCTTTAGAGGTATGGACAATGTACTTTGTAATTGTATACTGTGGATGCAAATATCATCATTGTTCATATAATAAAAGTTGCTGATATACTTGTAGCGGCTACATCACTTTAGAAGCATGACTTTGTATGCCATGTGGAATATAGACACGTGACTTTATGCCCGGAGAAGTTTTGATAAATTGTTGTACCCTTGACTACAATATAATTAAAGCTTTGTAGATACATATTGATAAATATAGTTGCCCTATGGATTTGTAATTCTTCTGTCATCAGTGTACTTAGATGTATGTGACTATACTTAACGTAGATACATATAGATAAATATAGTCGTACTATACGTACATGAAAGTCATACATATCTGATACAAGCCAACCAATTGGCACTTTCATTTATCATTTGGAAATTATGAATATGGATCCTATGCTCAATATTTGTTCCTCTAACAACACTGGGATTTTTGTAATGTGACTATACTTAAAGTAGATACATATAGATAAATATAGTCGTACTATACGTACATGAATGTCATACATATCTAATACAAGCCTACGAATTGTCACTTTCATTTGTCATTTGGAAATTATGAATATGGATCCTATGCTCAATATTTGTTCCTCTAACAATACTGGGATTTCTGTATTGTACTTGTAATATGATTGCATATGGGATGTGTGTGTTGTTCTTTAAGATGGCTGCGGACTTGAGAAGGTGGGATGACGACTGTGTAGATGAGTTATGTGATCTTGTATTTGGACAATTTTTGCTTGGGAATATGTATCGCCATGCTGCCAATGACCATGTATGGGAGGAGATCACACACACTCTTAATGCCCGAACTGGAAAGGCTTTTACCAAGAGGCAGGTGATTAGGATGTTCGCTCTCCGACGGTGGTATCGCATAGTCACGGGTGTCCGTAGATATGGTCATTTTGGGAATGCTCACCCCATGCCCTCTTCTGACCGATTGTTTCATGACCCGCCTCAGTAAGAGACGGATGCCTAGTTGAAGCAATTTAGTGCATGTCCCTTTTGTGATTCTGCTGACATATTTTGTTCCCATTATGTTTGATAGAGTAGTTTCTTATGGATTACCATCTACTTAACCATGCACTAACCCAGTCCTATTTGTAACCGCTAAGTTTACTAACTCATTGCTTCAATCTTCCATCTTTTTGTATATCTGGTCACATTATATATGTGGTCACATACAATGAAGGATTTATATATTACCGCTGTTTCTTACATTCCTTTCACACTTTTTTTTTTATCCATGTTGATATAATTGTGGAACATTTTTCTAGTGTGTATATGGAGATAACTAAACCTACTTGGCACATGAATCATGAAAGTCCTATATATCAATACTTAAAATTGCATGATTATTGAATATTTCATGAGCTTACCACGTGAGATATTTCAATTAGATAGCACATGAATCACAAGAGGCAAATGACAAAATGCGGCCTTCCCATGTAGAACATATCTATATTGAGATTATGTTAGAGGAACAACTTAAGGGTAATATGGAGAATGATGTCTTCAACGACCCTATGTGGCAATCAATTACTGCTGAACTCAATACACGGACCAGGAAATCCTTTCCCCATAAGAAAGTGGTTCAGAAGCACAATAGGCTCCGACTAAAACAACGCAAGTGGAGCTAGTTGCTTAAACACACAGGATTGGGGTGGGACGAGCACACCCAAATAGTGATTGGTCCTGACGAGGTTTGGGCGAATGTGGTTGCGGTATGTTTAATGTTGTTTATTATTTATATAAGTTATTGCAGTTATTTATTTATGGAAATTGTGTCCAAATTGATAATATATGAACTACTTCATTTATTGTGCTAATGTTTCCAATAACATTGTAGGGCAATTGTCAGGCAGCTAACTTATGGAAACAGGGATGTCCAGACCATAACAAGCTGCATCAGTTGTTCACCCCTAGTACTGCAACTAGGAACCTACAGATCTCCTCAAACACTCCTGCCTTGAATAGTGATGAAAAGCGTGCCTTAAAGGAAGAACTTGCAAATGCCAATGTACCCACCCATCTGAACGATGATTGTTACACTCCAAACTTTGAGAGTGTCCCATAGACTGTGGAGGATACTGAGGTTGAAGAGCCAACCCAAAGGGCAGGAAAACCTCCAGTGCAGGATGGAAGTGGCAAGGGTAAGAAGTATCCAAGAAAACGGATAGGGTAAGTGACATGACTGTGGCCCTAAAGGAGTACATAAAGGAGACGTTTAGTGGTAAACAGGGTAAGTCCAGCGGTACATCCGAGCAATTTGCTCAATCTGTAGTTGGGGGTGATCCTTGTTCACTTGGCAAGGTAATTGAGTTGCTTAATAAGTATAAGGATCTTGGGAACAAGGCCTATGTCAAGATCTCAAAGGCTTTGCAACATAAGGACAATAGGGTGGTGTTTATGGGTATGCTAGAGCATAGGAGAAAGTCTTGGATGGAGGACATTCTAAACCCGAATGAGGATTGACTTGTGTGGTTGCTTGTTATGTAGTAGTTAGGAGTAGTTGTATTTGGCTAGTAAGGAGAACAAAATTGTCTTATGTCTAAGCTATTTGGTTTTTCAAAACTATGGATGCCTTTTTGGCTTGTTCTATTTTTTTGTTTCTTAAGGATGATACTTCGGTTTATGTTGTTTACAAACTTTGGATGTTTGTAGGGTTTGCGTTATATTAATCTATGGATGTTTGGATTTTGGGTTTGTTGTTTTTTTATTGTTTATAATGATGATTGTTGGATTAGGTGTTTATAAAGTAAGGCAAATTCTGTAAGCTTTGCCTTATTATAATCTATGGTTTATTGGTGGCTTCGCATTTTTTTATTTGTAAGGATGACTGTTAGGCCTACAAGAACGCGTGACATTATTTAGGTTGCAGGGTTTCATTTTTTGTAATATATGGTTGATTTGTTTGGTTTGCTTTTGTTGTTTTTCATTGCCTTATTATAATCTACAGTTAATGTTATTATTAGGACTATTTGGAACAGGTATTTCCTATGTCGATGGTTCATTTTTTTATTTGATTACAGGTTGAGGTGTAGATTGTTAGAATAACATATTTGCTTTTATATCTCTCTTTTGATAACCTACTTGGTAAGTGTGTTACTGCATTGTGTAGGTCACTTATGGCGTCAGGAAACGAATGGTTAGGGGCATTCCAATAGTATGACTTTGATGATGCTTACTTTAACAACGTTGCTTCGAATGATGCCCGTGAAGATAATGACAATGATTGGACGGATTCAGAGTGTGATAGTGAAGAAGAAACAGAGTTCAATTTAGTGAATCCTATAGTCGGGGAGATGTATGCATACATGCAGCAGTGTTTTGATAAACAACCAATGCGTACAAGTATATTGATTGGCAGTGCGTATATGGACGAACTCACTGAAGGTAATCCACTTAAGTGTTACGAGATGTTTCGCATGACATGTGAGTTACTGGATCATTTAGTGGACAAGTTGGCTCGACATGGTTATTTGAGGGACGGGCAAGGTGGGGTGAATGCCACCCAGGTGGTGGCCGTGTTATTGTACATACTTGGACACAACACCCATTACATATGTGTTGCTGACATGTTTCAACACTAAACGGAAACCGTGTCCTGGCATTTTTGTTAGGCGTTGTGGGCTGTCCACTCATATGCGAAGCATTTAATTAAACCTAATTCGAATGTCGTGGGCCTCCCCGAACATCTTTAAGTGAACAAGTACTGGCCATGGTTTGAGGTACAAAAAATTCCCCTACTTAACTAACTTCGCATAACAGTAATATACCATGTTATTTGATATGTGGTACTTAAGATTAATAAAAACTTTCATGTGTAGAAATGTGTAGGAGCAATTGATGGTACGCACATGAGTGCCCTACCTCCTGCAAATGCGATTCAGGCACATAGAAGCCGCAAGAGTACTATAACAACTAATGTGCTGTGTGTGTGTAACATGGACATGTAGTTCACTTATGTCCATGCTGGGTGGGAGGGCAGTGCCAATGACTCAAGGGTACTCGAAGAACCCATCAGTGACCGAAAGCATGAATTCCCATGGCCACCAACAGGTACTATCCATTATTGTGACTTTAAGAATGATATTCTCCATTGTTAGTAGTATGTTTATGAACAACTTAAGTGCATACTGGGTGGTTGTGTGTGTGTGTGTAGGGTCATACTACTTGGTGGATTCGGACCTACCGATTGGCACTAGTTTTCTCCCCCCTCACAAGTCAACTAAGTACCATGCTCAAGAGTTCCGCTCGAGCAATAGACGACCAACATCGAAGAAAGAGTTGTATAACTGTAGACACTCCTCCTTACGAATGGTTATTGAGCAATCTTTTGGAGTGCTAAAGGCCTATTTCCCTATCCTGAATTTAATGCCAAACTTTAAGCAAAGTAGACAGCGTTACGTAATTGTTGTGTGATGTACCCTTCACAATTTCATACGCATTAACAACCGGGGCGATGAACTTTTCACCACATTGGGGGATGACACACAGTCTGAAGAAGGTGAGTCCAAAAGCGAGGGCAGTGGCAATGGCAATATTGGAGCATCAACTAGCTCAACAGCCTAAAGGCATGTAATGGAAATGCCGAATGAAGTGAAAAAACGCATGGCCCAATTTAGGGATGATATCACTGACGCAATGTAGGCTGACTATGTTGCTCGCGGCCATTGACCTGTGATGTTGTTGCATTGTAAACGCTATTCATTTTGGAACTTATTCACATGGTAGCCTATGTGAAGCAAATAGGGCTTATGTTAGCGGATGTAGGGATTAGTTATTTATGTAAGAGTATTGCGCTATTTTGCAACTATATGGACAATGCGCATATGCATGCTTCTAATATATTATCGGCATTAGTTTTTTTTTTTTTTTTTTTGAGAAACACACACACACATATATAGGGGAAGGGGGATGAGATAAGAGAATACACTCACATGCCAACACCAAAACTGCATACAACAATTAGTGTCGCGGAGCAAGTAATAAACCCCTTTTCAATATCACACCTTACCGATGTGGGATGACTCGACAACATTGAGTATCTTTTTTTTATTTGAGAAACACGCACGCACACATATATAGGGGAAGGGGGATGAGATAAGGGCATCAGTATTTGATGATTGTTGCGCTATTTTGGAACTATAGGTTTTGTAACGTGCACGTGTATGTGACAGTGGTATTGGTATAAATGAGCAATTGTTATGATGGACATGGTTTTGAGAAGAGGTGTTTCATGGATGTCTTCGACCCATAAGCAATCAATACATGCCAGGCTACTTCCCAACAAACAGACGTGTGTGTGTGTGTATCCAGGTAATTTACATGTAGTAACAAACATGCCCACTACATAATTGCATTGTAAGAAAGAGGGATATATTGGTACCTCGCCCAACGACTATCAAATATATTGGTTAGTTAAACATGCGAAGGATCAGTGTCAAACATAGCTCACGTGACAGAAATTGAAATCACGGCAGGCACAATTGCGTGTCCATGGCCCCCAAATATAGTGGAAAAAAGAAAATACATCCCAACTACAAGCCAAGACATAAATAAAGCCACCCTATACTTGTACAGTTTATGTTCAGCAATCCGGAGTGCGAGCCTAGATTTTTCAGCCTTGTGCTTTGCTACCCTTTTCCGCTCCCATGCTTCTGCTTCTAGTGCATGGGCATTGTCCCTCTCATTTTTTGCGGCCTCAGCCTCAGCTGCCAGCCTTGTGAACCTTTCCCACACAATTGGTGCTGTTTCACGGCCACGAGGACATGTTTTATTGTCCAACCATTGATATGGACTGGCGACCAATGCTGACATCCATAAAACCTCCTTCCGAAATTCCGAGGAGAGAGGGACATCCTAAGCACACAACGATCCATGTCGCACATGTGACAACTACAAGTGGAGCTGTAACTATTGGCCTTAGACATTGTTTGCGTTGCCCCCAATAGTACAAAACAACACAGACAAGGCAAATAGTACAAACAACACATGATAGTGAGTTCAATAACCTTGTGCAAATAAATTAGCAACCAAATTTTTTTCAATAATCCTGAATAGTTAATATTATTACCATTAATAAAGGCCACACAATCATATTCCACAACCCATAAATCATATCCAAACATTCACAGAGAACAAGTTGTATTTTTTATTTTTTTTTTCTACAGGGAAATAGCACCACAAAAACAAGTTACCCAGGCAGTGCATAATGTGAAGATATGATTGCAATCGGGGCAAGGATCGGTGTTGGGTACACCAAAAGTTCCAAAACCCATAAGTAAGAATTGCATATCCATAAACAGTATTGAAAAAAATATTTGAAGAAGAAGACATACCCACGGAGGAACGACGGCGATTGGAACTTCCACGAGCACGGATCAGTCTTTTAGCACACAACAGCGACAGAAACAGGGTCGTCTCTTCAACCACCACTGAGGGGATCGACGACTTTAAGCCTTCATGGAAGTTACTAGGGGAGTCGGATCGGCTTTGAGGAGGAAGGACGTGAAGGGGCTGATGTGGGTTCGGTTTCAGTGAGGAGGACGGAGGAAGAAAGCAGTGACATTGTCGGCGGCGTCGGCGAAGGTGGGTGACGCTTGAGCGGGAGAGATTGATGGCGTTGAGAGTGCAAGACGAAATGGAGAAGAAATGTGATTTGGTAAAGTGAAGTATTCGACTGGTGAGTGGAGTTAATAGGACCGGGTAGGGGGGTCAGGTGCACAGGTGAGGTTTTTAGCTTTTTATGTTGAAAACATAATTGGGTGTTGGGCGGCAAACGGGTCGAGTAAGATATTTCGTCATTATTGGGAGGTAAAAAATGAGTTATAGAGTAATAAGTGATGGACGATAAAAATTAAGTGAGGAGTGATGTATGGCTATTTTTTTTCATTTAAACAGTCTCTAAAACTTCAAATATGAGTACCGCTACCGACTTAATAGTTTTTATGATAAATTTCACAACTGATTTGGCATTTGGCAAGTTATTATTGATTATCATATGGATCCATATTTGACACTATTTTATGAAGAATGTTATGTTTACAATATTTTTACAATAAATTATAGGCGATAAATTGTTATTATTTTTAATTTAAGCCCATCATTGACATTACTTTTAACCCATCAATGACAGCTTGCTTCTAAGAAAGATTTGTTGTGAACATAAAATTACTCATATTTTATTATCTACTGTTATCAACTTGCCATCTTAGACAACTGTGAAATATGTTATGCCTCTAAACTTACTGTCAAATTATTATCCTGTGTGTTACTCATTCTTGTGTATTAGATTTTTCACATAAATTATAAAACGGAACAATTAACCGAAATTTGAGTTATATATTTAACCCATCTAAGACATTGTAGCAGGATGGTGTGGTTATGAAAGCTGAAAGGGTCGCTGTCAAGTGAAGCTTCCATTGACGTAGCTTTTCTGTAAGCTTTGGAAAATTCTGGTGGCACGTCTAGTCGTTATGTAAGAACTTAATTCAATTATTATGCAAGCCTTATTCAGCCCCCCCCCCCATAAAAAAAAAAAAAGGCTGAAATGGTTTAAAATAATTTCTATTAAAACTCACCTGGGCTATTGTTAGGATTTGTATTAAGTGTCCATTTGAATACAACTTATTGTTACTGAAAGTTGCTAAAAACTAATTGTTGCTGAAAACACTGTAGCAAAATAATTTTTAAAGGTGTGAATAGTGCCGTGGGACCCATTTTTAATATTTTTTATTGCGTGAACAGTACATAAACAATGCGTGAACAGTGCACACACTGTCATGAACAGTATTTTTTTTGTCTCAAAAGTCAAGAAAACAGGCAAAAAAAAAAAAAAAAAACAAAAAATGCAACTTGACTTTAAGTAAAAAAAAGTGCTATCCAAATCTTACCTAAGTGGTAATTGTAATTGGTACTGATTTGTATTTGTAATCGGAAGTGATTGGTACTGAGAGTGGCAGTTACTGGTGGGTTAGTTGTGAGTGTACAGCTAGCATTAGTTAGTTAGTAATTCCAAGTTAGTTAGAGGGCGGGAAAGTGTATAAAGGTAAGATAGCATGGTTGTACGGGCAAGCATTGACTAAGCATAATTCAGTTCTTTTCTCTTTTCTTATCTCTGTTCTTATCTCTCTTCTTCTTGGAGGACCAGCTGACCTCAAATCCAGCTAGAAACTTAAACACCATACTCTGTTCTTGACAGCTAAAATACAAAATTAAATGGAATAAAATAATTTCTAAAGAAATAAATAAATCAAGCCCATTGATGCACTAGACTCCAAGTCCTACGAAGAAGGAATAACCAAAAGCTATAGGTTTGAAGTTTGAACACTCAAAATAGCATCTTCAGCAACCTAAAACAAGACCACCAATAACCAAACTCTATATATAGGTTTGGACACTCAATATAGCATGTTCATCACATTCCTTAGTAAACCCAGGTTTTTTTTGTAGTACCATAACTACCAGTAGATAGAAGTAGCTAGAAACAAGGCTACCAAAATTAGCACGAATAGTTCTTCAATAAACTTCATTCCAATGGCCTTCTCTGCAACCATATCAAGTTTTCACACTTCAACCCTTCTCAAGATCCATATCAATGGCTACAAAAACTTGACTAGAGTCCCATTAGGCCACCCCAAACCTGTTCTTGGGAAAATTAGAGCCATCCATGCTGTAAACTCATCTTTGTTTCAGCCATTCCTCACGGAAGAATTACTCAACAAGGCAATGAACAACCCTTTACCCATATTTCAATTCGAAGAATACATGACCCTAAAGACAAAAACTGTGAACAAAGCACTAGAAGAGGCAGTGCCTTTGCAACATCCATTGAAAATCCATGAGGCAATGAGATACTCACTTCTTGCCGGTGGAAAGCGTGTACGACCAATTTTATGCATTGCTTCATGTGAATTAGTAGGAGGGGATGAGTCTTTAACCCTTCCCATTTCTTGTGCCGTAGAGATGATCCACACAATGTCACTAATTCATGACGATCTCCCTTGCATGGACAACGATGATCTTAGACGTGGAAAGCCCACAAATCACAAGGCTTTTGGTGAAGAAACCGCTGTTCTAGCGGGAGATGCTCTCCTCTCCCTTGCCTTCCAACACATAGCAGCCAAGACGGCAAAAGTTTCTTCCGACCGTGTCATCCAAGCCATTGCTGAGCTTGGTTCAGCAGTTGGGTCTGAAGGGCTTGTAGCAGGTCAAGTTGTGGACCTTTGTTGCGAGGGGAAACAAGTGAGTTTGAGTGAATTAGAGTACATTCATGTCCATAAAACAGCAAAGCTCCTAGAGGCTTCAGCTGTTTGTGGAGTTATTGTGGGAGGTGGGAATGTGATTGAGATAGAGAGGGTGAGGAATTATGCTAGGTGTATAGGGTTGTTGTTTCAAGTAGTGGATGATATTTTGGATGTGACTAAGTCATCCGAGGAGTTGGGAAAGACAGCCGGGAAGGATTTGGCAAGTGATAAGGCCACATATCCTAAGCTTATGGGCATTAACAAGGCTAAGAAGTTTGCCAGGAAGCTGGCAAATCAAGCAGTGCAAGAGCTTGCCTATTTTGATCCAATAAGAGCTGCCCCATTATATTATTTAGCTGAATACATTGCCAATCGACAGAGTTAATTAGTGCTTTCTTGGGGTATGATCAAAACTTGCTGGTTGCCTGTGCATTTTCTTTTTTGAAAGGAAGTTCTGTGCAAAAATCTTGGTGATGCAATGTATTTCTATATGTTAAAGCAATGTGTTACTTCAATTAATGCTCTGAAATCTGATATTACATCTGATAGAAGAGGCCAAGTCACTTGAAAGCAATTTTTCTGACTTTTTTTTTTTTTTTTGGTCCAAGAGACAAGGCAACTCGGCTGCTCATAATATTGCTAGACATGTTAGCGAGTTTTCGGTGTAAATGGAGTATGTTTCTTCACATATTTTCTCTGTAATTTTGGCTAATGTGGCTGTTCTCTAAATAATATTACAAATTTTCTTCTAAAAGAAGAAAAAAAATTAATGCTAGACATAAAGTAATTAGATTGGATAACATAATATACTCATTTTCTTTATTTTAAGTGAAATAGAGAGAAATTTATTAGAATAAATGGGGCAAGAGGAACGACAACAGAACAAACGAGTAAAGAGCCGGTCAATCTAATTTTAGTTATTTTATTTATTTATTTATTTATTTATGGGAAGTCTAATTTTAATAATTGACCTTTGCCATACACATTGTTTTGGAATGGAGCTGGGAGGGTAAGTAGTATATTCGTTGAAAAATAAAACAGAAAACATGTAAATACTAAATATCAATAATAGAAACACAAACTCACCATAAAAATAATAATAATCATAAGAAAATGATCGAGAGGAAAGTTTTAAAGAATATACTCCATATATTCTCATGTTTGAAAAATTTAGGGAAATAAATTGAATGATTAAGAGGGAATATTTGTTTCATTACATTCTAAGCTCTACTTCAACATTCCCTCCCAACTTGGTACCAACGACCATAAAATAAATCCGCTGGTCTCATGAAAAACAGTTTCTTTAACATTCACATCCGTATAAGATTACTGGCTTTTGAAATAAAAATAATGATAAAAGTCAAAGAAAACACAGCACAAACCTACTCACCGACCATTTTATGAATGATTAAAACTAATCGAGTGTAAACTGATGTAGATAACCCAAAAAAAAGAGTAAAAGTAAAACCATAGTTTTGGAATCTAGACAAGATCGGCCTGTTCAGCTGGGAACTGGACTAAAAACTGGTACGGCAAAAACCAATAAAACCAGCAGTTCAACCAGTAAAACTGAAAAGTGAACTCATTTTCAGTAACGATCGGTTTTTAAAACCATTTATAAAACTTTTACTTTAAGGGCAAGGATTGGGTCCAGTGCTTTATGCATTGGCCTGTTAAATTGTGGACACGTGACAAGTTTTTGACATGTGTCTACATTCCAATAGGTCCATTGGATAGGAGCACTGGACCCGAGTTGATTTCGTTCACTTCAATACATTACATTACAATCTCCAATTAAATCGCAACCATGTATTTTTTTTATCACATGGAACCTCACTAAGGCAGGGCCCTTTAGACCCACACTTGGAGAGTAAATCACGGATACACAACCCCACCCACCAAACTATGTATCAAGTAATCTAGGGAAACTAGTGTGAATCTAGGATGTCTAAGTCTGCAGCTCATCCAAAGCCTCCAATTACTAGGCTGCACCTTGATAGGTATGTGTTTGAATTTAATTGGGAACTAAGAAATTGTGCTTAAGTTTTGTCCCCAAAGAATCTATTTACCAATGTTTTCACACCTCATGACACGAAAATTGTTTTAACCAAGTTTTTCACAATCTTTAACATGATCTTTTATGATTAATTCATAATAAAAGCGATGCCACTGATAGTCCAAGTGAAAATGATGTTATTCTAATTGCAACAAGCCAGTCATGTAAGCAGTAGTGAAAAAAGTGGCAAGAAGTAATCGTGTCCCTGTCATTATTCTTCTCACCTAGAACACGGGACAACAAGAACATTTGTAAATTTATTCTAACGCAACCACTTGGGATGCAACTTCAATTATTTTTGTGTTACGACAGGAGGAATCTGATGAACAACCATAATGTATAATGCCACTGAATGACAATTTTTTAATTTGTATGTATTCTAACCTGACAGCTCCCGAAAACTTGGATTTCGGAAGCCCAACTAGCTAATAACCTTTTTAACATTCTTTGCGTCCCTCCCTCCCTCCCCTCGTGGTTATGTTTGTAGTGCCACTGACATGACTGCATGAAGTTACTTCCTCATGTGCCCCTCGAGCTGAAATTTCCATGATCTGTCCTCTTTATGCCTTTCCCCACATGGTAATGAGATTGGTTGAATAAGAGTAACAAATTGATTTTTCATGGATACTATGTAATAAATGAAAAAGCGAGGCACTTTTCTGGGGAATGCACAGTTTTTTGACTTTACAAGGCTTGAAATGCGCTTTCATATATATGATTTATGGTCACAATATTACAATCTCCACATTTTGGCAAATATAAATGAAAGGTTGAATCGATCCAATGGTCAATAACAAAGTGTTTCACTTGCATTCAAGGCTACAATAATTTATACTTGTAAAGAAGGTTTTGGGTATAGACCTGTAGAGTCCCATACAGCAGCTGCAGACAATCTAACCCAAGACTTTTGGACGCCAACCTGCAATTACATCTTCAGGCTGTGCACGTGTTTTAATAAATGAATCCCTTGAGAAGATGGCCTGCATGTCAGGAACTCCGCATTATTAGGAATAAAGAACTTGTCTAGAAACTAAAAAAGAAAATATTACTTGCACAAACTTCTATACTATCTAGAGCTACACACTTTCTCAAAAACCAACAATTAGAGAACATAAGACTGTATTTACACCCAAAAAATTTATGTATTTAAAAGAAACCTAGCTATTCAGGCGAGTTGAAGTAAAAAAGTTAAAAAACTGCCACATATGGAAGTCAAGAAAGCAACAGGGTGGGGATTTAAAACATGCATTTGCCAAAATGACTGACGGATCTAAAGATCAACGCATCTTGTAATTTTGATATAATATCAGTGACCGTATTTAATTGAGCAACAGTTGAAAAGGTTCTGATTTTTTTTTTTTTTTTTTGCTAAACTCTGAAAATATACATTCACACATGATCACAAATACAGGAAAAAGGGTGGACAGGTAAAACATATGACAAGTTTGGGTTTAGCCTTAGGTTGACCTAGTCCTTCAATAAGGTTTGAGAAGTTAAAGAATGGCAGATGCTAAGTTATATATATATATATATATATATATATAAGTGTCTATTAAACTTAATAAAGATGTACTTAGATAAACAAAAATATGACATTTTTTATCCATCTCTGATCAATTAACATGGAGGTACAAGTTACATAGAATAATCTATATAAGCCAAATATCCCTAATAAAAATTGTAGCCTACACACTTTTAGGGAATGAAAATCATCGTCAAATATAAACTAAAATTCTCAACAATCTCCCTTTCAATATATACAACCAAAAAAAAAAAAAAAAAACCTTGTCCTTGGAGATTCTTAGGACAATTTCAGCCATAAAATTAAAAAGTACATTTCTTTCTAAATTGTCAACATCTTTTCTTTAAAAAAATGTATCAACATTTCTTCATTTGGGTACTAACTAAAATTTAGAAGTTAAATCACAATTAGGATAAAATAAAAACCATCCTAATTCATGGTAATATTAGTTAGATATATTAATATTAAATTTAACAAAAGTTGAGTTCAAGTAACACTTGGTATACCTTTTTCCAATATTAAACGATTCAACAACATATGTATTTTGACAAATACACTGTTGGATTACATTTCTCCCCATACATTCCATGCTTGCAAAATTTCATGACAATTAGAGATCAATAAATATCTTTTCTATAGAATTTTTTACATATCATGTTTTTATATTTTAAATTTATATATAAAGCATGAGCTTATGGATTGTATAGTAAATACTATTTGATTAATATGAAATTTGTTAAGAATAATGAGAATGTGCAATTTAGTGGTGGAATTTTTAAATTATTAGGCCAACCATAAGTTATTGAGTGGTGTAATATTAACAAAGAGTTTCAATAGGGATAACTCGATCTAGTCCCTTTAGTAAATTATGAATTTAACTTAATATATTAAAGTAATAGCATTATTTAAATGAAATCAAATATGAATGAGAATTAATTATATATTTTTTGTCTCAAACAAAAGAAATCCATTAAAGAATCAGCAATAGAGAGATTGGAAAAAAGTTGGGGAAATGAATAAGAGCAATAAGGAAAATTTTTACAAATTCTTGCAATGCCTTGATATGAGACTATGGTACAGTGCTGTGAATGATGTTACGGGACCATTACCAAGAACAAGCTGATCAAAATTTTCTCCAAATGATCAGCTAAAAAGTATAAGCAATTTGTGGCCAAGAGCCTCATAGCACAAATGGCACCTCCTACTGTTTTCAATGAAGACATCCAGGGTTCAAAGCCCCCCCTCCCCCAAAAATTATTGATGTATCCAAAAAATAAAAAAAATTATTATCAATTCGTGGCAATACACCATCTAACCTAGAAAATTCTACTGCCACATTAATTAATGTTTAAGGTGATGAAGCACTCCTTGCACCAAAGCCATCACTTTAAATCTTGAAATAAACAAATTCTATTCACACCCCTGAGCTCCCTCCTCCCCACCTCCCCCAACCCCCCCAACTCCTCAAACTAAAAAAAAAAAAAAAAAAAGGTCAATGACATTAAAAAGAATTAAATAACTAAAGGATTTTAATAACATTATTCGCCTGCACTCGCCATGGAAAAAAAAAAAGAGTTTCCTATTCACCAACGCATTCAAGGTCTCATTTATAAACTAAAAAAATTGTTAGCGGCCTCTGTAGATAAGTTGTATTTATACTTAGAATGGTGCAGGACTTCAGGTCCAAGGTTCAAGCCATTAGAGGTGTTGGAAATAGTGAAAAACCAATGAAACGTGATCACTAGACATAGATAATAAAATCTAAAATTTGCTTGTATTGTACATACCTTCATATAAGACTTCACATGGGGAAGAGAATCAGGAACTGACCATTTCTTGTAATGTCCCAAAGCAATCTCTAGGTGATACAGCTTGGGTGCAAGTGACAAATCTACAGCAGAAACCTCTTTCCCATTGACATAAGGACCCTTCAAGGAAAAAACTCAATCACAATAAAGTCAGGAGAAATCATTTATTAATTAATTTTTCTTTATGTATATGTCACCAAAACAAGTGATCAAATTTCACAATAGAGATATTGCACCAAAGGCATTTTCCCACACAGGAACAGTGTGTTTCGCAGAGTAAACTTTTTCTGCTAGTTAAACTTTGCAGACATGTTGGAATGTGCCAAACTTATGTTTTGATAGGTAAATAATTCATTTTATTAAGAATTCAAAGAAAGCAGCATTCCTCTGTACACAAGTAATGTACTAGGAAAACCACAAGACTTATCGGAAATTACATAAATCTAGAAATTCTTCCAAGGAGGAAAAAGAGTTTCCACTTAATGAAGCCATCCAATCACACATAGATAGTAATAATAACAATTTTAGCTCCAAAAACAAATGCTCAATCCCCTAGAAAATAAGCCAGTTTTTGTTCCTGCCAAAGAGCCCACATGACACATAAGGAAATAGCCCCCCATAGATCAGCAGCACAGTGTAGACCAAAACCCCCTTTCCAACACGCCAGCAAATCCACTACCCTTCTTGGCATGGCCCAATGAAGGCCAAACGTACAAAACGCCAAAGACCATAGATTGTGCACATAAGCACAATGACGAAGCAAATGGTTAGGGTCTGTAGTCTCTACACTATTCATGCACATGCAACACCACTCAACCAGACACATATGGGGCCTCCATAAATTATCCATAGTAAGAATTTTTTCCCTAGCCACTATCCAAGTAAAAAAAAAAGATACTTTAGGAGGAACCATGACCTTCCAAATGCTTTTCCAGGGAAAGTTTTGCAAACCGCCTGGAGTAATAGCCTGATAAGATGACCTGACAGTAAAAATACCACTTCTAACGGGGATCCAACATCTTTATTCAACACAAGCTGAGATTTTGACTAATGAAAATTTTGGAGGCATTGATATCCATGAAAGTGAAACATATCAATTAGGAGTCCTATTTGTATTTCATAAAAATTGAAGAAGTCCAGTCCATTTTCTAGTACGTGTAGAATCAATTTCATACCTTCAGTGATGCAGAATTCAAAAGACTTTCAATGGGGAAAACATGAAGAAACCAAAATTACCAAAAATTGGACTCGTCAAAGCTGAGGCAATCTAGAAGCTCTCTACAACTAGTTACAGTAAGGTTATGTTTGGTAACTTTTTTTTTTTTTTTTTTTTCTTTTTCTAGTCCAAAGAAATTGTTTGTAACCCAAAACAAGTAGAATACAATTTTTTTTTTCAATCTCAAAATACAAAGGAAATTGAAAACAAGTGTTTACCATGTTTTTAGAATTAAAATTTTGAGAGACACCACAATTAAAGCCCACACCTGAGTTCAAATCTCTTTCTCTCTCTAATGAGGGATTACAAGCTTAAGGAGTCTTTGCCTAAAACTATTTCATTAAAAAAAACTATTCATATATGATTTTCTTAAGCCACTTGAATTTTAAAAGGAAGGAAGCATATTATTGTTCCATGAATACTTTGGTCTGGTTACATACATCCATGAAGCCTTTCTATTCATGTCCTTCACACCATCTATGAAGCAATCCTTTATAAATAAAGCTTAATTTCGCCTAGAATGTCTTGAAGCACAAACAGACTCTGAATGTTGAGTCAACATGGATGATTAGTGTGGTTTATGAGTTCAGGGTACAAGCTGGATGCTTTTGACTTTGAGAGATGCAAATGCAATGGCCAATAGATTGAGAGGTAAGGGAGATGTGGGAATATGAAAGATGCACACCAAGTATTTGATAGAATGCATGAATGGAGTATGAGTTTATAGAAAATTGTTTATTTTTTCAACTAACTAATCTTATTTCTAACTTTGAAAACACAAGAAAACCTGTTTCTGTTTTCATTCTTAAAAACAAGTTTTTGAAAATAAAAAACAGAAACAGTTACCAAACCTGACCTAATTTGTCTGTCTAAAAAAGAAACTGCAGGTTTTTAGCCATCAGGGAGAAAATTTTAGTAATTTTGTCAAGATTATTATGTCCTAGCAGCTTCTTTTCTGGCCTTAAGCTTTTATTTGGTGTGCCTTGTTTCAAATATATCAGGTCTTGAGTGATCCAACCCTTAGCCTGGCTTGCCTACCTGGCTTGCCAACCAAGTTTGCTTGGCCACCAAATTTAGTTGTTCATCAAGCTCATCTTCTAAAAGTATGATGTGCTAAGCATATTTATGGAGATGAATGAAGAATGCAGAAAAACCAGCGGCTTTGCTTAGGAAACTAGTATGATGCCTGGTTTGTCGCATTCATGCACTTTCAATTTGCTGTATATAAACTCTCAAACAGTTTTCCAGCAATCATAATTCTTTCACCATCATGGATAACAAACAACGCCAGGTCATTTAACTCTTCAAACTCTTATCTCTTTAAAGTTGGTTGGAGAGACAACTGAACCCCAGTGACTTGTTTATTCAAATTCTCATCACCTCTTTCTTCTTCTCCATTCCCTCCTATTTAGTGATTTGCTAATACCTAATCAGGGTTTTGAAATCTTGCGCTCTGGTATGACTGACCCTGTGTGTCTGTTAGGAGGAAAAGTGGGATGATGGAAGAGGGTGGAAGAAAAATGGAAGACTGATTGCCATTTTCGCTTGTTTGGTAGAGTAGAAAATGTAAGGAAGGAGAAGGGGAGAGATGAGTATCCTCCATCTTGGCCCACCAACAAAAGATGAGCAATAATGCCATGCGTTAGTAAATTTGACATCTTTACCCTTGTAGTTTATTAAAAATAAAACACAAGGACATATAGGAATTTAATGCTAAATGTTTTTTTCATCTCTTCACTTTTCCATTCCTCATATGAAACACCTGTAATATTCTTTCTTCTATTTTAGAGTTTAAAAATTATCAAAAACTAAAAGATATCAGGAAAAAAAATGATTGTGGTGATTTTGACAGAATTTTGGAAAACAACTGAATTTCCTTATAAATCTTGATGACTAGATAATATGTTGCTCACAGAATCAAAACTAAGCACCACCTCAGAGTCATTTCTATGGAAAATTATTTGGAGATCTAAAATCCCTCCTAGAGTTTCTTTCTTCTCTTGGACAGCTGTGCTAGGGAAGATTTTGTCAATAGATAATTTACGGAAGAGAGATATTATTGTTATGGATTGGTTTTTTATGTACAAACAGAGTGGGGAAAATGTGGATTTTTTGCTTCTACATTGCCCAATAGCATTTGAGAGGTGGTCCATGGTGTTTTGTCTGTTTGGTATTCATTGGGTTTGGCCTAGTCAGGTAAAGGTTTTGTTAGCATCTTGGCAGGGCAGTTTTGGCAGGCACTGTAATGTCGCAATTTGGAGGCTTGTGCCTCATTGCTTGATGTGGTGTATTTGGCAGGAGAGGAATGCTCAAAGTTTGAGGGTTGTGAACGGTCAACCTTGGAGTTCAAATCTTTTTTCTTTTTATACATTGTTGGATTGGGCTAGAGCATTACAATTATTCTGTTCTAGATTTGTTGGAGCAACGTAATTTGAGATGTTGAGGTTGTTTCTTTCTTTGTATACCCCCTGTATACTTGGAAGTATTTTTTTTTTTTTTTAAAAGCTTGTTATAATAAATAAAAAAAAGAAAAAAAGAAAAAGAAAAAAAGAAGAATCAAAATTAAAGCAACCATACTGACACATTTGAATAACCTCGTTTTGGTCTTTGATGAGCACTCTGTGTGCCATAAGCATCAAGGATTGTACAAAAGATTTAGGGTAAAACATCCCTTGTAATCTCTTTTCCTTTTTCAACCAAGGCACATATGATGGACAAACAAATTCTGGAATATGGAAGCCAATATGAATTTAACGTAACAATTATTTTCATAAAATTAATTGATAATCTTTTATCCAAACCAACAAGGAACCACGGATAGACAGACAGAAAGGGAAAAAATAAGCATAGAGAACTCACATTGTCTTTGATATGATTGTTAAAAGAACTTAGCTCACTAATTAATGCTTTCTCTGTTCCATCACTTGGGTCTTTGCTCTTGAGGAAACCAATAAATGTGGAGAAGATCTTTGATCCACTACAAGAGAGCAGTTAAAACAGCTATTGTTAGTAACTTAGTTCCTCAGTTTGTAACTCCAAACAATTTGGAAACACAAGAAGACATAAAACTTAAAACCATAGCATAGACATCTAACAAGTAACAACCATGGGTCAATTTTCTGAAGTCACTCTCTCTCACACACATACACATGCACGCATGGGTGTTAACTTACAACCAAAAAATAAATTTGGGACTCTTATTGAATATAACATGGAGTAAACAGTGACTATCACCAAACATCACCAAAAAAAAAAAAAAGGACATTGGGTGCTCCTATTTCCAATGGTTATGACAATTTGTTTTTATTTTTTGATAAGTGGTAATGACATTTTATTATATTGAAAAATAAATCTTGCATTTACTATACTAAAGTTAAGATTGAGAGAACTGCAAACTCCAAATATGCATTATGACCACAGTTGATCCAAAAGGCAAGAAGGTATTAAGTAAGAGTGCAAGTAATGACACCCAGAACCAAAAAAGAATAGAAGCTCAAAGTGTGAAACATAAATCAAACTACAGAAAAAGAGATAACATCACAATCTCATTTGGTTCTAGCGTTCAAGGAGAAGACAGTTGTATGTGAATACCAAGATGCAGGAAATGATAAAAAGTAGCATATGTTACTTGGAACTGCTAGAGACCCAAAATACCCACATCTAAGAGACAGGACATGTATATTGAATAGATATGGGTATCTGCTAATGGATAGTGTCTAGTGATTAATTGCACAAATCTGTTGGAAAGGATGAAGAAAAAATAGTTATAAATGGAATGTGGATTCTTTTTCATGACTTAAACTGGTGGTGAAGGCATTATTTAAGATTATTTAAAAAGATGAAGAAGAAGATCAAGGCAAGACATAAATCAGAGAAAATTACCAGAATATAATATAACGAGTTGCATTTGATGAAACTGATGTTATTATTTTTGAAGATCTTAGCCTTATACACATGGAATTTTGTAGTAGATCCATTCATAATAGAGTGTCTAAATTTTATGTTGGCCATCAACTGACCACAACCCTCCTTTTTCCAGGCTTGGGATCAACTGAGAACAAAATATGAAACTAAACACAGACACAGGCAGAGTTGTTCTTGTCATATGAATGGACTTTGGCATCCTCTAAGTTAACTAGCTCAACTTTCAAGAGTTGCTGGATACCACAACTACCCCTGTGCTAGGATTGCACCCCATATGCACCTTCGTTTTTTTAATGAAAATATTACTTATAAAAAAAACATATCAACCCTAAAAACTGTCATTATCAAATACTAGAAAACGAGTCAATATAAATTCAAAACTGTAAATAGCAGATTTGTGGTGGAGTTCCATGGTTAATAAAAAAATGAAAGCAAAACAAAGTGTCTGTGGGAGGAGAAAGTGTGAAGTATTGTGTGTGTCTGGGTGGGTGGGGAGTTGAAGAAGAGACAAATAAGCATGGAGAAAATGGAATACCAAAGCTCCACCCACAAGGTTTCATAGTTTCAAAAGACCAATGGAAACCTTCCTGCATCAAGGACCTTATGGAGTCTCTACAGTTCATAAACAGTACCACAAACTTCCCCTCCATAAGTTTTCCGTTAAATCCAGTGTTAAAACAAAGTTCAGTGATGTTTTATTTTAAAATGATATTTTCTGACACCCTAGCAGCTAATGATACAGCATCAACTCACCCTTGAGCACCAAATCCTAAAACCATCCACATTGTAGTTGGGACCTCTTCAACATCATTCAGATGTTCACAGATGATTAGAAGTGTTAGATTTCTTTAGCAATGAAGCATTCTTGTTGGTGTCCAATGTTTCTCTATGTCCACCTAACTGCAGTAATTTTTTTTGCAAGGAGTTGGGCATATTTAACATATAAAAGCAATTGAAAATATTTATTGATATTCGTCCACAAAAGGGAGAGAGAGAGAGAACAAAAAAAAGACCAATAATCTACAGTAAAAAATGTTTGCATTTTCCACAGCTACTATAGCATGTCCATTTCACTGCAACAACCACCCCTATAGTAATCTAAGCCAAAAGAAAATCTGACTATTGACTTTCTAATATTTACTTTGTGGTGCTAGGAAATTAAACACATGCATGATCATATTGCCATTATGCACTATGAATGTGATCTAAAGCATTCAAGCTTTTAGTATTTTCTAGTGCTGAGCATGTACAACCACATGGTTAATGCATAAACCACTGCATATAAACCATACACTGAAGCCTTCTCAGGCGGGGTTCCCAATGGTGGATCGGGATACTTTTCTTCTAGTGCTTGTGCAATAACATCTGAATCTGATATCCACTTCTCATTGAGTTTAATCACAGGAACTTTACCTCCAGGGTTGAGTTTTAAGAACCTAGTTAACAAAAGATACGGATTAAGAAAGAGTTGTAATAGATAAAGACAGAAAACAGAACAAAAGCCTTGAGTATTTAATATAACAATACTAGGATATGGAGTTTACTTATCGAAATAAAAAATAAATAATGACACTAGGATATGTACTAATGTGTGCATTTGAGTGTGTGCACACACGGGCAGACCCACAACTGGGTTTTATCCACAATCTGATAAAGAGGAGATACTCATTGAAAGATAAGAAATCGGACCATTACCAATCTGGCTTGTGGGCCAAATCTACCAACTTTAAGTCATAAGGGAGATGCTTTTCCTCCAGAGTCAGTAATACCCTCTGGCAAAAGGGACCTGTGAAGACAAACATAGAAATATCAAGAAATAACTTCCCATGCAAGCAAGACCAAAAACTATACCCCTTAAGAGTAGCACAAAACTAAGAAGCATACAACAGGCGTATTTTAGGTTTCAAAAGAAATAACAACTATCAAAATCTTTAAAAGCTACATAAAAAATCAAAGCAATCTTTTTTGTTTGAATAAAAAACATTTGTTTTCCACCCAAGTCCCACCACATTGAGGGGATTTTGGAGCATCAGTTCTTCTTAGACACAAAATATTACAAATATTATACCCAAATAATATTATAACTTGTTTCATTATAAGAGTATTCACATCAACTCAAGTAAAAAGTTTTGTCTATTTTAACGTAAAAACTTACTTTTTCTATTTTACATTCTTACTTTTCAAAACACTTCACGTCATATAATCTATTTTACACTATTTTACATTAAAATATCAATTTTTGTTGATTTTTTTAATTGTTTTTCTTCCTTCACTCGCAATAACCATTATCTAACCTCTTTCTTCATCAGCATATGTAAAGAAAAAAAATAAAAAAATAAAAAAATAAATGCAAAGTAAATAGTGTTGTAAATTTTCATAGTAACTGTAGCAACTTTGCAAATTTTTAGTGAGTGATTTTGGGTGTTGAATGTGTAAAGACAACTTTTTCTGTTTTGCATTGTCCGATGCAAATGCTCTAATATGCCATTTTGAACGCCAATAGTCTGCGCATGCATTGGTCCATAAAAATAAATTCCATAACCATGCTTACCATGTTCTACCACTGTACTTGTACATTTTCCAAACAATAAAAGGGAAACCCAGACCCAGTGACAGTGTAGAAACAATGCTTGATATTTGTTTTTCTTTGAGGCATTTTATCAGTAACCAAAGGGACAAAACAAGAAGAGAGAAAAACAAGAGCTGTTACTTACAGTCGCCGAGCTTGTTGGGGGTAGTGGTTGAAGATTTGACGCAGACTTCAAGTGGGTTCGAAGAAGTGGTGGACAGTGACACTGTGAGAGCTCTTCGGGTCCCGTAGCGACTGAAATGGTTGGAGGAAGCGACGCAGTTTCGGGGGAGCTTGAGATTGAAGAAACCCAACTGTCTGACGCTGGAAGATAGCGTAAATGCTGTGGGTTGGATTTTCAAGGTCGACATTGCTATTTGGGTTTTGGTTTTGGTTTTGGTTTTGGTTTTGGTTTTTGAGAGAAACTGCGTGTTTGTGACTGTTAGAGAGTTTTGAAAGAGCTTTGGGGATATATTCTTTGCCTGTTGTAGTGTATGTGCTCTGCTTGGCTGGCTGTGTCCAAAAGTGAACCGATATGATATGATATGATATGATATGATATGAGGTGCTGTTTTTGTGACGAAAGAATCGAATTGGAAGACGCTGGATTTTGCCGTACAATGCCCTTTACCTTTGTTTTGTGCTATGCAACGTCCCCCTCGTGTTTCACGTGGGAGGGATGTTTTAACTTTAGATTTTCAATTTCAATGCCCACAATAATTCCAAATTCAGCTATTTTTAAGACTTAAATCATAGGTTTTAATAATTTAACATTTGACACATCAAAAAGTTATTTTATTAAATTTAACACATCATTTTACAACTCACAACATCAAATCTTTTATTTTTCACATCTACTCTTTTTTCTTTTCTTTTTTTTAAATTCATTTCATCTCTCTTTTGCTCCTCTCTCTCATATTCCACAACTAGACTCACCCCCCCCCCCCCCCTCCCCCAACCCTCCATTATCCAACCACCACCACCACAAGCCTTTACAAAACCCAAACCCAAATCAAATCAAAAATTCATTGCAAAACATAACTAAAAAACCAAAAACTCCTTCACTTTAATTTAAAGGAACCCCCCCCCCCCCCCCCCAAAAAAAAAATTGAAAATCCCAAACCACCAAAACTAAGTAGAGAGAGAGAGAGAGAGAGAGAGAGAGAGAGAGATCTGAAGTGTAGAGATCTGGAAAAGTGGAGAGGCCAACGAAGGGGTTGACAATGAGAATAAGAGAGGAAGAGAGAGAAGCTAGACAAGAAACTAGTGAGAGGAGAGAGAAAAGCAAATTAAAAAAATAATAATGGCATTTCTGTCTGTATAGTGCCAATAGTAGAATTGTACTGTAACAAATACCAAATTTATTTAGCATTTGGAACATCTGATGTTAGTGGGTTTTTGGTATTTGGTGTGTTAAATGCTAAAATTTTAGCATTTACCATACCTAATGCTAATGCTAATGTTATAAGAGCGCTATTAAGCACGCATTGATATTGTCAAAAAAAAAAAAAAAGTACACACCAATGTATACGGTGTATGTGTGTCATGTGATCGGAAATCATGGGTCAAAATATGATTTCAGTTAAATTATAAAATCATGTTTTAAACACATGATTTTCAAGTGTTGTGTACTATGTGTGCTATGCGTGTGTTCAAAGGCTTTTTTTATTTTTCGTATTATTTATTTATACGTTTTGTGTTAGTGAATAATGTGAGGTTATATGTTATATGTAAAGAGATTAAAATTATCTTATGAGTAGTTTTCATGAAACCTGTTTTTCACAATATGTGTGGGCCTCCTATACCTAAATTAAAACCACAAAAAAAGACATGTGGCAAAATATAATGACAAATAGCAATTCAACATGTAAATTAATCACATACATACAAAGTGAACACATAAATAAGTATTGCAAAAATGTGCTAAAAATAAGACTAAATAATTCCCCAGGAAAGAAAGTCTAAAAAGACTTTGAAGATGAGTTTCTATTACGTCAATATTGTAAAATAGAAAGAAGAAGCAAACCCACCCAAAAAAAAAAAAGATACTAACAAAAAATTTCAAAAGTCTTGAAACTCATATGGTGAAATAGTTATAAAATATGAGGTGGCCACCCACAAAAATTCCAGGATTCCATTGCTCTTATTTTTTGGAGAAATTTCAGGAAAAATTTATTAATCAGAGTCAAGATAAAGTAAAACAATAGCCTAATCTAATTATCATTTTGTTGAACCGAAAGAAGAAGAATATAGAAACTGCATGAGAGAGTATACACAATACATCATTTTAAGATATTTAATGGCCTAAAAATCAAATAAGAAAACAACACGTACACAACAATATAGAAACTGCATTTAGGAAAAAAAAAAAAACACACACACACACACACAATATAGAAATCACATAAAAATTTCTCAATGGAAAAAATAATCTTTACTTTCATCTCTTTGTTAGAAGTTTGCAGTGGTTAGCAAAACTATCAAAAAAATTTGGAAAAATCTTAGATACTCTCGGAGCTCAGTGAATAGTGCTCACTCTTTTCACATTCATGGTGGAGTTTACTCGTTAAATTTATGATGGGTCCACCATGAATGTGATACAAGGGAGCACTATTTCATTATACTCTAAGAGTACCTAAAAATTACTCCAATTTTTGTTGTTGTTATTATATCAAATTAATGTGCAATGATGGATCAAAAAAAAAAAAAAAAAAATTATTGTGCAATGTTTTGATAAGTTCTACGTCCATAACATTTTCACAACAAAATCCTAAGTATTAAGTTATTACTAGTTTTAATTTAAACCCATCACTTAAATTTTTTTTTTTTTTTTATCTAGCAGTAACAACCATCACTTAATTATTATTTTTTATCTAGCAATAACAACCCGCTACTAAAGATTTGTTGTGAAAATATTGTGGACATATCATTTTTCTTTTAGAATAACATGTATGTCATAACTAATAACTAATTTGTTTTTCGAAAGAACTAATAAGCAGTTTTTTTTTTGGACTTCAAAAAGGTAAATGGGTAAGAAACTGTGACATAGTGGGATTTTAAAAAATTTTGGATTTTATTGTAAGTAAGTAGGAGACATGGCAAACGGGCAGGTTGGGTTGGGTCAATCGAGTTGCAGGTCAAAATGGACTCAGGTAAAAAATGGGTCAATTTAAACGGGTTAGGAATGGGTCAAGTCAAGTCATATTTTTCACATGAATTTTTTTTTTTTAAAGAAAAAAAAAGTATTTGCCATTTGCAAAGTAATGCAGCAAATACTTGATGTAAAATACATTATTTTGAATTCACCACTCATATAAAAAATGAGTTCAACTAAACAAACTAATACTTGTTCAATAATTTTAAAATTATACAAATTCCAATATTACTAACCAAAATAAAATAGCACAAAAGATAATTAAAAAAAAAACACAAGTTTCATTTCTACACAATATCAACATCCCTAAACATAAAACAAAATTACAAATGCCTTATTGGATAACTAATTTGACAAAGAATAAAGATATATAAGAAATTTACAATCTTGAAAACTAATTTTATAATCTAATATCAATTGTGGTTGGTACTTGTGGGGCCAAGAAATAGTCAGGCAACCCCGGCCCACTCCGAACTAGGCCCAAGGCCCATGCCGAGGACGCGCCCATGGTCCGAGGACTGAAGTGTAACGCCCAGCTATCCCCGAAGCAACGCCGAGGATGACAACGTCCTCGGAATTCTGAGATCCGAAAATGTGCAAGCAACACTTCACCAAAGGAAGCCTCCCCGAGCATCCAAGGAACAAACAGCAGGTACCAAATACCGGACATGGAAGCATGGTGGAAGAGCAAATCCCAGATGAACTGTCACCTCCACATTAAATGCTCCCAACTAACGTCCTGGCCGCATTAATGAGGAAGAGACGCCCCAACAGTGCCACCTTAGTTGCTGCCATCCACAAAGATAAAGGGAAGGTGGCTGATGGGACAGGCACTCAAGCGATGCCCTAATCCTTTTACAAATGTAGGGTTAGGATCGATTGGGAAAGGGATATATAATGTAAGGAACTCCTCCTAAAGGAGGAGGGAGAAGAAAACACTGTAATAATTTACATGTTCTGAGAGAACTTTATAGTTAGTCTAAAGGAAAGAAATTATAAGAACTCCCGGTCCAGGAAAATACGTCCGAGGAGCATTATTACTCAACCCAATGTACGTTCAAATTGTCCAACCCATGTACAGCCATGCGTGATCGTTGCATTTCTCATTAACATCTAGTTCTTGAACCCATCCTCTACAAATTCATTGCGGGGAAACTGGGCTTGGGTCCACTCCCTCAAACCTGGTCCCTACAATTGGCGCCGTCTGTGGGAAGAACTTGTGCGTTGGTAAGGACAACAGTCAAGCATGGTAGGATCGGGCCCTCACCAAACAACTCCCAATCGACCCGAACCGGCGAAGCCACGGCATCATGGTGACTACGGCGACCCCGGAGGCGGTCAGAATGATAACGGACGATTTCGAGAAGGAAGCTTGCATACTTCGACGGCGAGCGAAAACCAAGCCCAGAAGCGCGACGCTGTCCAGGCCACGCAATCGGACGAGGCCCATAGCCACGCTTCCCAGGCGAAGGATGATAAGGTGGCCATGCAGCGCGAGATAGATGATCTGAAGAAGAAGCTGCGCCGTGCACAGCGAAGACAGCCTGAACCCAGCCCTGACTTGCCCTCTGACGACGAGAGTGACGACGAATACAGACAAAGGTCGAGAATGCCCTCCAGCGAGACTTTCTCCCACGAGGAGGAGCGCTACCAGAGGCGTAGGCACACCGACCGAACCTCCCGAGGCGTAGGAAGTGACGCCATGAGCAAGGCGCTGGATCAGCTCTCCAGGTCGCCCTTCACGCGTCGTATAGAGGAGGCAGAGCTTCCTCGGCGGTTCCAGCCACCAACCTTCATTGCTTACAACGGCAAAACGGATCCGGTAGAGCATGTGAGCCAGTTCAACCAGAGGATGACTGTCCACTCGAAGAACGAGGTGCTGATGTGCAAAGTCTTCCCATCTAGCCTGGGACCTGTGGCGATGAGGTGGTTCAACGGTCTGAGGACGAATTCCATAGACTCGTACAGACAGCTGACCCAGGCTTTTGGCTCCCGCTTTGTCACGAACAGCAGGCCTCCTCGACCTATGAGTGCGCTGCTGTCCCTATCCATGCGTGACGGGGAGACCCTCAAGGCCTACTCGGACAAGTACTGGGAGATCTACAATGAGCTGGACGGCAAGTATGACGCCGTCGCCATCAACACATTCCAGAATGGGCTACCAATGGGGCACGGCTTGAGGAAGTCCCTGACCGGAAAACCCGCCACCAGCGTGCGGCAACTGATGGATCGGATTAACAAGTACAAGCAGGTGGAGAAAGATATGCTGCAAGGCAAGGGGAAGGATAAAGTCATCCCTCAGGAGAGGAAGGACTTTAGGTCGGACCGGTATAACAGCGCCCGCCCGAGGAGGGATTTTGGAGGAGAATCTGGAGCGACCAATGCTCAAACCGTCAACGCCATATTCCGAGAACCCGTGCATAGGGTGCTGGAGAGAATAAAGAACGAACTGTACTTCAGGTGGCCGAATAAGATGGCAGGGGAACCTGAGAGGCACAATCGGAACCGCTACTGCCAATACCACCAGGACCATGGGCATACCACGGAGGACTGCAGGAACCTCCGGAACTACCTGGACCAACTGGTCCGGGAAGGAAAGCTGAAGCACTTGCTGCTCAACCCTGACAATCGCCAGGGCCAAGTGTATCAAGAGCCCCGGTGGGATACCGCCATGGGACAACCCGCGGGCACGATTAACGTAATCCTGGCGGCTATGGGGAGAACGGGCGCGGGCCCCTCGCGAGTGTTGTCCGTGGCCCAACCGGAAGCCGAGGAGTTCCAGGCCAGGCCGAAAAGAGCTAGAAGGATGTCCTGCCCTCATTTGAGCTTCTCAGAGGAGGACAAGATCGGGACCATCCAGCCCCATGATGATGCCCTGGTGGTCACCTTTAGAATTGGGGGCTACGACGTGAAGAGGGTGATGGTAGATGGTGGCAGCGCAGCAGAGGTCATGTACCCGGACCTCTACAAAGGGCTAGGGTTAAGATCGGAGGACTTGACGCCGTATAACTCCCCCCTAATGAGTTTCGATGGGAAGCTCGTCATCCCGAGAGGCATGATCAGGCTGCCCATACAGACCGGCCCAGAAGTGGTAGAGGTGAACTTCATAGTGGTGGACACATACTCCCCCTACACGGCCATCGTAGGAAGACCCTGGCTCCACGCTTTAGGGGGCGTAGCTTCCTCCTTGCACCAGAAGGTGAAGTTCCCATCAGGGGACCAGGTTCTGGAAATCCGTGGTTGCCAGACCACTGCGAGGCAATGCACGGTGGCTGCCATATCATGTCAACTCGACGCACAGCCCTCGGCCATCACCGAAGAAGGTTTATAGCAATCAAAGGCCACGGTAGCGCGCTCTAATGAAGCTGCCGAGGAAGCCAAGTGCGAGGACTTGGAGAAGGTGGTAATCGGTGACGATCCCGAGAAATTCTTCCGGGTCGGGGCTCGGCTGCCCCCCAACGAACAAGAGGAGTTGGTTGGGTTCCTTAGGAGCAATATCGACGTATTTGCATGGGACCCCTGCGACGCACCAGGGATTGACACGTCCTTCATCTGTCACCATCTCAATGTTAGCCCATCCGCGGTGCCCAAGAAATAGCCGCCTTGACGTCCATCGAGGGAGCACGCTGACGCCATAACGGAAGAGGTGAATAAGCTCAAGCACGCTGGGGCTATCAAAGAGGTTTTCTATCCCGAATGGCTAGCCAATACTGTGGTGGTCAAGAAGAAGAGCGGAAAGTGGAGGGTCTGTGTGGACTTCACCGACCTAAATAGGGCATGCCCAAAAGACCCGTTCCCTATGCCTCGGATCGACCAGCTGGTAGACGCGACCACGGGCCATCCTCGGATGAGCTTCTTAGACGCCTTTCAAGGCTATCATCAGATACCGCTGGCCCTGGAGGACCAAGAGAAGACTGCCTTTCTGACACCCGTCGGGAATTACCACTACAAAGTAATGTCTTTCGATCTGAAGAACGCAGGATCCACCTATCAGAGGATGATGACGAGGATGCTCGAGCCGATGCTGGGCAAGAGCATGGAGGTCTATGTTGACGATATGGTGGTAAAGAGTAAGATGGTATTCGAGCATCTGGGAGACCTCGGCCGCACATTTGACGTCCTGAGAAAACACCAGCTGCGCCTAAACGCCTCAAAATGCTCGTTCGGGGTGGGCTCGGGCAAGTTCCTTGGGTACATGATCACCCATAGAGGAATTGAAGTTGACCCTGACCAAATCAAGGCTATTCATGATCTGAAGCCTCCGCAGAACCCCAAGGAGGTCCAGAAGCTTACTGGGATGGTCGCGGCTTTGAACAGATTCATTTCTCGATCGGCTGACAAGTGCCGACCCTTCTATCTCCTGATCAACAAGTGGAAGGGATTTGAGTGGTCCGAAGACTGTGTCGTAGCTTTCCAACGACTTAAGGAATACCTATCCCGACCGCCTATCATGTCCAATCCTAACACCGATGAGGTCTTGTACGCATACCTTGCCGTGATGCCCCACGCAGTGAGCCTAGTACTTATACAGGATGACAGTGGCGTGCAGAAGCCAGTTTATTATGTCAGCAAGTCGCTACATGAAGCGGAGGTCAGGTACCTGCCTCTGGAGAAGGCCATACTGGCCGTGGTCCACGCCACGAGAAAGCTCCCCCACTACTTCCAAGCTCACACAGTGGTCGTCCTGACCAAACTACCCTTGAAGTCTGTACTTCGGACCGCCGATTACACCGGGAGAATCGCAAAGTGGAACACAATCCTTGGGGCTTTCGACATCAAGTATATGCCCCGGACTTCCGTAAAAGGACAGGTCCTGGCGGATCTGACGGCCGAATTCGCCGAACCCACTGTGGAAGTAGCCCTCGGGGAGGAGAGCTCGGATGAAAAATCAGTTGGGGCAGTCTCCATCCCGGGATCACCACATTGGAAAGTATATGTTGACGGCGCGGCCAACCAGAGGGGGTCCGGAGTGGGGCTAGTACTAGTATCCCCTGAGGGTCATGTCATTGAGAAATCCCTGAGACTCGGATTCTCGGCAACTAACAACGAGGCTGAGTATGAGGCGCTGCTACAAGGCATGGTCATGGTACGGAAAATGGGAGGAAAATTGATAGAGGCGTTCTCAAACTCGAGATTGGTGGTGGGACAGGTAAACGGAGAAATGGAAGCCAGAGATCAGAGAATGCAAGAATACCTAAGCCAGGCCCGGCGCTCGCAGTCGAAGTTCGACCTCTTTAGCCTGTCTCACATTCCCCGGAGCGGGAACAGCCATGCCGACTCATTAGCCACGCTCGCCACGTCCTCGGCGGAGGGCCTGCCCCGGATCATACTTGTGGAGCACCTAGAAAGAGCGAACGAAATGGCAAGGGGGCCGGTCACCGTCAATCAGATTGAAGTGGGTCCCAGCTGGATAGATCCCATAGTGAAATTCCTCAAAGATGATATACTGCCCGAAGATAAGGCTGAAGCTAAGAAAGTACGGAGAAAAGCTCCTCGGTTCAGGCTATCTGAGGATCTCCGACTATACAGGCGCTCTTATTCTGGGCCATACCTCCTGTGCGTCCACCCCGAGGCAGCGGAGCTACTGCTCGAAGAGCTGCACGAAGGAATTTGTGGAAGTCATACCGGAGGGAGATCCCTGTCACACTGAGCCGTCACGCAAGGGTATTGGTGGCTGGGAATGCAGCAGGAGGCCCTGGAATATGTCAAAAAGTGTGACCAGTGCCAGAGATTCGCCCCGAACATGCACCAGCCAGGAGGGGTCCTCAATCCCTTGTCCAGTCCCTGGCCGTTCGCCCAATGGGGCTTGGACATTGTAGGTCCCTTCCCAAAAGCGCCAGGGAATAAGAGGTATCTACTGGTAGCCACAGACTACTTCACGAAATGGGTTGAGGCCGAGCCCCTAGCAAACATTAAGGACGTGGACGTCAAGAAGTTCCTTTGGAGAAACATAGTCACGCGATTTGGAGTCCCTCATACCCTCGTCTCAGATAATGGGCTCCAATTCGACAGCAAGGCCTTCAGGAGGTACTGCTGTGAACTTGGGATTACTAACAGATATTCGACGCCCGCCTACCCTCAAGGAAATGGACAGGCCGAAGCCGTCAACAAGGTTATCGTCAACGGGCTTAAGAAGAGGCTGGACGACGCCAAAGGAAGATGGGTTGAGGAGCTGCCCCACGTCCTATGGACGTACCGGACTACCCCTCGGCGATCAACAGGAGAAACACCTTTTGCCATGACTTATGGCGCCGAAGCGGTGATCCCCCTGGAGACGAATTTCCGGACGCTACGAACGAGCTCTTTCACTCCCAGCAGCAATGATGAACTGCTGGGAAGGAACCTGGACTTGGTGGACGAACGGAGGGAACAAGCAATGATTCAGCTGGCCTACTACCAGCAAAAGCTCAAGCAAGGATATGACACCAATGTGAAACTCAGGCCGCTGGCACCGGGGGACCTGGTGCTGAGAAAAGTCGTCGGGGCTACCAAGAACCCATCCTGGGGAAAGCTGGGACCCAATTGGGAAGGGCCCTACCGAATCACCTTAGTAGCAGGAATAGGTGCATATTATTTAGAAGATCTAGACAAAAAACCTGTACCTCGCCCCTGGAATGTAAATAACCTGAAAATGTATTATTATTAATGAAGCAATTCTTTTTGAATTCCGACTCTTAACCTGTTTCAACTTGAGATCACATGTCCGGACTTCAAATACTAAGTGTTAGACAGAACCAAGGCTCTGCATGGTCCTCGGACTCAGGCCTATGGGGAAACTAATCACTTCAAATACTAAGGGTTAGACAGAACCAAGGCTCTGCATGGTCCTCGGACTCAGGCCTATGGGGAAACTAATCACTTCAAATACTAAGTGTTAGACAGAACCAAGGCTCTACATGGTCCTCGGACTCAGGCCTATGGGGAAACTAATCACTTTAAATACTAAGTGTTAGACAGAACCAAGACTCTGCATGGTCCTCGGACTCAGGCCTATGGGGAAACTAATCACTTCAAATACTAAGTGTTAGACAGAACCAAGGCTCTGCATGGTCCTCGGACTCAGGCCTATGGGGAAACTAATCACTTCAAATACTAAGTGTTAGACAGAACCAAGGCTCTGCATGGTCCTCGGACTCAGGCCTATGGGGAAACTAATCACTTCAAATACTAATTGTTAGACAGAAACAAGGCTCTGCATGGTCCTCGGACTCGGGCCTATGGGGAAACTAATCACTTCAAATACTAAGTGTTAGACAGAACCAAGGCTCTGCATGGTCCTCGGACTCGGGCCTATGGGGAAACTAATCTCTTCAAATACTAAATGTTAGACAGAACCAAGGCTCTGCATGGTCCTCGGACTCAGGCCTATGGGGAAACTAACCATTTCAAATACTAAGTGTTAGAAGGAACCAAGGCACTGCATGGTCCTCGGACTCAAGCCTATGGGGAAGACGACTACTTCAAAGGGACCTACGTTGTAATGATTGATGCCGTGATTGGCCGAGGTGTAATCGAAGTTAAAATCGTACAAGTAAAGAAAAAAAAAGATAGCGAACAAGTAAGTAAACAACCACAACGAGTAGAAGGAGAAACAAAGCTCGCATTTCATTAAGTCCGAAAAAGAATTACACGATACGAATTACATTACAAAAGAAAGATAATAAAAAAAAAGATTGCGCAAAACGCAAAGTAAAGCAGGCAGAAGCGCCATGGAGCATACTCCTTCTACTCAATCGCTTGCTTCTGTGGGAGGCTGGACCAAGGCAACTCCGGGGTCCTCTGAGCTCTGGCTGAGTGGGATGGCCTGCAGAGGCGTGGCAGAAATAACAATCCCCTCAACAGAAGAAACCTGAGCATCAGGGGATGGCCCTGCAACTTGCTGAGGGGCGTCCTCGTTGGAGCCATCGCTCACTTCAACCACCAGGGGAGGATTATTCCCTTGGTCTGGCTCGGCAGTGGCCCCAACATCCGAAGCCCCCCCGCCTGGAGTAGTCGCAATTTCCACAGCGGCCTCCTCGGCCTCAGAGCCGCTTGGACAGTCTGGGGCAGCCTCGCGAATGGCAGAAGGGTAGTATACGCTCCCATCTTTCCACAAGACAGAAGAGGCCTCCACACCGGCTTGCCTAAGGGCTTTCATCCAAGTTTCAGAACAGTAGCGCCTACATACCCCAGGGACTTGGGATTTGTAGGCAGCTGCTATCTCAGATGCCCCAGCAGCGTAGGCAGCCTCCTGAGCTTCCTCCTTGATGGTCCAGGCTTCCTCCCTACCCTTCTCCGCCTCGAGCTTGGCCCTCACAGCTTCATCCCTAGCAAATTCTGCCACTTTCCTAGCATCCTCGGCAGCAGTCTCCTTCTTCGTCAGGTCTGCAATCAGATCCTTTGCGATCTTCAGCTGCTCCTCTGCCTCACCCAGACGAATCGTCTGGGTCTTGGCCTGCCTCTGTGCACCCTCAAGGCCTGATACTGCACTGTCCCAAGCCTGGGTCGCAGTTTTCAACTCCTGCCTGGCCTTGGCAAGGTCCGCCTCGGAGTTCTTGAGGGCCTGGGTGGCCTCCAAGCGCTTCTTGCGCTCTTCTTCCATTGCCTTTCCGTGGTCGTGGGCCGCCTCCTCCAGCCTGAAGGTGGCCTAGACAGCCTGCCAAACAAAACGGGCACATGATAATAAGCCGAGCTAAAAAAAAAAAAAAAGGAAAGCAGAAAAACTAAAACGAGAAAAGACCCAAGTATTGAGGCCTTACCATCCCCAGGTAACGCTTGAGGCTGAGGAAGACCTCCCTACTTTTCATGGTCCCCAGCTGCTCCATGTCCGCAGGAAGTAGCAGACATCTCTCCACGGCGTCGGCTACGCGCGCGCCTTCGCCGTCCCTAAAATCCCTGAGAGAGGAGTCATCCCTCAAAGGAGCCCCACGAAGCATCGGGGCAGGCAGCCATGCCTGGGCCCCAGCTGAGGCATCCACCTGCCTATCCTGAGACCTGGAGCCTATCCTCAGCTGCTTTAGGGGCCGCTGAGAGTCATTCCCCTCCCGAGTGGACCCAGATTTCTCCTCAATGGGCCTCTTGCCCTTGTCTTTCTTCTGCTTAGGATCGGAAGGTACGTGTCGGGAAGACAGACTCGTCCGAGGTGGAGTGGGAGGAAGCCTAGATTGGGAAGAGGCCGACCTAGTCTGGGGAGGACGATTCTTCGGAGAAGGGGGTAGGAGCTTCGGCTTGGACTTCCCCGGTGGCTCTTCGATCAGCTCGAGTAGACTGGGCTGGTCCTTCTTCTTGTAGCCCATCGCAAGCCGGGAAGGAGTCTCTGACGCTGAGGAGTCTGCTTCGGTCAGCCGAGGATCCCCCAATTCTCCAGAAAGGTCCTCGGACTGATGAATCTGCTCAAAAATGTCAAAATCGTCCGCTTCAGGACCAAGATTTGCAGCTTCACCTCCCCTCTCTATGTCCAAGAGGAAGAGGGTACTGCTACCGTGACGCCTTCTGAAGTAGAGAGGCCCTTGGGAAGCTCGAAGCCGTCCTCGGTCACTGCTATTTTCTGCAGGCGAGGATCCTTTGCTCTGATCACGTGCTTTGGGGCCGCAAATGACTTTTGGAGCGGCGTGTACCCCAAGATTTTGTGAGCGGCTCTGACTTGGTGGTCCGCTTCGTTTTCAAAATCCGCCGACCTGAGCACTCTCTGCAAGTCTTCTCTGTTGATCAAGTTGTAGCAGGGAGCGAAGGAGTGCGGATCTGCAAGAAGAAAACGCATTCATAATTAGCAACCAAAACAGTACAAAAAGAAATTACGCATAAAACAAGTCAGAATCTCTGAACCCCCTCCTACTCCTACTATCCCACCTGGTGTCCCCTCTGTCGTCGGGCAATGGATACCATCATGCCACGCTTCGGACACGATGAGAAAGTCCTCATTCATCCCCTTGTTGGATTCAGGGAGGCACTGGATGAGCCGGACCCTATCGTCCCTCGTCCTCATATAGTAGGACTTGTCCCTCAGGCGTTGAAGATTGTAGCAGTAGTTCACGTCATGATGGGTCAATCTTAGTCCCATCTTCTCGTTCAGGGCATCCACGCTACCCAGAATTCTGAACATGTTGGAGGCGCTCTGGGTGGGGGTTAACCGAAAATATGACAGGTAACCCCTCATCACCGGCCCCATAGGGATCTTCATCCCTCCTTCAAGGAAGACGATGATGGGAATCACCACCTCACCCTCCTGCCTCTGGAATTCCCACTCCCCCTCCTCGCAATACCTCAAGCCAACATTGGCCGGTATCTTATAATCGGCGATGAATTTCTCTATCGCCTCCTCAGTAAAGACATACTTCTTAAGTCTACCCATCCCAAATGACGCCTAAGAGAGCTAAGGAAAGAGCAGATAAAAAAGGAGGAAGAGCAAAAGGAAGAAAAGCTCAGAGAGGGATAGAGCGACTTACAGAAACGAGGAGAAGCTCCTCGGACAGGCTTTTTATGCTGGAGATGGTGGTGGATATTTGGCTGGACTCTGAATGAAGGCGCAAGGGCTCTTGATTGTGAAATGAAGAAAGGTGGAAACGGTTTGAATGGGTATTTATACCCTGGATGGAAGAGCCGCGCGAGTTTTCTCGCCCATAAATGTTAGGCGCATCACGACCGTTGATTGCCAACTACCCGTCGAACGTGGAGAGCACAAAGCCGCCCGAATTTAATGCAGGACACCTTGCGCACACCGAAGCGCCAGTAACGCACCTTGGGCAGACGAAAAAGCTCCAGCGCTGACAAAGGACAAGACGCAGAGCAGGACCGAGGATATCAAAATCCTCCTTTCCGCCCGAGGATGCGGACAGCAAGATTTTGAGGGGCTATTGTGGGGCCAAGAAATAGTCAGGCAACCCCGGCCCACTCCGAACCAGGCCCAAGGCCCATGCCGAGGACGCGCCCATGGTCCGAGGACTGAAGTGTAACGCCCAACTACCCCCGAAGCAACGCCGAGGATGACAACGTCCTCGGAATTCCGAGATCCGAAAACGTGCAAGCAACACTTCACCAAAGGAAGCCTCCCCGAGCATCCAAGGAACAAACAGCAAGTACCAAATACCGGACATGGAAGCATGGTGGAAGAGCAAATCCCAGATGAACTGTCACCTCCACATTAAATGCTCCCAACTAACGTCCTGGCCGCATTAATGAGGAAGAGACGCCCCAACAGTGCCACCTTAGTTGCTGCCATCCACAAAGATAAAGGGAAGGTGGCTGATGGGACAGGCACTCAAGCGATGCCCTAATCCTTTTACAAATGTAGGGTTAGGATCGATTGGGAAAGGGATATATAATGTAAGGAACTCCTCCTAAAGGAGGAGGGAGAAGAAAACACTGTAATAATTTACATGGTCTGAGAGAACTTTATAGTTAGTCTAAAGGAAAGAAATTATAAGAACTCCCGGTCCAGGAAAATACGTCCGAGGAGCATTATTACTCAACCCAATGTACGTTCAAATTGTCCAACCCATGTACAGCCATGCGTGATCGTTGCATTTCTCACTAACATCTAGTTCTTGAACCCATCCTCTACAAATTCATTGCGGGGAAACTGGGCTTGGGTCCACTCCCTCAAACCTGGTCCCTCCAGTACTCTATTTCAATTTGAGAATATACATTAAAGTTTGACTGTTTAATTATTTATACATGGTCCATTTTATAAATATTATGTCATTATTAAGTAACACGCACTCTAGAAAATATCATAATTTTTTTTTGAAAAGTAGTTTATTTTGGATATGAATTGTTAAAATATAGGACTAATCATCCATAATTTATACTAATTTCATTGATATACTTTGGTTTCATTCTTTTCACACTTGTGAATGTTTCTTATATATGTCTATAATTTTAAATATATGTTTTAACTCTAATGTAACTAGATTATCTTGTCATGTACTTTGTTATTTGATATTTAAAAATCCTTACTCATTAGTGAATGCCTTAACTATTTATCTTTCAATTCATTTGCATGCAGTTGTGTAAATGTCTCAATTGTTTTCTTAAAACCGTTGTATCTAAATGATGTTAAATATATATTTTTGAATGGCATTATCCAAAATATGTAAAAAAAAATTTCATGTTTCTTTTATAATAATAATAATAATAATGTCCATTATATATTGCCAATTGAGTTTGACCTGCGTACTTTAAAGCTCACAACAAACAATTAAACCAATAATGTCTTAATTTTATTTTACCAAAAAAAGTTTTAAAAAATGGTTTGGGTCACGGGTTGAGTTCGAGTTGACCTGCAAAAAAATGGTTAGGTCACGGGTCAACCCTTTTTTGTTTCGAATAAAAAAATTTGGGGTCGAGTCAAGTATTTTCGAGTTGGGTCCGGTTAGAAAATTTTGACCCATTTTGCCTTGTCAGTTATAGATAGATAAATAAGTAGTGTTTTTTTTTAATTAAAAAATATTAATTGTTCGTAATTTGTGAAAATATTGTAGATGTAACACTTCTAAAAATAAACATAAAAAACCCAAAGTTCCTTTTACACACATAAATTTTTTTTTCCCCCACAATAACTCACACATGTATAGTTGCATGTTGCATGCATGCATACATTTATTATTAATTCTATCACTAATAAAAAACAATGTACTTTGGTGTTTGGATACCCCTTTCAAGTGATTAAAACATATAAAATAATGCCTTGTAACTCAACAAGTTCCATCCAAGATTCAAATCCTTCCACCCTCAACTATTGAATTATCAAATATATATCAATTTATTATCTATATAATTTTTCATGTGAAATATTGGAAGAAATTTAAAGCCTATGAGCATGTGCATAGTGGGTGCGTCGATGTATGAGGAAGCAAGCCAGGTTGCTGATGATGCAGTTGGAAGTATAAGAACAATTGCTTCTTTATATGCTGAAGAGAATGTGATGGAATTAATTATACAAAAAGAAATGTGAAGGCCCTATAAGGACAAGGATAAGGCAAAGGCTTGATAAGTGGCATAGGATTTGGGTTATCTTTCTTCTTACTGTAGTCTGTTTACGTAACCAGTTTCTATATATATAGGAGCTCAACTGATTGAGGATGGAAAAACATCATTCTCAAATGTTTTTTAGCTAAATATTCTTCCCATGTTTATCAAAGTTTTTTTATAAGAAATTTGGCAACTTCTAGAGTGGTAAAATTCACTCACACAACATTAATTTTGACAATTGGAAATTCTCAATCAAACTCCTTTGCTCTTGATTCTAGCAAATTCAAGAGCATTGCTGCTCCCATATTTACAATATTACACCAGAAGTCAAAGATAGACAAAGGGAAGAGTCTGGCATAAAATTGGAGGATGTAAAGGGTGAAATTGAGCTTCATCATGTAAGCTTTAAGTATCTGACCAGATATTCAATTCATTATGGCAAGGTAAAGTGTAATGACATCTTTCAGATTGTTGCCCTTGTTGGAGGAAGTGACAGTGGAAAATATACAGTGATCTCGCCTTTGCAAAGATTTTATGATTTTGATTTAGACCATATTACACTAGAAAGAATTGAAATTCAAAAGTTCCAACTCAATTGGTTGAGGCAGCAAATGGGGCTTGTGAACAAGGAAATAATTTTGTTCAATGATACTATCCGTGCCAATATTACATATGGAAAGGAAGGAGACACAACTGAGGCAGAAATCATATATGCATCAAAATTGGCCAATGCAAACAAGTTCATTAATAACTTTCAACAGGTTAGAGCAATGCAAATCATTTTTCAAAGCCTATGTCATTTTCATTCTTAAGAGCACAAACCAAGTCCCTCTATTAAGAAACTTCTGGTGGATAACATTAACTTGCGCATTTACTTAAGTAGTTGTCTCACAAGTTTTCAACATTGCAAAATGTAGGGTTATGATACCATGGTTGGTGAACAACGAGTTCAGTTATCCTTGTTGAAGGAAGTGGCAATGGAAAATATATAGTGATCTCGCCTTTGCAAAGATTTTATGATTTTGATTTAAACCATATTACACTAGAGAGAATTGAAATTCAAAAGTTCCAACTCAATTGGTTGAGGCAACAAATGGGGCTTGTGAACAAGGAACTAATTTTGTTCAATGATACTATTCGTGCCAATATTGCATATGGAAAGGAAGGAGACGCAACTGAGGCAGAAATCATATATGCATCAGAATTGGCCAATGCAAACAAGTTCATTAATAACTTACAACATGTTAGAGCAATGCAAATCATTTTTCAAAGCCTATGTCATTTTCATTCTTAAGAGCACAAACCAAGTCCCTCTATTAAGAAACTTCTGGTGGATAACATTAACTTGCGCATTTACTTAAGTAGTTGTCTCACAAGTTTTCAACATTGCAAAATGTAGGGTTATGATACCATGGTAGGGGAACAACGAGTTCAGTTGTCCGATAAGCAGAAGCAATGTATCGCCATTGCACGTGTCATAGTTAAAAGTCCATAAATATTACTATTAGATAAAGCTACTAATGCACTAGATGCCGAGTCTGAGAAAGTTTTTCAAGATGCATTAGACCAAGTCATGGTTAACTGGACTACAATAGTTGTGTCTAATCGATTATCAACAATCAAGAATGTTGATCTAATAGAAGTTGTTAAAATAGAGTAATTGTGGAGAAAGGAAAGCATAAATTTTGATTAATATCAAGGATAGATTTTATGCCTCGTTAATGGCACTTCACACCAGTGCTTCAACTATCAAAGCTACTTTCTTGTAATTGTTTGGTTGGTTGTTGTCTTCTCCTATCAAGACAGAAAGGAAAACATTCTATTTTTTCATGTAACATTTTTGTAACTAAATGTATCATACTACCATGCATTTTAAATTGTATTTTGAAAAATCAAGTTACAATTTTTATAGGGTTCCACTGAGAAAGGAGATTTATAAATATCATTTTATTCTCAAAGTTGTTATTCTTTGATTAGCAACTATAAATGAAGGGCTTCATAACAATCTTTTACAAAACTCGCCAACCATTGTTTTTATCATAGATGAGAAACAATATCTCACTATTCAAATTTTTAATAAGGTTATGTGAGAGACTACACTCCCAAGCTCAAACCTTCCAGTGTAGGTTTTCGCACGTCCCATGCAAATAAGGTGGAGTCATATTTATTACCTCTCAAGAAACAATTGAGGTTTTACTGTTGTTATCATCCCTCCGAGATCAAAAGTTTTACAATAGATTCACCACTTATTTTAATTGAGAAAATAACAAACTAAAAGAATTGAAAAGATACATCATTGTTATCATCCCCTAGGTCAAGGGTTATAGCTACACTATCTCAGGAAATCACTCTCCTAGGTACTATAGCACAAGTTGAAGCTTTGGCAGCCAGAAGAGCTATGGAATTTGCATTAGAAATGGGTATCATGTATGCAATTGTTGAGGGTGATTCTGAGATTATTTTTAAAGATCTTATAAACTTTGAACCATCACCAGGATTGCATAGTCATCTAATTGAAGACATAAAACTCCTGGCTTCTTACTTTTCTTGTATTAATTTTTCTCATGTACATCATCAAGGGAATGTTGTTCACACTCTCTCGCTAGAAGGGCAATGCTATCGCTCATTTTACTTGTTTGGATGGAAAATGTTCCACTAGATATTTCTAATGTAGTTCAAGCCGATTTAGCTTCTTTGATTTAATGAAATTGATGTCTTTCTTCTTAAAAAAATAATCCAAGTGTTTCATTTGAATTCAAATTCCTTTTTTTTTTAATTTTTTTTAAACATAATTCAAATTGCTTTATATACTTATAAATGTAGTTTCATTTATATAAAAAATAAAAACAAAAACACATTTAACTCTTTCTACCAAAAAACAAAACTGTTTTTTTCATTTAAAAAAAAAAACTCCTAAAATCACGAACAGTTATTGTTGAAAAAAAAAACATTGCTTATTTATCTATCATATCTATCCAACTCACTTACAATAAAGTCCAATTTTTCTATAAAAAAATAAAATTCCACTAACTCACATTTTTTACACACTTTTTCAACGTCCAAAAAAAAACTGCTTATCATTTCTTCCGAAAAACAATCTAGTTATCAATTATGACATACATGTTATTTTCAAAACATCCCACAATAATTTGCTATAATAATTACATCCAAAAAATTGAGATAGCACTACAAGAAAAACGGACTATTGCAGCGAGCCAAAAGCGCTACTAAATGTACATTTGACCTTTAGCGACAGGTGCTATTGCGGCAATTCTTCCCGCCACTGTTGCAATGTCGCTATAGATCTATTGCGGTGGTAACAAAAAGCGCCGCAATAGATCTACCATTTAGTGGCGATTTTGGTCTATTGCGGCGGGTAGAAAATCGCCGCCATATGAAGTTAGATTTCAGGTCAATTGACCTTTAGCAGCGGGATATGTGCACCGCTATAGGTGACAACCTTTAGCAACGGGTGATAAGTGTTGCTATAGGACTTCATGTACAACAGAACATACGCACCTTTTAGCGGCAGTTACGCCCGCTGCTATATGTGTGAAGCTTTAGCAGCGGGCTATGAACGTTGTTATAGGGCTTCATTTAAAACATGATTTTAGACATTTAGCTACACTTTTTGCCCGCCGCTAAAGGTTAAATTGTTTTTTTTTCCCCTGGGTTTTAAAACCATAGACCTATTACAAAAAACCTGTAATAATTTTAGCTCTATCGAGACAATACCACAAATGTAACTAATTAACAACACCACAAATGTCTCTAAACTAACATTACATTAACATAGAAATATATTATCAAATACATAACATTGTCTATAACCATCATCATAAGATTAACAAAAAAAAGATGTGGTCCTTTGAATAGAACAACCGCTTAACTTAAGCTAATACCATAATTAAAGTTTCAAAGTGTTTAAAAATATCCTTCAACACTTGAAAAAAATGTGGTTGTTCAAAAGTAGTTCTTTGTACACAAAAAGCCCTCGAACACCAACATAAAACTTATAAGTTGCTTAGTTGATGGGATGCAGCTAATGATTTCTGGAGAGTTGGAGATTGTTGAACTGGAGGAACATCCTACATGCAAACCAAGATTACTCAATAAGTGCATATAAATGGATTGAATAGAATGACAAGAAAATCGTAGAGATCTAGGACTTTTCATCTCGCTTATTCAATAAGTGCATACAAACCAATATTACTAAACAAGTGCATATAAATATTAGCTCATCAAATCTGTTTGGACTTTTCCATGATTTTGTTTGGGACTTGATATGGTTCTATGTATTTAGTTGGACTTCTTCATTTAATTTTATCAGCTATTTCTCCACTGCAACACCATTAGCATGTAGCATGACATAGGCTCGTCATGTCCCAAAAAAGTGTCTTGGTTCTAAAGACACAATTATTAATGAAAAGTAAAAAGTTCAAGTCTTCATAAAATGTCATTCATCCTATATTAGAGATTAGATCACTTTTTTTGAGAATCTTGTTTGCTTCTTTAAAAAATGTGAGAATAGTTAGAGAAAATGGCAAAGTAGAAGATACAATGGATACGTGCTACCCTAAACAAACCAAATACTAAAAAGAATAACTTGGAAAGTTAAGGTGTTAAAACACCTCCTAACCCAGAAAAATCTAATCCAATCACTACTCCTAGAAGCCGCAAGCTCTCTAGAGTCTCGGCTTATTTGCATAATATCCTAATTGGGAATGGTAGAAGGATTTTAAAGGACAAGTAAATATCCCAAACTTTTACCAAGTTACAAGTTCCTAAAACTTATTCCTAAATAAAATTTCCAAATTTGTTTTACTAACTAAGCTTAGCTCCAAGCAAAAATAAGTTGTGAACAACATAGGTTAGGTGATGAAATGAACCTAGGAGCACAACGATGAACAAAATACAACAAAACAGACCCATAAAGCTACATAGTATATTAACATAAGCCAAATGTGTAGACCTAAACTTTGAGCCAAACAGTTACACAACTTTTAAAGAAGAAGCTTATAAAAATAGCAAAATAGTAGTACTGGAGCTTGTATTGTATCTATTTAAAAAATTATTTTAATAAAAAGTTTGAATTGCTTAAATTAGATTTTCATAAACAGGATGACTAAATTTAAACAAAAACCCATCCTAGAAAACATGTACAAGTTGTTAAAAAAAACTCCAAAACTCATTTTTAATTTCTCATGCAAAATGATCACCAAACAATTCAATTTCTGTCATATTGAGATCAGAAACTTAGTCCCAACAGAAGGCATCAACAACCCAATATATATAAATTCATTGAAGAGTGAACAAACCCAGTATATATAAATTGGGTTGGGCTGCCACTCCTATGTCCTAACTCAGAAGTTGCTTTTTTTTTTTTTTTTTTTTTTTTTGAGAGAGAGTTTCAACCTATGGCGTCCGCTCCTGATGATAGCTCTTTTTCATCAGATCAAGACACCAATCAGTTTTTGGTGTAGGCAGAGATTGAACCCCAGATCTCTTATACAACTATCAGAGACTTTACCAGTTGAGCTAACTGGAACCCACTTTCAGAAGTTGCTGTTGTTCTTTTTTAGTTGAATGAATTCCCTTGTAACAAATAATAATAATAATAATAATAATAATAATAAAGATAGAAAGAGAGAGGTCTTTAATGGAGGTTTTGATCTACATAAGAAATATTTATCACCAGGCTATGTCCATCAAAACTTAATCTACATGAAGACTAATTTTCCAAAAGCAATAAGTCCAAATTTCAAAAAAATACAACCAAACACCACCTTAATAGTAAAACATAACTTAGTGTCCATCACAAATTTTTAGCCAATATGTAACTATATGCAGACATTTTATGTGAAATACTTAAAAAATTATCTCCATAAACTAGTTACTATCTCTAGCCATTAGAAAGCTATTTGTTCAAAGTCTATACGATGAAAGAGATATCTGCATGAAAAATTACACTTGCACTTGCAAGATACACTAAGGTCTCCTTGCTCATTTGAAAAGGGCGTTGAGTCAATCATCCAATGTGGTGGTTCATTAGGTGGAGAAAACATTGTAGTGTAGCATGTAATGGATGTGGTTATGCGTTAATAAGTGGATGTGGTTATATGTTAATAAGTAGTGATAGGCCCAAAACAAATTTACCCCTTGTGATTAAATTAATTGATTAATTAGCCAAGTTATTAATTAATCAAATTAACTTGCAAACGCGTGGTAGTACAAAAAAATCACCAATTAAACTAAGTACAGCGAAAAATAAATTGACACAGTGATTTGTTTACGAATATAAAAAACTTACACAGCAAAAACCCCACCGGGTGATTTTCAATTCACCACTCCCGAAATTCCACTATTATCACAACAAGCGGTTAAAAATAAAGGAATTCTAGTACCTTATATCAACCTACAGTTGAACCCTTACCCTAATACCCAATTGGACTTGTTCTGTAGTGACAATTTCTCTTTTTGATGCACAGCTCCCAAGTACGTGACTAACCAATTGCGCGAATCCCAAAACGCGACTTCAATCACCAACTAGAGAAGATTGTTGGCTACAAAGTTCTTCAGTTCATCCACACGATGAAGATCAAGAAGATGCCTGGTCACAAAACCCTATGGTGCACATACACAACAACTTCTTCAAGAATGATGAATTAGGCCAAAACTTTGTCTCCAGTCACAATTTGCTTGAGCAAACTTTTCTCAAAGCTTGTGCAACTTGTGTACATTTTGACGGCTCTTAAGAAAATAATCCTTTTATATGTCTAGGGTTAGGAGAGAAGAAGACACAAAGACACATTTACGGATCCCAAGAAAATCATATCAAAATTCTGAAATTCTTAAACCTCGACAGATAGGAGCTGTCAAGCAAGTGTTGAGCACAAGGGCTGGAATAGCTTTCTTAAGCTCGATAGATGCAGCTGTCGAGCCAGCTGTCAAGCTTTAATGAATTTGCACTATGCAGCTTGTTTCTTGGACAGATTTGAATGGCTTTAACACTTGATCTTGAAACACAGTTTCTTGAAGTATTAAGAACACCTAGATCTACCTAATTACAAGTAAAGTGCGTTTTGTCAAAGAATCAGCCAATTACATAAAATAATGACATATGTTCTTAACAAGTGAAACACATATGTCCTAACAAGTAGTGTAGTCTTTACAACAATAAAAAAAAGTAGCGTAGCATGTAATGGAACATAATTGTCAAATGTTTAGGGAAACTAATTTATGTAGTAACATTCCTTATACCAATCATCATCACAATATAAAACGCTTACAAGTATTGAAAAAAAAATTAAAAAAATTAAACAACAGTAACTCAATAATATTCATTCACAATTTCTAAACATAAGAAACACTCCCAATATCAAATTATATCACCTTATAACACCATGCAAGCCACACACTTGCTCCAACTCAACAACCCACTACAATACCAATTATCAACATTATACTATAGAATTTTACAAGAAATTAATAAGAAATTACTTACTATGTTCAAGCCAGCACACACCTCTACCAAAGAAAAGAAATCCAAAGTGAACACAAACAAATAATGCTTAACCTGCAAGTAGAAGAAAAGAAAAATCTACAAGTTACAAAGCAACTGTGATCAGTAACCTAAAATTCAAAAGCAATTAGCAGTAACCCTATAGAGTATAGTCTTTACATCAACTACCACACCAAAATCGATGCATAATTATTTAAAATTCAAAGCTAAGTTAACTAAAATAGGCGTAGGCAAAGCCAACCCCAGCTATAAGATGAGATTCCCTAATAAAAATAGGCCATAGTAATAGATTGTTGGCTTTTGTATACTCAATACTCACATTCATTCATTAGTGTTTTAAGGTTACAAATGCTATATATACTTAATTAATCTCATTTAAATAAATAATTTAAAACAAAAAAGGGTTATGAGTCATGTAAGATACTGTATTAGTCCAACTAATTTGAGAGTTATATATGCATGCCTTTTTCAGTTTGGATGATATAATTCATGCCACCAGAGCCCTCCACCCTGCAGTCCTGAACTAGAGTAACAACACTACCTAATTATCCATCAAATCACAGCACCAATAGAACCAAAACCATATACTTCATAGCAAAACTCATAGCCATAATGCTGAACCCTTCTTTTGGCAAGACTTTTCCAAGGCCTTTCATCAATGGATGCAAGAAATTCCTGAAAAACCAAAAAATAACATAAAGAATATAGCAAAGATGAAAAGTTTCAAGCAACATTTAACTCAAAGGATTCAAAACTTAATGTCAATAGGCTAAATAAAGCACAGCAAGGTACAAAAGACAATAATTCCTAACCTCATCTTCTGTAGTACTGACAAAGTCATGCAATAAGTAAAGCCCTGGAATGTTCAAATTAGAGGCCACCAAAGACACTGGAACTGAGTCATTGATCTGATTCTAAAGACACGCAATCTTATCAATTTATAGAAGACATAAAACAACTAGATAATAAAGATTACAAGTCCCATTGAATTATGAACATATCTACTTCAGTTTCTGAAAGTACTTTAATTTGATCCTCAAGGTCAAGTATTGTAAAATAGATGTAGTAATTTTTTTTTCTTTTGAGTCCTAGTCACGTTGTTAAATTTTGGAAATGGAAATCCTAACATCCAACAAATGCATACGAGTTTAAAGACCAATTCAAGTTGAACTTTGAACACCACGCAGTAGGAACTGATTAGTAAAATTTAGAACCTTTAATTTATATATATATATATATATATATATTATGCATGGTACAAATATGGAATGATATGAACTGCATTTAAACCAATATACTTCTCATTCTATAATCAAAATATTTATCGAATCCCACTCAAATATGTATTTTTATTAGGCACACAATAAACGGCTCATAATAAATAAAATTTGCTCTCATTATTTGTCAAATTTGAACAAGGGATTCAAATAACAATCAAGCCATGGCAAACAAATTTGCACAATTTGGGTTGAGAGAACATCAGCTATCACATCTAAATTAGTTAAATACAATTGATTCAAATTCAAATAAGGGGCAACATAGCAATTAGCAAATGGAAGATAAAAGAACATGCCTACGATGACCACCCAAAGCACCAATAATCTCATCCACGGAGACAAAAGTGCAAAGAAATAGACCATATCTCAATGTTTCCTTCACAGACCTTACAATTGCTTCACTATTTGTAAGCACACCCTCCTTCCTAAACACCCAAACCAACCAAAATCAACAACAATTATATAGAAGAAACTCACAAAAACAGTAACAAAATGAAGAATTATAGAAATTTTGGTATTTGATGAATTTCACCTAAGAGAAGTTAGGGCATTTTTTCGTCTCAAACGACCAAGGATCGAGAAGAGAGAAAGGCCACCTTTGAGACCAGCTCCAATCGCAAACCCCTTAATCGAGAAGAGAGCAAGACATGATCTTTGTTTATCTCTCTAGCTGCTGATTTTTTCTTTTCTTTTATGAGGAAAAGTAGCTGAAACTAAGAGGCTAGGGTTTTGGAGTATTATACTATGTCTGCACTCTTTCTGGATGGTTGGATGACATTTAAGGAGCATCCCACGACTGAAATTTTGTTTAGGGCTTATTCTATTTTCTGATGGTAGCTTGGGCTCATTAGTATTAGCACAAGGTGAATTGGGCTCTTGTATACTAAACTACCAACCAACCCACCAATTTTAATCTTATCAAAAAAAAAAAAATTAACCAAAAAAAAAAAAAAAAAAAAGAAAAGAAGAAGGGTATTATATTTTGCTAAAGTGTTTGGTGGGAAGTGAAAAAAATGTGTGGGAAGTGAAAATTTATGCTGAAATTTATTTAAAATTTTTATTTTTAAATATTTGCTTTAAGTTTTAAGCCAAAAAAAAAGGATATATTTTGCTGAAGTGTTTGGGGGGAAGTGAAAAAAAAAGTGTGGGAAGTGAAAATTAAAATATGTGGGAAGTGAAAATATATGCTGAAATTTATTTAAAATTTTATTTTTAAAGTAATTTTTTTAGCGATGAAAAAAATAATTAATATACCCCTGAAATCACTAAAATGACAACAACAAAAAAAAAAAAAGCCCTCAAATCCTTTAGAATGAGAAAAAAAAATACTTTGAAACCTCTAAAATGACAAAAATACCTTGAAATCAATAAAATGACCAAAATACTATAAAACCTCTAAAATGACCCAAAAAAAAAAACCCAAAAACCTCTAGAAAGACAAAAATACTCCCAAAACATAAAAAATGAGCAAAAGTACCTTGAAACCTCTAAGATGACCAGAAATAGCTCGAAATTGGTAAAATGACCAAAATACCCCCCCAAAATCTCTATAATGACAATTTTGGTCATTTAAGAAGTTAAGGAATATTTTGGTTATTTTAGAAATTGCAATATATTTTGGTCATTTTAGATATTTCAAGGGTATTTGGGTCATTTTAGAGGTTTAGAGAACAAAGTCAATCTAAGTTTTTTACCATGTGGGTACATAACACATGTCCATCATGTGTTATACTTAGATTTGAAATCTAACCATTGGATTTGAAAAGTGTAATAAAATGTTAATTTTGGTATATTATGGTCACAATCAAACGGTTGGATTTAGAGAAAGGAGCGGTCAAAGTTTAGTTAAAGTTGGTCAAACCCGGTCAAACTTAATAGATGGTCTCGAGACCACAAGTCTTAGTGAAATTCATATTCAAATATTGATCATTGGGATTGAAGAGTATGGTGACATGGTGTTGGTGAAATTTGAGACCAATTGAATGGTCAAATTGAGAGAACATAGCCATATAGATACACAACATATGTTCATCACGTATCATAATTAGATTTGAAATCTAACCGTTGGATTTGAAGAATGTAATGAAAGGTTAATTTTAGTAAATTATGGTCACAATCAAATGGTTGGATTTAGAAAAATGTGCAGTCAAAGTTTAGTTAAAGTTACACAACACATATCCATCACGTGTCATAATTAGATTTGAAATCTAACCATTAGATTTGAAGAGTGTAATGAAAGGTTAATTTTAGTAAATTATGGTCACAATCAAATGGTTGGATTTAGAAAAATGTGCGGTCAAAGTTTAGTTAAAGTTGGTCAAATCCAGTCAAACTTAATAGATGGTTCCAAGACCACTAGACTTGGTGAAATTCATATTCAAATCTTGATCGTTGGGATTGAAGAGTATGGTAACATATTGGTGTAGGTGAAATTTGAGACTAATTGGATAGTTAGATTGAGAGAACATAGCCATATAGGTACACAACAAATGTCTATCACATGCCATACTTAGATTTGAAATCTAACCATTGGATTTGAAGAGTGTAATGAAAGGTTAATTCTAGTAATATAATTCAAAAAAAAAAAAAAAAAGACTAATTACCCAAAAAAGAAATCTGATATTATTGAGATTAAAAAAGAAAAAGAAAAACTAATTTTGACCTAGCTTCTTCGGCGCTGTCAATGGCAAAAGCCAAGCATTTGGCTTCATCCAAGCCTCAATGGCTGTTTTTTGGCCTTCAATCGATGAGCGGCGACGAAGAGTGCTAATAGAGAGAGACCCAAGCTGGATTTTGAGAGTGAGGATGTGTGGCAGTGAGGATGCGTGTCGATAAGGATGCGTGGTGGTGGTGGGAAGATCGATCACTGGGTTTTTAGTGACGAGAGATTTTGAGAGTGAGAGAGAGTGTGTTTATTTATTATTATTATTATTATTATTTTTGAAAGGGAGACAAATGGATGAGAAATGAAAAGGTTGGACGCTAAAGTGATAGGTTTAGGCAATCGAAAAAAAAAAAAAAAACCACATAGGGAAAAAATTGGACTAGTGAAAATTTTAAAAAATATATTTTTGGTTACTACTAGCGGTGGTGATGGCAGCTGATGACGGTCGGGAAATCTTTTTAGCGGTGCCGGCGAAGGATTTTAGTGGTGACCGGTGGTAAAGTATTGGTGATGAAAATGCTTAGAGAGAGAGAGAGAGAGAGAGAGAGGAGGGAAATGAAAAGCCAAAATGGCACTTAGGCCAGAACAATAGAGGGATACATCGGATCAGACACTAGCAATTAAAAGGTCTATTGCGACGGTCCAAACCGCCACTTTAACTAAGAAAAAGCGCCAAAAAAAAGTATCTATTGCGGCGGTCATCCAACCCACCGCTATAAGTAATAGAAATGCCACTAAAACTTATATATTGTGGTGGTTTTATATACCGTTGTTGTGGTATGTTGTAAAAGGGTATATTTATTGCGGCGGGTTTATGGAGCGCCGCTATAGGTAAGTCTAACACCGCTAAAACACATATATTGCAGTGATTTATATAGCGCCGCTATAGTATGCCACAAAAGGCTAGATCTATTGTGGCGGTCCAATGAAACGCCGCAATATATCTCATTTACAGCGGCGGGCCAAAAAAGCGCTTGCACCCATCGCAAAAAACCCGCCGCAATAGCTCATTTTTCTTGTAGTGTAGTTCGCTTACCACCCTTCTAACACAAAGAAGGAAGGTAATCAATGAGAAGAAATTAAAGATTATTTACTTATTTGATTTTTAGGCCATTGAATATCTTAAAATTATATACTATGCACAATTAATATATCTTTCTCTCTCTTTTGTTATGTTCAACCAAATGATAGTTAATATTTAAAATTCTCATTATATCTTCATGTAGTGGAAGCTTATAAGGTAGGAATCATATGAGTTTCTCTGTAGCTAAGAAAGTGCTCTGACTTTTCTTAGGCAGTAGAATAGTTGTACCTTCTACGAAGGCTTGTTTGTCTTCCACGTTTTAACAATGTTACAACGTTGGCTTGTTGGGTTTTCTTCAAGGGAATTGGGAAATAGATTGTCTTTTTCTTTTCTTACTCTCATTTGGTTAATTTCTGTCTTTACAATGGACGAATTGTCACAATGTTGGATGAAAGTATCGTTCTTTGATAGAGAGGGTCCAGGTTGCTATCTAGAGAGTGAATTCAGTTTGCAAGAACATATTATAGCAGCAAAGTTTCTTATGAAACGAGCTCTTAATATCGAGGCCATTGCAAAAACTTTCACTCCTTTGTGGCGCTTAAAGAGCAGATTCAAGGTCAGAAACCTTGGAGATCATGTAATTCTATTCATCTTTGATAATGCAAGTGAAGTTGACAAGGTGCTTAGAGCAGAGCCGTGGAGTTTTGACAAACATTTATTGATCATGCAAAAGTATGATAAAAGCATTGCTGTGGAAGAACTAAATTTTGAGAGGACTATATTCTGGGTGCAGGTTCATAGGATTCCTTATAAATACTTGAATGTAAAGGCGGTTGAGAAAAATCTGTGAAGTTGTAGGCCAAGTTATACACTCCGCTAATCCAGTTGAAACTGAGGGTGGCAATTTTATAAGGATTTTGGTGAGGTTGGATGTATCCTTACCTCTTTGCCGTGGTCGAGTTGTAACCTTAGAGAACGGGAAAAAAACTTGGATCACGTTCAAATATGAACGTCTACCAAATATATGCTATTGGTGCGGCAGACTAGATCACACGAATCGGGATTGTGATATTTGGTTGGAAAGTGAAGGAAGCTTAGAAGAAAATCATAAGCAATTTGGTCCGTCTCTATGTGCTCCACCGTTTTTTCCGTTAAGAAATTGTGTCTTCACCGTTCTAGGATTCTACACTCTTAAGCAAAAGACAACAACGCCACCTGCTAACGAGACCAGACCTGCACAGAAGGGACAAAACAGCGACAGACCACCACCAACGGAGGGGGGCACAGTGGTGTACAACCTGGCACCATCTGTCATTGAATTAAAGTCTCAGTTATTGGAGGAAACTGATACCATTAAGGAGTCTATTCAATCATGCAACGGCTATAGTGATATTAACGTCCACATTCCTAAACAAATTCCACACAATCCGGACTCAATAAATGCAGCAATTAATAAGACAATCATGACCGAAAATTCAGGAGCTAGCCACGTTTCTCCCTCAACGGATATAGGTGACTTTATTCCATTTAAAGTCTCCGATCAATCATTAAAGCCTAATCAAGTCCAAGCAGCGGCTAAACTGAAACCTAGACAACAAATTAATTCATATGAAGCCCTCCCACGTGAGAAGCATGAGAGTACTAGGGCACAAAAAACCTAGCACGTGGACAATGCTGGACAGAGCAAGCACGACTCAGAAAGTTTGTCAACCAGATTTTTTAGGTGCATGCAAGAGGAATTTTTCGGCTATTGATGACCATTCAGAATTACCTTGCAACAAAAAACAGGTTTTGAAGGATGGTTTTGATTTTTCTTCCAAGTGGTGGAGGCTGATGATCAGCCCCGCCAACAGCCATGAATCTCAGTATGGAACTGTCGTGGGCTTGGGAACCTGTATACAGAGAAGGAGCTTGGAACTATCATCCAGGCAAAAGATCCATCTGTTGTGTTTTTAGCCGAAACATGGGCAGATGAAGCTAGGCTAGATCGAGTTTTACAAAATATTAATTTTGATCACAAGTGGGAAGTTTCTAGTGGGAGGTGAGGGGTGGACTGGTGCTCTTCTGGAAGCAAAATGCCAATGTAATGATTGAGGATTCTCATAGGCATTTTATTGATGCAACATTTGATAAAAATATGGAAACGGAATGGAGATTCACTGGATTTTACGAAGAACCTGAAACTAATCAAAGAATGGAAGCTTGGAATAAACTGAGGGGGTTAAACAATAGGCCATCCATACCATGGAGTTGTGTGGGGGACTTTAATGAAATCAATAGACAAGATGAAAAATTGGGGGGAGCTTTGAGGGGTCACACTCAAATGCAAAACTTCAGAGATGTTATTGATGAGTGCAGGTTCCTTGACTTGGGATTTGAGGGTCTCAAATTTACTTGGAGCAAACACTTTAGTGATGGTCATTCCATAAGGGAACGGTTGGATAGAAGGTTAGTGAATAGCGAATTCCTTCTAAAATTCCCAACTTCAAACGTGTCTCATCTTAGATGTGTCTCATCAGATCACGTACAAATTTTTATCAACCTTTCAGGGTTGGAAGCTCCAACTAGGAAAAAGATGTTTCGTTTTGAAGAGATGTGGTTATCGAATTTATGGTATGGTGAAACAGTGGAGGTGGCATGGAGGAGTGGGGAGGCAGGTGACATTTTGAAAAAAATAGAAAATGTAGCAAAGACTTAGAATGGTGGGAGAAGAATTGCTTTGGGAATGTTAGGAGGGATTTGGAGGAGAAAAAAAAAATTGCTAGCTAAAGTTGAGGCCGATGCAATGAGGAGGGGAGATAATTCTCAGCTTAGAGAATTAAAAGCTGAAATTCATGTGCTCATGGATAGAGAAACCCGATTATGGATCCAAAGATCAAGAGTTTTATGGTTGAAGAACAATGACAGCAATTCCAAGTTCTTTCACAACAAAGCAACTCAGCGGTTTAGGAAAAACACCATTCTTGGAATTAATGATAGAGGTGGAATTTGGCAAGAGCAACCAGATTTGATAGGGGACATTATTGTTGCTTTTTTTGGGGAGTTGTTCACTACTTGTAATCTGGCCTTAGGAGAGGATTCTCTCTCCTTCATCCCACAGCTAGTCACAGATGAGATCAATGAGCAGCTAACAGGTGAATTCGAATGCGAAATCCAGGAAGCACTTAAACAAATGGCACCTTTATAAGCATTAGGGCCAGATGGGATGCCACCACTTTTCTACCAACACTTTTGGGGGATGATCAATCAAGAGGTAACATCCACAATACTCACTTGGCTAAATTTAGGTAAATTGCCTCACCCAATAAATCACACATTCATCACTTTAATCCCAAAAGTGAAAAATCCTGTATTAGTTTCTGAATATCGCCCTATAAGCCTATGTAATGTATTGTACAAGATTTTCTCCAAAGTTCTAGCAAACATATAAAAAAAATTCTTGCCAAAACTTATAACTGAGCATCAATATGCTTTTGCAAAAAATAGGCTTATTTCAGATAATGTTTTGGTTGCCTTCAAGACTTTACATTGTATGAAAAATCATAATTCAGGAAAAACAGGTTTTATGGCTGTTAAGCCAGATATGAGTAAAGCTTATGATAGGGTAGAGTGGATTTATTTACAGAAATTGATGGAGAAAATGGGTTTCAGCAATAGGTGGATTGGATTAATCAGGGAGTGTGTTTGTACTGTTTCATACTCAATTCTAGTGAACGGTGAACCGAAGGGGCTAATCACTCCAACAAGAGGCATAAGGCAAGGGGACCCCCTCTCCTCTTTCCTCTTGCTCTTATGCACGGAAGGATTACATGGTCTAATTACAAAGGCAGCAAGAGCAGAGGAAATCAGCAGCTTCTCTCTTCGTAAGAGAGGCCCCAAACTAACCCATTTATTTTTTGCAGATGACAGCTTGCTTTTTTGCAAAGTCAATCCCCAAGAATGTGGAAATGTGCTCAAAATCTTATCGGAGTATGAAGCGATATCTGGCCAAAAAATCAATAGAGAAAAGACATCTCTTTTCTTTAGCAAGTCCACAAAAGAGGATATGAGGTAGGAGATAAAAAGAGTGTTAGGGGTGCAAGAAATAAAATTTTATGAGAAATATTTGGGGCTGCCCTCATTAGTGGGAAGGGGAAAAAAAGCAAGCTTTAGCTATATAAAGGAGAGGGTATGGAGAAAGCTGCATGGGTGGGAAGAAAAGCTTTTGTCTCAAGTAGGTAGAGAAGTCCTAATCAAAGCTATTGTCCAAGCCATTCCGACATATACCATGAGATGTTTCAAAATACCATTGGGGTTATGTCATGATATTGAAGCAATGATTAAAAAAAAAATTTGGGGCAGCGGGGAGATAGAAGAAAAATACACTGGATTAAATGGTCGGAGTTGACAAAATCGAAGCTAGTTGGAGGAATGGGTTTTAGGGACCTTGCATTGTTCAATGACTCAGTCCTTGCCAAGCAAGCTTGGCTACTTTTACATAATAAAGATACCCTTTTTTACAGGATATTCAAGGCAAGATTTTTCCCACATTGCTCATTCATGGAAGCTAAGGAATTAGCATCTGGATCATATGCGTGGAAAAGCATTTTGAAAGGAAGGGAGGTCATCAAAATGGGTTCAAGATTTCGAGTTGGTAATGGGAAAAACATCAAAATATGGCAGCACCATTGGCTCCGCATTAAACATCCACCATTAGTCATTTCTCCAATCATTAAGTCCATGGAGGATGCCATGGTTGATTGTCTAATAGAAGAGGACACAAGAAAATGGGATGCTGAAGTGGTGGATGGAATTCTGGTACCAGCTGAAGCAACTCTTGAAAAGAAGATCCCACTTGCCCGAAGTCCAACTGAAGACTCTCTGTTCTGGCCTTTCACAGCAAATGGGTAGTATAATTGTAAGTCAGGTTATAGGTTTCTCAAGGAGTTGGAGGCAGGGGCTGTGGAGGATTCACAACCGGACTTGGATAGACAATTATGGAAAAGTATTTGGTCCTTGGAAGTCCCTAACAAGTATAAAAACATGATGTGGTGGGCATGCAGAAACTCTCTTCCCATAAAACTCAATCTGACTCGAAAAACTATCATAGATAACTCAACATGTGACCGTTTCTGTTCACACATTGAGGATGTGTTGCATGCTCTTTGGGGCTGTCCGAGTTTGGATGATGTTTGGGATGGAGAAAGATGGTGCTTTCGGACAAGGGAGTGGTTTGCTGACTTCAAGGAATTATGCAGAGGGATAATGGAACATGGGAACTCGCCTGAACTCTTTGCTGTTCAAGTATGGCATATATGGCACCAGAGAAACCAATTACGTTTACAGCAACCTTGCAGCCTCACAAAGGACCTGAAACATGCTGCTCAAGCATGCTGGGATGAGATTAGAGCTGTCAATCCACTGCCAAACCAAGTCAGACCTAAACCAAAGCCAAAATGGATAGCACCACCATCGAATACATACAAGATAAATTATGATGGAGCGGTTTCAGATGAGGAGAATAAAGCAGGGGTTGGAGTGGTAATTAGGGACTGTAATGGAGAGGTAATTGTTTCCTTAATTCAGCAATTGGATTAAGCATATCAGCCCGTGGAAGTGGAGGCAATTGCTGTGTGCAGAGCAGTGGAGTTTGGCAGCGAATTGGGAGTAGGCTGTGCTATTGTAGAGGGTGATTCAGAGGTGATTGTTAAGGCTTTGAGGAACAAGGATAATGGTTTAACTTCTTTTGCACCTTTGATAAATGATGTCTCTTTATTTTCAAGTTTGTTTTCAAAATTGTCATACTATCACAATAGGAGAGATGGCAACAAAGTTGCTCATAGTTTAGCTAGGTTAGCTTTGATCACACCAGATTGTACCATGTGGATGGAAGATGTTCCGTTTCGCACCTTACGTTTTGTTCAGGCTGATTTGGCCTTGCTTTAATTTTATTTAATGAACTGTCTTCTTTCTCAAAAAAAAAAAAAAAAAAACAAATGATAGTTAAATTAGGCTACTTTTTTATGTTATCTTGATTCGATCAATAAAATTTTGTACATTTCCTAAACTTTCTCCAAAAAAAATATAAGCTATGGGACCAAGCAGTGGCGACTCCAGAATTTTTTTTAGGGGGTTCAACAATAATAAAGTAAGGAATTTGTCATCGGAGTAAATAAAAAATAAAATGATATTTTGTTTTTCTGTACATACAACTTCCATATTATATATAATAATCTAAAATAGTTTTCTAAATATAATTTAGTATAGAATACAACTATATTGTGCAATAATATAAAAAGTTATTAATAGTTAAAAATCAGTAAGAAAATAAATATAATTAAATAATTAATCATACATTTTTGTCAAATTAATAATAACTTATTATATTTATATGTATTATCAATCCAAAAAAATATATGATAAAGAAGAATACTAACACACCTAAGAGTAGAACTAAGAGTAATGTGAAACAAAGAAAAAAAAAATAGTAACTAATATAAGTTTTTGCTTTTGAAGTGTATGGTTTTTTTTTTAATTTATTTTAGAATCATGTATGGCTTTTTAATCATACATGTGATTGCTCTCTTGGAATTTAAGCAAGCACTAAAAAACTTCTTGGACTTGAAAATCTATAGAGTATTTATCAAACAATTTGATCAAATAAAGAGAAAAACTAAGAAAATATAGAAGAGAGAAAGAGAGATAAAGAGAATGAGAAGGAATCACAAATGTAGATAGAGATATATTGGTTGTAACAGTAGTGTAATTTTTGCTTATGGAGAAAAAAAGTGCATGAAAAAACAACTTCATTTTGCTGTCAACAGTAAAATAAGCCAGAATCCTGCAAAGAATATACATATATATTTTTAACAAAGGATCAAAAATGAAACTTTTTTTAATAATATTCAATACACATTACTTTCACAAAAAATTTATAACAAAATTTAGGCGGCAAGTTATTAATGGTAGGTAAAAAGTGATGTTAATTATGGGTCCAAATAAAAACCAATTACAATTTGCTATATAACATTTATTGTGAAAATATTGTAAAAATAACATTAAGATGATCATATTCAAATTTATTTTAGTTGGGTTTAATTAAAATTTAGATCAGGATATTCAAAATTTTATTTTAGAGGATCAAAATAAAAGTTAAAAAAATTATTATTATTATTATTATTTTATATATATATATATATATATAATTTGACAAGTCAGGGGTTCATTTGAACCCCCTAGCTTGAAGATAACGCCGCCCCTAGGACCAAGGTGGTCGATACTGTATCGGTACCGGTATGTATGCCAGTATCGAAACACCAACGTTTCATACCAGTTTAGATACCAGGCATACCAGTCAATTTATGGCATTACCAGCCGGTATCGGGCGTACGAGCCGGCACATAGATTTTTTTTTTTTTTTTTTTAGTTTTGTAATTTTTGAATTTTTGTAAGGGCAAAATGGTAACTTATTTGCATTAACTTATTAGTATTATTTATTTTCTTAGTATGCAATGAACAATTAAGCTTTTTATTTTTTATATTGTGTTTTTTTTTTCTTTTAATTGATGCTAAAGTCTAAAACTATGAATAATTTGTTCTAAATTGAGGTAATATTTTATGGTAAAATTTTATATTTATTATAATACACACACACACACACACACACATATATATATTTATAAATATAAAAAATAACGGTAAACCTGAAACGATACACCAGTATTGACCAGTACTGAAATATATCGTTACACTAGTCAAACCGGTACAACTTCTGGTACGAAATTTACTCCATTTAATGGGACCCTAGAACTTTTGCCAGTGCTTGTCTCATATTTTATGACTATTTCATTGTGTGAGTGTCAATACTTTTGAATTTTTTTTGTTAATATATTTTTTTTGTTGGGTTTGCTTCTTCTTTCTATTTTACAATATTGATGTAATAGAAATTCATCTTTGGAGTCTTTTTTTAACACATTTTTTAGTCTTTTTTAGCACATTTTTGCAAATTTACTTATTTATGTGTTCACTTGTATATATGAGATTCCTAAACTAGTTGAATTGTTATTTTTCATTATTGTTTTGCTATATGTCTTTTTTGGGTGGTTTGAATTTAGGTATAGGAGGCCCATACATGTTGCCAGAAATAGGTTTCATGAGAACTTCTAATAAGACAATTTTACTCCACATATCCCATAAAATTCATTAACACAAAATATAAACGAAAAATAGAAAAGCTCCTAAACATGCGCATAGTGCGTGTTTAGAAGTTAATATATATATGGTTGGGTTCAAGTTACACAATATAATTCTAGGTAATGTTATTGGATTAATATTTCAATAATCTAACCATTAGATTACATATTCTCTATATTCTTAATATGCATACCAAGTTTATATTCTTAACATGCATAATAAGTTATGTTCCATTTGGATGTTAATTACTATTCAATTTAGAAATTCATATTTTATGCACAATTTTAAACAAAAAAAAAAAAAAAATGAAATCTAAACATTTGACCAATGATATAGTTTGTTTGTCAAAATTCACATCAAATTAAAAATATATATGAGTAATGTAACACAGTTTAAAGTTACACCAGGTGTAACTTTAAGCAATATTATACCACTTAATATTTTTTTATTGGATGCAAATTTTGGTAAATTCATGGTTAGATTTTATTATATTCATATACTTTCCAATCCTGCAAAATTTCAAAACGATTAAAGATCAGTAATTATATCATCAATCAAATGTTTAAAATTAAAGTTTTTGCAATTTAAAATTATGCATTCAAAATGGGTTTATGGATCAAATAGTAATTACCTTTGGATTGGAGCAAAATTTGACACGCACATAAAAAATATAGAAAACATGTAATCCAATTATGAAAATTTTAAATTATTATTCCAAATAAAAAGTTATCAGATGATATGAAATTCTTGAATTATATATATATATCATTTTCCTCCTTAAGTTTTGGCTTTGTTTGTTTCATAGTTTTTCTCTTTTAAATATCTCTATTTCTCTGTTTCTTCTCTTCAAATGATGAATTTTTCTTTGAGTCTAGTGAAGGTAGATATTCCTCCACCAGAATCGCAAATTATCGTTGTCTCTATTTGGTATTGAATTTCAATTAGCAATCATTGATCTATCTCTTCGATCTCCCTTAGTTAGGACTGCCACCTATTGACCATTATCAGATGTTGAATTCAGCCATCAACAACCTTAGCAGTTATATTTTTTCATTGAAACATTCTTAATTTGCGAGTTTGATTCTACTCAACCCTTTTTTTTTTCTTTTTTAATTTATATTCTAAATTTTCACCATGGATGAAAATTATGTAAAAGGAACTAGAGTAAAAAATTTCAATTCCTCATTTATTTTGAGAGATCGAAAATGTGTTAAAACACAAGAGCTGTTTAGACCCCAATACTCGGCGTAAAACCTCTCCGCCGCCCTCTAAGCGATAATCGATCCACTAGACAATTAGTTGGGATACATGGGTTAGCAAGAGACTTTCCAAGCCTAATCTACCCGATGCACCTAAGCCCTCCAAGCACCTACTCCAACAAGGCTTATCGGAGCCGTGTCTTGTCTAGCTCTCCAGATCCCGCAATATGCCCGATTGCATCCACCAAAGCTTAACTTCTTCCAATACTTCCCAGTAATACCAAAACCTCACTTGACACTCTGAAAGGGTGTGGTAAGTGTTTGAGCTGTCAACCTCTCAATGGTATGGAAATGGAGAGGTAGGAGTTGAGGAAAATCCACAAGCAATTGTGTAGAGAATTGTGGGTATAACAATCTCTAACTCTCAAGGTTTGTAGCTAGGGTTTTCTCTCAAAAGCACTACTCAACATCTGTGGGTAATGGGAGTTTATATAGTGTGGGTACAGAAAGTGTGTATTAGATATGACAATTTGGCAAAACAGAATGTTTTGCGGGTATCTCGCGGGAAGGCCTTACCTATGAGACACTCACGAAACATAACTGTCTTCATCCTGTCCTGACTCTTCGCATTCTAGTCATGTGCAGAGCACATGCATCATTTCGCAGGATGCTTACTCGCAAGCTACCTGCGAAAACACTTCAGTTTTCAATTTGCCTTGAGTCTTAACACTCTCTCTTTCACACACAACCCTTACAATGAAATCCCACATTAAATACAGGGTACAAAAAATTGAACAAAATTACAATCAAATTTGGCACGGAATTAAAGCCAACAAAACACATAGTTGTAAATTATAACTTTACATATTTTATTTGTTTTTAATTTTTATATCAAATTTTCTTTTATCATCTATATAACATAAAAATCACCTTAAAATTTTATAATGCAACTTCACTTTATATAACAAAAAATATATTAAACAGGACAAAGTTTTTCAATAAAATTTGTGTAAACAGGACAAAGTCTTTCAAGCTCTATCTCCACTCCACCAGCTTAAATATTTGCGACAATTCATAACTTATTATTATATCAATGAGGGTTGTCATAAGGTCGAACCCTACCCCCGACTTTTCCAATTTAAACTTATGGAAATATTATTAATTTATCATGGTATTAGAGTAAGTAGTCTTAAGTTCAAACAATTCTTTGCCTTACTAACTTAAACTTTTGGTACAATTGTTAATTTATCATAATATAAAAACAATCTATTTTCTAAGGCAACAAAGCAACTTTGTATAGGAAATGATATTTTCAAGAATTTCTCTTATCCAGACGGCTAGAATTTTGAAAATGCTTATATGTACAACATGATATAAACTAATACGGTGGAAATGGTTAAAAGAGCAATCACCTAGCTAGATGTTAAAAGATAAGTGTAATGAGAGTGTGATCAGTTGCTTGAGATTGCTTCCACTTTGAAAAAACTCTGCATCATGGTTACCACCTCCCTCCCATCAGGCCTAATTACCTTTAGAGATTTCTTCTCACCAATGATACTTCATTTCCTCAATTGGGAATCTGCATAGCTTTCATTCTCATTATCTTTCATACATGGTTGTATGAGGTCTTTTAATAAGTGGCTACTTGCTAGCTTGGGTTGCTGGACACGAATCGTTCATGATACTCTGAAGTAGTTTGCAATCTCATTTTCCTCAATTAACCAAAGATTAATTTCCCTCCACCACAATAGCATTCTCATTAATTTGTTGTCATCTTATCACTGTTGAAAGACGAAAAAACATTGTTTTCTTGTCCCCTTCCTCCAACCAAACCTCTTGTGATTTCTATCTCCGTACTATTTCTTGGCTCAACAACCGTTCATAGGACTCCTATAGTAGTTTCTTCATCATTAGCACTTTTATTCTTCATATGTTGTTGACACCAACAAAAGTGCTCCACAATTTTAAGTGTGAGGATTGCGTGCGGCGTGCCTGTGCTGCTTAAACAATAGTTTAAATGCTTCTAACCCAGTCATCTTAGTATTCCATGCATCTTGAATTTTATCTGAACTGTGAGGATCGCGTGTTCGTACTGCATCAAATCTAAATGGCTGTGTTTTCTTCCCTTTTACAATTTCAATTATAGCGCCGATTAATGGCTTGTAATTTTGAGTGTATTGCTAGCAACTGAAAAACACTAGCCTTTGGGAAGATCAACCTTCACTCCTTGCTACATATTACTTGATCTAGCCTCTCCTATTCGTAAGTATCCTACGTTCGTTACACCATGTGTATTTTGACCCTGCAAAACCAGCATCAATATCATGTTGCTCCATGAAATCCTCTAAATTACCCACTGAAGAGGAGACTACCTTCTTCCCATGCACCCTTCTCTTTTTGGGAAATGATGCAATTGAAATCTATCGGATATGCATGTGAGAGTAAAGTCTCACTTTAAATTATTATGATAAGAAGGGGTTAATATAACATGATTGGGTTTGGGCTAAAATTTATAGACTTAAATTTTTAGGTAAAAATGTTTTTCTAATAGGTTATATTAACTACTCAATTGGAATTCCATATGGTTTTCTTGAAAGTGGTTAGACAATGTTGGGTTAAGATAATTTGACCCTAGTTAATTAATTCATTTAACGAGATTGATTAATTAGGTCAAACTACATGCAAATCGTGGAGGCATTAACAAATCACAAAATAAACTAAATGCAACAGAAATTAAATTGATACGATGATTTGTTGACAAATGGGAAAAACCTTTCGCAAGGCAAAAACCCCACCGGGTGAATTTAAAGTTACTCCTCCCAAGAATCCACTAATCAACAATCAAGCGGTTAACAAGTATAAGGAATCTTACCACTACCCTGGTCTATCCTAAAATACCAACCTACGGTCGAACCTTCGCTTCAATACCCAATTGGACTTGATCTTGTAGTAGCCTTATTTCCTTTGTTGCACAAATCTCCAATTTATGACTAACTCCTTTGCAAGGATCTCAGTACGTGACTAACTCCATAGCAACCTTTTGATTGTTGTAGTTAATTTGCAACAGCTTCACATAGAAACACCAATAAGAGCTTCAATGTTGGTACTAGAGAATTTGCTTGGTTACAAAACCCAAAGGTGTACAAGAAACGCAGCAAAACCTCTCTTTTTTTGTAGGAGGAGGCTATGATTTCAAAAGGAAAACCTTATAAAACTTTCTAGGGTTAGGGGTTTTTTTCTCCACCTCCTTATTTAAATAGGAGTTTAATGGGCCTTTTAAATAGGCTCTCCTATTCCAATTGGTTTACACAAACCTTAGGCTTTCCTAGTCTTATAAGGATTATACAAACTCATAAACAAATAACCTTTAGGAATCAAAACGTTGCAGGCTATATCAGAAATCTCGTAAGCTCAATAGATCGAGAGGTATCGAAACAGGCTATTCCAATTAGGTTTACATAAACCTTAGACTTTCCTAGTCCTATAAGGATTATACAAATTCATAAACAAATAGCCTTTAGGAATCAAAACGTTGCAAGCTATATCAGAAATCCCGTAAGCTCAATAGATCGAGAGGTATCAAGATAGGTATCGAGTTTTAATAAATCTCGATAGATTGACAGGTATCGAGGTGGTATCGGGACCTACAGATTCAGCTTTTCTTGAGTAGTTCTTGAGTAATCTCCATGTCTTAAACGTAACCCACTTGTAATGATCATCTTGAACCTACTTAGATTTACCCAAATACAAGTAAAGTGCATTTTGTTATAAGATATGCCAATTACATAAAAATATGAACCCAATAGACGAGAATAAATAATTTCATACATTAGTGCAAAAATTAAAACTAAGCAATGAAACTGGTTAAAAACCTAAACGTTTCACTTACAATTGGTTGGCACTTAAATAGTTTCATATAAATGCTAAAATTTAAATTAGGGACATGTTTGGTATGATATAATAGACATCGTAAATATAATATCATCCAAGATCATACAGAACCATTTGAAATAACAAATTAGACTTTAATATAACATAAATCATTTGAAGTGACAAATTACAAATTATTATTGGCATCTTACTTTCCTTTATTAAGAGAACCGGGATTCAAATCTCCCACCCTATTATATTATGGAATTATTATTAAAAGAAAATAAAACTTTAATATTTTGCATATATATATATATATATATATATCCAAAAGAGATAATAGAGAAGGATTATTTTTATTTTTATTTTTTGTTTTGGCTTTTTTTCTCAGCTAATAAAGCAGGATTATTGGTTTTATTAAAGAAGAAGAAGTTATGCTCTTCTCAAATATTATTATTATTATTATTTAAGGTTTTATTATATTTTATAAGCCATGTTAATGTAGGATTCGAAGAATTTAAGTTCCAACCCAACCTAGCCTCATCCGCTTGTCAACCCAAACCAACACTTGATTGTCTGTTTGGGCCGATGTTAAAAGTCTCACCTCCTTTCCCACGCATTTCGAAATAATGGACTTCCTGTCTCAGCCCAAATTGTGTCCTCACTTGTCAAACACCTTTATTGGATTATACTAGGATTTTAGCTAATGAAAAATCGACGTCAGAACTTAATACCATGGGAACCACCTGAGATGGGATCGATGGACACAACTCAATGTGGATGCTGCTGCTGCTGCTGCTGCTGTGGCTCGATCAAAATTTTAATATTGCACTGTCTGGCAATGGTGGCCCGAGATATATATTGACAATGGAGAGGTGGGACTGGGGTGTGTTATTTTTGGGATCCTATGCTTAAAATCACATGGAGGAACACGTGGGAGTTGTTTGGGTTAGGCCCCAATACTACCATAAAAAGAAGACCACCATCCATTTTTCTTTTTCAAAGGGGCAAAAATGTTGTCTGAAAAATAATTAATATATATATATATATAAAAGCAGAGAAGAACAAGATGATTCTTCAATTTCTGACCACAAAGATTCCAGTTGATGTTTTGGGCTCAAAAAGAATGTGTTAGGGAACATGATGCACGTGGAAGAGATTGTGTTGATTGTCCCCTATAGGCCCCATGAAATAATACATATAAATTAGAAGGTTTGCCAGCTGCCTGACACACTATTTCTAGGTTTGGACTTTTTTTTAGTTTGATAAGATGGACCTTTTTTTTTATGTTGGTTCCCTAATTTATATGAAGATGAATATGGAGGCACAATGATTATAAAATAGACTGGAATAATTTTTTTTTTTCTTATTAAAAAAAATTATATTTAAGCAAAAAATTCAAGAAACTAGGGCAGTTTTCACTTTCCTCTCGTTTCTTTAACAAAAGATTCTTTCATGTAATGATTTTAAATTAAGGGTCAAATTTCTACTTTCCTAGCTATCCTTTTTGTTTTTGTTTTTATTTTATTTTTATTTTTATTTTTATTTATTTTTTGAGAGTCACTTTCCCATCTATCTAAAGCAAATTATAACACTTAATTAAGCTTAGAATAAACAATTAACACCAATATTTCTCTTGCAATGGCTTTTTCTTTTTCTTTTTCTTCTTTTGAGAAGATATAGCTCCGACTAAGTTTGCACTTGTGTTTTCTCTCCTTTTATGCGTCTTTCATGGATTTTTATTCAATAAAAAAAAAAACAAAAAACAAAAAAAGACGCCAACCATTATCAAATGTAGAATCTCAATGAACGAAATTTTTATATCAAATGTAGAATCCCAGTGGGTTAAAAAAAAACCCCTAAATGCACGTCTTCAAAGAGAAACTCAAAATTATATAATTATATATATATATATATTTTGTCTCAACGGAAAATAAATTCATTGAAGATATTTAAATACATGTTAGTAAAGTACTAAATTAAGTATCTTATATATCTTTCTCCCAACCCAATTGTCTCGTTGCTTGGAATAACCTTGCGGTTTTGCACCCACTCCAACAACTTTGCAATGGAAATACTAACAAATAAGCCCTAAAAATCTTTCTTATTATGCAAGTAGGAAAAATATTCTTTAGATGAACTGAAATTTCCTCGGGATATGGTTTTTCACTATTTTGGACTGGATATATTCCAACATTTTAAAATACAAATTCAATAAATAGTTAAAATATATGGCCCAAAATTAACTTTTTAAATCTTTTTTGAGTATTGTTCCAAGAAAGAATTTAAAGTTTATATATTGATCTCATTGGTTGGCGATATAGGAATCATGTGCTTAAAGTTAGGTTATGAATGAACTTTGAACCCACTCGTGGGAGCACGGTGGCTCCTCATTCCCCATTCACCTAGGTCTATTAAGTAATATTAGTTTTTAATACATTTAAATAAGGCATTTTTGCGGATGGACTAGTCACCCCTTTACCTTCATTTTCATGTAGCAATAAGAAAAAAAGAAATCCACCATTTAGGACCTCTATTTTCCATCAATTTAAAAATATAAATTTAACAAATAGTTAAAATTGAAAGCATACATTCCAAATTAACTTTGGTTCCTTTTTTTGAGTATCATTCCGAGAGAGAAACACAGACTGATATTGACCACTTGTTGATCTAATTGGGACCAGGTCAGGGGCGATTTCACCTTATGACTAGGATGGTCCTAGGACTACCTTGACCTGAAAAAAAGAAAAAAAAATTATACAAAATAATTTAAAATTTTATATTTATCTACCTTTAAAACAAATTTTGGGAACACCCTAAATTTTTTTTATGCCAATAAAATTAAATTGTAGTCCATAATTTGAACAACTTGACAATATATTAGAATCTTTCAAGCAAAAAGAACCACATGCTTTTATATTCTTTTAAGCCTATACTACGGCTTTATTTTTAGTTTTTGTTTTACCTGACACACTGTTACTGTACGACTACTTTTTCTTAAAAACATTATAATATATATTATACAACTAATTGTTCAAAATCACGTAAATTTAGCTTTTTTCATTGTACAACTACTTTTCTTTTTTATTTTTCCGATAATTTTAATTAGAAAAGAATAGTAGTTTTAGTTAATTAAGTGAATAAACTTAAAATGTTACTTGATTTTTATATAACATCAATTAATTCATATATATATATATATAAAATAAACTTTTTATTTTTATGACTATAATTAAACATGTGATTGTCCATTTTAAGGAAATGTGATTAAATTTACACGAAAAGTGTCACTAAATATTATGTTCTTACATTTTGCTATCATATTATTAGTAATAAAATTATTATATTTTTATTTATATAATTTTAAATTTTATTAATTATATTATTATAACGTCACCGGTTCGACCATTGGTTAGATCTCGGTCCGACCAAAAAACTAGTAATTAGTCCCTTTTTTGATTATTTCATCATACTGGTTTATAAAACCATGGGAAAAGCCCCCCCAAAAAAAAAAAAAAAATACAACTTGAACGAAAATTTGGGAAAAAAAATTATAATAAAACCACTAACAATGCCCAAACCAAATTCCAATAGAAAAGCCCAGTACAAGATCAATTTCATCTCAGACTAAGACTATCACTACTCCAACACCAACATGATTACGTTTTTAATTCAAAAAATATTTTAAAAAAAAATCCTCAATACCTCGCAGATTCACAAGTCATTAAACAATTTAAACTAAAATTAAATCAAACCTAAAGGCTAAAAGGAAATAAGAAACTCACTTACTCTCCCTAACCATCGCAGTTCATCCCTATTTAGCAACACTAACAACAACAACAACTGAACTCCACAAGTTTTATGTTATAAAACTTTATGTATTTGTGTGTATTTTTTTTATTGTTGTTGTTGTTGTCAATATATAAAATTTTCTTTTTATTAGATTGTATAATTTATGCTTCTTGAAAAACACATTGGAAAAAATTCCTGAAGCTGTCACTGGACGAGGTAACTAATGTCAAGTTATGACTAAACCCATTTGTGGTCTCTCATCCCTCAGGACCCTCAAGTTATGTCCAGTAAATAAGGTCTCCTTGGAATGAACTAGTCACCCTCTATGGTGTTTTCTTTTTTTTTTTTTTTTTTTTTTTTTTTTTTGTATTTGTATGGGGATGATTTTTATTTCCCCCCGAAACTATTTTGGACCTCTACTTTCCATCATTTTAGAAACTCGAATTCAAGAAATAGTCGAAACATATGTCCCAAAATGAACTCTTTATTATTATTATTTGGAGTATTATTCCAAAAAAGAAACACATGCTTATATTTACCACTAGTTGATGTTACTAGGTCCATGTGGCTAAAGTTAAGATATGGTTGAACCTACTTGTGGAAGAGCCATGGTCACTTGTCCCATACACCCTTATCTCCTATCGCTAAGCTCCTCAAGTATTGGTTTCAAAAATATCAAGATAGGGTCTTTTGCAAACTTACTGGTCAAAAACTATCTTATAAAAAATTAGGAAAAAGTAAATGGCCTTATTGCCCAATCTTAACTTTACCCAAGTTCTATAAATATTTTTCAGTCAATATTTGAGAAACTCAATCACGCCTGTTAAATTTTGGAAATAATATCTTCTCATATGATAACCTTTTTAATTTATTCATTTTAATCAAGGGAAAGACTTATCCAAGTAGATTTTCCGCTAAATAAAAATATTTTAAAAGTTGATGCCACATTGTACTGTTAAAATGTTAAATAATATGAATATAAAATCAACAATGTTATAGACAATACATTTTAATTTACAATTTTGTTCACAACTTGTTGAGGTGATAAATTTTGATTAGTGCAACAACAATTTTGCATGAGATCACTATTGACATAATTTTTATCATATATAGATCACAACATATTGGTTCAATATTTTTTTTTTTTTAAAAGAGAAATTTTATTAGGTTTTAGACTTATTGACATACGATGTTGCAAATAGAGTTCAATATTCAATGGAATGCACAATACGTAGTTATCCAATTGAATTTAAAAGAATGACTTTTGGAGACTATTTGTTTGTTTTGACAATAATATTTTCTGGAAAATGAGTTATTTTTCAAAAAGTATTTTTTATAAAATTATTTCATTTTTCTATATTTGGTAGCAACCTTAAATGAGTTGAAAAACAATCTCCTAACTTTCTTTATTTAGCTTGCTGTGAGACAAAATTATTTTCTAAAAAAATTTAGTGAAAAATAATTTTTAAAAATAAACCATATTTTTTCTGTTGACTAAAATATAGTTTTCTTTTGACTCATTTTTTCTGATACTATCAAATACTGAAAAACACGAAAAAACTATCTTTACATAAAGTTTTTTATCAAAACAAACAAGCCCTTCTAGGTTGTGAGATCATGTAGGTGAGTGTTACTAACGGAACTCTTCACGTTATCTTCTAAATCCAGATTTGCAAACAGGTCCTTTTTTTTATGAATTCTCATTCTTAATAATAATAATTAAAAAAAACCCTAACCTGTCAGGGCAATATGTACCTATTATATATCCATCTATATATTTTTACATGCAACTAGTGATCAACTTGCTGAGAGTAGAATCTTTTTGTTCCAAAGATGCATGTATGTTAAACAAGTGGCCCGACACTAATTTCAAGCATTGCAAATCTCCTTTTTCTTCATTTTCTCAAAAAGCAAAATAAAGCTCGGCAAATCCTATCGTGCATTTGAAAAGTGAAGGAGAAAAGTAAAACAGTTTTTTTTTTTTTTTAATCTAAAAATCTAAAAATTATATATGTTTCCACTAGAATTCTTCATGTCAGACCCAACTCTCCAAAAATCTACAACTTTTTCCCCATAAAACTCATGATGGGAAATTGCAGAATCATATTAACAAATTTTGGCGTACCATACAGTCATACGAGCCTTCAACTCACTTCCCAGTTCACATGCATGCTTTCTCATGATGTGGGGGGAGTTGCTGTAATAGGGATTGGACGGTATGGCAGTGTTTTGAAGGGTAAGGACCACGAATGAATGACAAAATGGGGTCCCCTGTCTTTCAGGTTCAACTCCCCTTGTAATAATAATACAGTGACCACCAAATTTCAGAGTTGGGGAGGCACGCACTTTGATTTGACACCGCCTTGTCATCTCTAGCTATCCTCCACCAGGCGACTGAGTCCTTCTCTCTCTTCTCCAATTTACTACCCCAAAAGAGAAAGCACTTGAAGCCTTGTCAGACTATGGTAATTTTTCTTTTTATAGTTTGTTTCTAGTTTTTTACTCAAATGCATGAGTCTTATGAAAAATTGGTCATGCACGGGTACACGTTTTTACGACAACAATGGAACAATGTACATAATTTTTACTGCAACTCGTCATGTGATGAGTTGCAAATAATGAGATACAAAACTATGTAAATTTATCATTTTTTCTTATATTTCAAGTAAACTCATTTGGTGAATCATGATAAAAATTGTTAAATTGTTATAGTTGCATTTTCCTTTTTAACAACTAGAATATTTTGGATATGATATTAAGAGGTATACTCTTACTCTTATGGAAATTATGTTTGTGTAACCCGATTTAGATTAATATATATTATTGTAGTATTCTAGAGTTTGTTTGTATTTAACCTTTTCTTTTAAAAATTTTAGTCAATTTGTTTTTGTAAACTTTTTAAAGCTTTACTTTTTTTTCTTTTTTTATTAGGTGCAGCTATATATTAATTAACTTTCAATAAAAAAACAATTATCCAAAAAAAAAAAAAAACTACCTCTAAACGCGCACCTAGTTTGTCAATTTTTTTGCATTTCACCTGAAAATTTGAGATTTACATTACAAAATAAAAATGAAAAATTAGATTTTAAACCTAATATATCAGGAATAGTTTTAAATTAAACTTCACACTTATAAAAGTTCTAAATTAAACAATACACTTCTAAATACATTTTTAATCCAAACCATAAACCCATTACTTGTAATGCAATTAATAGAAAATGCTTAAATAAAACAACATGGTGTGAAATGGAATGAAATAAATTCATATATAATAGACACATAAGTTAAAAGAATCAAAATATGTCGTTTTGTTATGCAAGTTTCTCTATTATAATCCAAGTTATGTATTTGTACTTCCTCTTATTTGAGGTAATATTGAATCCGCTAGAAATAGTTAATCTCAACCTCAACAGAAATTTAATAAAATAATTGACCACCAAATTGGTTTAGGCCTTATAATTTTTTTTTTTTTAAACCCAAATTTGGATGGCCTCCAAATTGTTAGTTTGTAAATAGATTTTAAAGAGAACAAGTAGGATGTATTGAATTTGAAACCCCAAGCATAAGCATAAATGATGATTGGAGCAAAGGTACAGAGAAGTTGAGGGGGAAGAGAAGGTCCACGATTTGCTACAATATCTTAAGATTCTTTTTTTTATTCTTTGCTAAGCGGTAAAAAAAAAAATTAACATATACAGTTCGTGCAACCTTTTGGTTATAAAATTAAAAAAACATGAGCTTTTGTGATTCGACCTAGTGACAGGCCTTGTGAACCAATGACTGTTCTTCTCTCCAAAGGGACAATTCACTGTTTAGTGAGTCCATCACCTATCGCTACTTTAATAAGAACAATGATTATCTTAATAATTTAGTTCAAATTTTAAGGGGCAAGTGGTACTAATCATGTACAGATTAGATTAAGAGATGTGTCATTATTTAACTATTAATCACTTGGTGGTTTGTACTTGGTTGTTGGTTTGTTTGGCTTAGTGCCAGCACGAGAAAAATAAACTATAACTGTACAATCACTTTGATGATTAACAAAGGCATTAATAATTAATATTACTATATATTTAAAACAACCAGTAACAATTTCGACGTGCACCGAGATTGGGAATTAAGTACATTTCAGTTTCAAATAATTGTAAGATAAACTTAATGAAACACTTTTTTTTTTTTGGAGAAAAACTTTATGAAAAACACTTTGGCATCTGTATGCCAGTATCTTAATTTTTTTAATTAGGAATCTTTTTACTTCTATTTGAACGAGGAATTCTAGCAGAATGAATGACAAAGGACGAGCTTTTAGCTGTATTAGGATGCAATGACAAATGGAAAATATTGGGCATAGCATAATAACATATCTGTATAAGAATTGTTTGAATACTTCTATATAATTAAAGATTCTTATAGCTTCTTCTCACTGCCAAGAATAAATTCTTATACTAGAAAGCCACTGGATTACAAGTCCAAGATTACTTCTTCTTTGCTGAATACAAGCTCAAAATTACTTCAAAACTTTGCATTTATGTGTATCAACAATCAAGTTAATTAGATGAAAACTATGCAAGTATATTACAACAAGAAGATTTTAATGACAAAGAGATTATTTTTATGTTAAAGAATTAGGCTAAGTTATAATATTTTTGTGTGTTAGTGTTTAAGTTTAACAAAATAAAGGGCTTCTTAATATAATTTAATTTGTGTTAGGTAGAGGGATTTAGGGATTCCATCCAGATATTCCCCATACCCACGTAAGGGGCCAATTGACTTGTAAGTTGTAGCCACAGGTCATTGGCCCTTTTTTCATTTCAAATTAATTTTCTTGAGGCAACCGAAAGAATGGATCAAATCAAGGTTTTTAGCTGATATCATAATCCAGGACCCATTAACCGGCCAACAGATTCTTGACTTGGACAAAATTGTAGGTTCCGATTTGGATTTGTGCATAAATACTTCTCTGAGGTAACAGGTCTATAGCTCTAAATTACAAGGTATCTTTTCCTGCTTGGAGCTAGTTTATCTGATAAGATTCCCATTTCCAACAAAAAAAAAAAAAAAGATTCCCATTTCCAAAAATTTATTGTCACGTCAAGGGAAATACTATAATGAATTAGCACCTAATTAAGTTGGTGATTTCATACGATCCAGTTTTAAAAGAAATGTGACCATTTTCTTCCTTTTTATCATAATTATTTTATACTGTCGGAATAATTAGACTAAGACCTTTATTATTATTATTTTTTGGTTTTGTAAAATTATTCATCCGCCTTCCTTAATTACATTAGATTATGAAGTTTATAATTGTGAAATCAATGTAATTTTTGGTTTGACTAAACAATTCTTCGAATCAATCTTCTTACCAAATGAAGGAATATTGTATTATTATCCCAACACTATAAGCCTCTCTATTTTAAGGGGAATTGGTTTAGGTCCCTAGTCGATGGCGATGCCACATGCACACAAGTCAAATCAATCGGTTTTGGTGTCAACCCACCACTCAACCCAGATTATGTTAGGTGTGAAATTTTTTACACCTATTGTCTACTGATAAATTGGTCAAAATTTTCCATCAATAGCTTTCTTCGTAAGGTTTGGGTGTTGTGTATATTTTGCTTAATCAGAATTATAAGAAATAAATAAAATAAAATAAAAGACTCACATCTCACTATGTCGCAAAGGATCTTGGCCTCATTGTTGGGGTGAGCGGAGGAGATGGTTGTCTCAAGGCATTGATGGAGAGGGCATCAACCTCAATTGACTTAGGTCGGGTTTAACGAATAAATTTCACCCAAACCTTGAGCTTCGAACAAGGCTTAAGATATATATTTTTTTAAATGGTCAGCCAGATACCCCCAGGACACCGGCTTGTTTGGTACATGTGATTAAAAATCGAAAATTGTTATTTAAAAATATTTGTAAAAATGCGTGTGGGTGAAAAGTGCGTTAAAATGCGTGAAATATTGTTTAAAAACTAAAAATGATTGTTTGAAAACACAAATCAGGTAGATTGTTTGAAAATACGTGTGGCTTGTTTTTTTTTTTTTTTTTGAAATTTCTCAGATTGTACGATTCAATCTGGTTAATCAGGTGGATGATTAGCCCTACACATATTATTGAGTAGGTGCAAGTACATCCACTCAATTTTTTATTGAAAATTTTGAAATTTTTTATAATTGCACCCGCTAAATAATTATTGTGAGATTAAGTATGAGTACTTAAAAAAAAAAAAAAAAAAAAAGACCCATTTACAATTTAAAAATGTATGGCCATATTAAACATAATAGAATGAAAATGTCTTCATTTTTAGATAAAATTTCAAATAAAAACCACTTTTTTTCCTTTTATATTTCTTAAAAGTGGTAAAAAGAAATTACTTATCAATGTTTTGTCCTAGCTTCTTTCTTTCAGTCCTTCCACTATGGAGTTAGAAAAGTTAGGGACAACCAAATAAAAATGAGAAAGAGGGGAAAAATGAGGAGGAAGAAAAAATTGTGAAGGTATGAGAAAGAAGAGAAAGTCTATAAATACTAGAAAAATTATAGTTCTAATATGGTTGATTGTTAATGGTAGATAAAAAAGCGATTTCAATAATGGGTCCAAATGAAAATCATACTATTGTGGAATATATTGTATCGATAGCATTTCTCGTGGATGAATGAAACCGTAAATATGTCTAAATTAGGTTGTGATTATTAAATTGATTGAAAAAAAAAAAAATTATGTTTGTATGGTATGTAACTATGTATTGACTTGTTCCTTTACATTAAATATTATAATAATTTATGTTTTTCCTCATATAATTTATTTCAAATTTTCAATGATTTGATGGTGACTATTTTATGGCATTTATTATCTATTCTTTTATTAATATTTTTTAAAAAAATTTGATATAATATTGGCTGAAGTATTGACAAGTTTAGTTACTATTAGTTTTTCAAAAAATTATGTTAAGTACTTAAGTTATTAAGTTAAAAAAAAAAAATCTTAAAAAGTTTGAAACTTTTGAAACGTGTGATTTTAATACAAAACCACCCGTAAATTATGAGATTTAAAATATAAATTATCATTATTCGAATTAGTTATCATTCTTTTAATTAAAATGTATGAAAGAGTATAAAATAATATCATATTAATGTATTTAAAATTTGTTATTTCATTAAAATTTACACCTACACGGCTACACCTACTAGAGAAAATACTGAACTTGTGACGGTTCCTATAGTAGCTTAGGACTAGGGTCTACCCTTAGAAATAAAATAACATAGTGAATACAAAACAAAACATAGTGATCAAGAGTGAGAGACTGCTTCCTCAAAAAAAAAAAAAGAGTAAGAGACTGGGACAAAATCGGCTGGAACTTAACTAAATTCTAAAACAATATTAGTGTTACCGATCCTCAAACATGTTATTCTCAACTCATAAAACACACAATTAGCAGGTTTTTATTTTTATTTTTTTTATAATCTTTGGTAATTTGTAATACTATATTGTAACATGAATTAATAATTATAATCCTAACTTGTGGTTTTTGTTTTTACTCTCAGCCTCTCAGGTCATTACATGTGTGCGATGATTTCCATGAATCAAATACGGAGTAATTGCTTCCTCAGATGCTTTTGTTTTGTTTCGTTAAAAAGAATTGTAGTGAATCCTACCCCTTTTTTTTTTTTTTTTTTTTACTCGGTAAGTGTTTATGCAGGGGATTGAACCCCTGAGTTGGTAAGTCTCATAAAAACCGGGTACCACTAGGCCAGCAGGCCTGGTGGTGTAGTGAATCCTCCTTAATTATTATGGATAGTTTTTGATAGATAAGCTCAAGAAGAGATAAGATCAGACAACGGTGCTTGAAAAGGCATTGATTGAAGCAAGTGCTTGCCATAAATATTAAATACAAAGGATGAAATTTTTTTTTTTTTTTGGAGAGAAAAGGATGAAACTTCTTCAATTGAAATTAGCATTGGACATTAAATTGATAAGGAGTACTGTACTATCTAAATAAACCACGCAAAAGAGAAATATAGCCCTTAATTCTGTTGGTAAATGGTGGGGGACTCCTTGAGTAGGTCTAAACAAACATGTTGCAAATTTTCTTAAGACAGTATGTGGAAGACTGTGGGTTTCAATTAGTTTAACTAGTAAAGTTTTTTATCGTTGAATAAGAAATTTAGGGTTCAAATTTCAAACTTCGCTTACACCAAAATCAATTGGTGTTTTGACTTGATGATATATAAAAAACAATTATCATAAAACAAATATTATAGATTAAAATTCTATTCTATTGAATCTATACTAAAAAATAATATGTGGGCCGGGGGGACTAGCCTAGGACATATATATGCTTGGACAAGGCATATAAAGACTAGGAAAGTGTAAGATTGTTTGTACTTTGAAGCATTCAAAATTCAAACTAAACCATAAGCTTTCTTCTTCTTATGATCAATATGAAAATAAAATATATATATATAAATTGTCAAAATAAAAAATTTAAAATGCTAAATACTAAGATAAAAATAACCTGAAACTTTTAAGACCAAAAGTGTTCTATAATTTAAACAAAACTTAGCAAAGAGTGAGAGCAAAGACAAAATTCAATTGGAACTAAGCTAAATTCTTCAACAATGGTAGTGTTACCATTCCTCAAACATGTTAGTAGAGTTATTCTCAACTCACATAGGAGAAAGGGTGGTTTTTTTTTTTTTGGGTAATTCGTAATATTATATTGTAACATGGATTTATCATTATAATGCTAAAATATGGTTTTTGTTTCACTCTCAGGTTTTTAGTTTTTACATGTGTACAATGACCTCCATGAATCAAATAGTTGCTGCCACTGAATCACTGATGCTTTTGTTTTGTTTAGTTAAGAAAATTTGTGTGTCCTACACTGCTACATATCATCGATAAGCTTTGAGAAGAGATATATATATATATATATATATATATATATAAGATCTTACAATAGTGCTTAAAAAGACAGATTGAATTTAGCATGGGAAATTTTAAATAGTACATCGCACTATGTTCTTAAAAAATGTGAAGAGAAATAGCCTTTAAAACTCTGTTGGAAAACTTATCTGAAAAGGGGCTAACCTATATAGTACTCGGTTTACACTACCCATATGGAAAGGAAAATCTATGATCAACTTTGGCTAGTTTATGCATGGTGCAAATTTTACTTGAACAATATGTGGGGACTGGCCTAGGACTCTAGGACTGGCATATTATATAAAGGCTATGATATGTGTCATTGTTCAATGCACCTGATAATAGACCATAAGCTTTCTTATAAGTATACCACAAAGCATGAGGGAGTCTTTATTGATAACTATGAATTTATTCCTGACTTTTAGAATGATTTTTTTTCTTTTTTTTATACATAAGGAGAGAGAAGATTCAAACCACAAATATGAGGCACGACAAAAAATATCATTATGATTAGCCTATCACTTTGAACCTTACAAAGATTACTGAAAAATGATTTCATTGATCTGAATAAAATAGATATAATTATAGGTATTTATAGTATCACTAAGCAACTAACCAAAGCCAAAACTGACTAATTTGATCTAACAAACTTCTTAACCAACTAACAGAAATGTACAATTAATCAGTCACGTGTAAGTCACATGTCCACTAACTAACACTATACTACATGCAGCTTTATACTTTAAACTACTTGTCGTTGATCTCTGCTTCAGGTCTACAGCTACTTGAACTCTCTACTTCAGGTCTGCAGCCACTTGTACTTGTGGACTCTTGTGATTCACTCAGCTGCTCTGATTTCTTTGACTTCTGATACTCTCCCTCAGGATGGACATCATGAGAATGAATATTTGAAATGCCCATCCTGGTAAGAAGACCAGAAAATTGATTCCAACTCAAAGCTTTTGTCAACAAATGAGTTATTTGACATTGAGTTCTAATATCCATTAGCTTTATAACTCCTGCTTGCACCTTATCCCTCACAATGTGACAGTCTATCTCAATATGTTTTGTACGCTCATGGAAAACTGGGTTAGTTCCTATGTGAATTGCAGCCTGTGAATCACTGAACAGCAAGGCAGCCTGATTGTGTTTGACATTCAGATCCTTAAGTAAATACAAAATTCATGTCACTTCACACACTGCAACAACCATTGCTTTGTATTCTGCTTCTGCCGTAGATCTTGAAACTGTATTTTGCTTCTTAGACTTCCAAGAGATGAGAGAATCACCAAGAAATACACAGTAACCGATGATGGACCTCCTGGAATCAATGCATGCAGCCCAATCTGCATCTGCAAATGCTTTGATGTGTAAGGTGGATTGAGCTGAAAAGAACAAGCCTTGTCCTGAAGTACCTTTAAGGTATTGAATTACTCTATAAGCTGCTCTGAGATGAGGCTCTCTAGGCTTGGACATAAACTGGCTCTGCCTATGTACTGAGTAGGTGATATCAGGCCTAGAGATAGTAAGAAATAGCAGCCTCCCTATCAATCTTCTGTACATGCCAGCATCAGTCAATAACTTGCCTTCATCTTTGCTTAATTTGAGATTTATCTCTATGGGAGTTTTAACAGGTTTACACCCAAGCATTCCCACATCATTGATCACTTCAAGGGTATACTTTCTCTGGCACAAAGAAATACCTTTCTCAGATCTAGCAACTTCCAAGCCCAAGAAGTGTTTCAAATTGCCCAGATCTTTCAGCTTGAACTGATTATTTAAGAGAACTTTCAGGTCTGCTATAGATTGAGGATCATTGCTGGCAATAAGTATATCATCAACATATACTAAAAGTGCCATGAAAGAAGCTCCTGAGTGATTGGTGAACAAAGAGTAATCTGCCTTAGACTACAGAAAACCATATTGCAGTAAAGTAGTTGAAAACTTGGAATACCATTGCCTTGTGACTTGTTTAAGGCCATACAAGGACTTATTCAACTTGCACACAAGCTCCCTCTTGCTGGGCAGGCCTGGAGGAAGACACATATACACTTCTTCATGCAAGTCACCATGAAGAAATGCATTGTTTACATCCAATTGGTAGAGAGTCCAGCCTTGCACAGCAGCCAAAGACAAGAAAAGTTTAACAGTCACCATCTTGGCAACAGGAGAGAATGTCTCAGTATAATCCAAACCCTCCTTTTGAGTATAACCTTTGGCAACCAACCGTGCCTTGTACCTCTCTACACTGCCATCTGACTTGTATTTAATTTTGAAAACCCACTTACAACCAACAGCCCTTTTATTGGGAGGCAAAGAAGCAAGAGACCAAGTGTTATTGAGTTTTAAAGTCTGAATTTCAGCTGCCATGGTAGCATCCCAATTAGGATCACCAACTGCCTGATGGTAAAACTGAGGTTCTTGAATGGTGGAGATACTATTGCAAAAATGATAGTAAGAAGGAGAGAGTTTGTGACTAGAGATATAATTGGCAATGGGGTATTTGGTGGAAACAGCAAAGCACTTAAAGGCTTAAAGATAAGCAGGTGGTCTAGAGACTTTAGTAGACCTCCTAGGAACAATAGTGGTTGAACCAGGAATGATTGGAAGAGAATGAGGTGCAGGGACAGGTTCAATGGACATGGAAGCATCAGGAATAGGAGTAGTAATGTCATTAGGAACAAAAACAGATAAATCCTCAGGAAGATCAATAAAATGTTCTTCAAGAATAGTGGAATCAATATGAACCGAGGAGGCTGGGATAGGAGTAGAATGGTGAATAGAATCAGTGACAAGTAGAGGAGGAGCATCAGGAAAACAATCATGATAAAATGGGTCAGGTTGAGATAAAGGAACAGAAGCAGGAAGAGACTTAAAAGGGAACACAGATTCATGAAAAAGAACATCTCTAGAAATGAAAGAGGACCTGGTTTGCAAATTCAAAAGCTTATAACATTTAACCCCAAAAGGTTACCCCAAGAAAACACACTTAAGAGCCCTAGGGTCAAATTTGCCTCTATTGTGAGAGAGAGTAGAAGCAAAGCATAGACAACCAAACACTTTGAGATGTGAATAGTCTGAAAGTTTATTATAAAGAATCTCAAAAGGAGATTTGTTTTTCAAAAGAGGATAAGGGAGTCTGTTTATGAGATGTACAGCAGTGAGGATACAATCACCCCAATAAGCAATATGGACATTTGATTGAAGCCTTAAAGCTCTAGCAACACAAAGTATATGTTGATGTTTTCTCTCCATAACAAAATTTTGTTGTGGAGTGGCAACAAAACTATGTTGATGAATGATGCCATGAAGCTTAAAGAATTCAACCATTTGAAATTCAAGTCCATTATCTGTCCGAAAGACTTTAATAGAATTACCAAATTGATTTTTAATCATGGTATAAAAGGATTGTAATAAGGACCTAGTTTCAGACTTAGATTTCATAAGATAAACCCAAGTTGATCTAGTACAATCATCAACAATGGTAAGAAAATACTTGTGACCAGCAACAGTAGGCACCACAGAGGGACCCCATATGTCACAATGTATCAAATCAAAAGGAAATTCAGAAACATGATTATGAAATGGAAAAGGAAGCCTTTTATGCTTAGCAAAGGGCAAATTTCACATATTTCATTAGAAACAGAATAGAGATCAGGAAGTACATTTTTCAAAACAGAAATCTTAGCATCAAATGGATGCCCAAGTCTAGAGTGCCAGACAGAAGCAGGGATTTTGACATTATTGACAACATGAGATTTATTTGTACTAAAAATGGAGTGAAAAACAGAATTAAAAACAGATTGAAAGGATGGAGTAGCCTGGGACTGAATTGGAATGGCACAAGTATCAGAGGGGCTATGTTGAAGGAGATACAACCCATCATGAACTTCACCCACTCCAATCGTCCTCCAGCAATTGAGGTCCTGAATGAAACAAAAGGTAGACAAGAAAATGAGACAACAATGCATTTTCTTGGTAAGTTGGCTGACTGACAAAAGGTTGAAAGAGAAAGAAGGAACACAAAGCACATTGGTTAAGACTAGATTTTCAGATAGACATATAGAACCAATATGAGTTACCAAGGCAGTCTCACCATTAGGAAGGGCAACCACACAATCAACAGCAGTGAAATCAGTCAACAAATTAACAGAATACACTATATGGTCTGTTGCTCCAGTATCAATCACCCAAATATTACCACCAAAAGCTGTTCTATGTGTAATTTGAGCAGAAAAGACTGAATGCCTCAAATCAAGACAAGTAGAGTTAAATATACCTGCCATGGTGAGAGCATCTGTGGCATTGGAAGAAGAAGGCACAGCCAGATTAGGCCTAATCACATTGCTGGCCATGTGTGTTTCCTTGTTGCCCAAATTGAACTGAGTCTCATTGACACTAGAGGTGAGATGAGCAGCTTGCATTTGAGTCCCCAACATGGTCAAAAACTGTTGACATCTCTTGAGTGAAAGGAAAAGTAGCAGAGGCATGACCATTATCTGCGCAAGCTTCTTGAACATTGACTTGATTTACCATAAAGTTCTTGCCTTTAGGCTTGAATCTTGGAGGGAAGCCATGTAGCTTGAAGGATTTTTCCATGACATGTCCAAGCTTCCCACAGTGTGTGCATATCAGTCTGTCTCTGCCTTTGGAATTCTTTCCAGAAGCACCAGAATTGCCAAAGAAACCAGGAAAATTAGGATTGAAATTGGCATTAAAACCCTTCATTGCAAGAGTAGTAGACTCTATTTGAACAGAATTACTAAGCCCTATACTCCTCTGCCTCTCTTCTTGAATCAGCAAGGAGTAGACTTTGTTGATGGTTGGTAATGGTTCCATCAACAAGATTTGACCTTTGATCTGAGAGTATGACTCATTGAGCCCCATTAGAAATTGCATGACTGATTCTTGAAGACGAAGATCTTCAAGTTTCTGATGCATATTACAGGTACACTTCCCACAAGAGCAAGTAGGAGTAGGCCTAAAATTCTAAAGTTGATCCCAAAATAGCTTCAACTGAGTAAAATAATTGGTGATTGAAGACTCACCCTAACATATTGAAGCTATATCTTTCTGAAGTTGGAAAATCCTAGGTCCATTCCCTTGAGAATGTGTATCCCTGAGGTCATTCCAAATTTCCAGAGCAGTGTCCCTGTAGGTGATACTCACTCGAATTTGAGGTGACACAGCCTTCATCAACCAAGAACCTACCATGTTGTCATAGCGAATCCAAGCATCAACTGCTACTGGAGTCTTTATCAATCGTGAAGAGAGATTAATACTACAATTGACAAAGCCAAACTTATTCTTGGCAACCAATGCTTTCCTCATTGAACAAACCCAAGCATGGTAATTCTCACCAATCAACGGTTCAGACACAAGCATGGCTCCAGGACTTTCAGCGTGATGAAGAAACAGAGGATTTGAGATATCCTCTACGAGTGCAGGATCTTGCACAGAGGAAGAAGACGAAGTATTTGTTGCTTCAGCCATTGACGAAGCTTCAAAGCTCTCAAGAACAAACCCTAGAAATTTGAGAGAAAATAGAGAGACTTCAATGCTCTGATACCATATGAAGATTCCTGAAAAATGATGTCATTGATCTGAATAAAATAGATACAATTACAGGTATTTATAGTATCACTAAGCAACTAAACCAAAGCCAAAACTGACCAATCTGATCTAACAAACTTCTTAACCAACTAACAGAAATGTACAATTAATCAGTTACGTGTAAGTCACATGTCCACTAACTAACACTATACTACATGTAGCTTTATACTTTAAACTACTTGTCGTTGATCTCTGCTTCAGGTCTACAGCTACTTGAACTCTCTACTTCAGGTTTGCAGCCACTTGTACTTGTGGACTCTTGTGATTCACTCAGCTGCTCTGATTTCTTTGACTTTTGATAAACCTCGTTTAAGAGAATTTACAAGACATGTTTCATTTGCAAGTGGGAACCTTAGCCTGAAAATTGAATAAAGTGATGGCTATATTCCATTGCATAATAGGAGACCAACTAAAGCCTTTCCAACATAAAAAAAAAAACTTTGTAGCATTAGGATCTAAATTTTGTGAGTGAGTCCAGCACAATGACTATAATTGTTTAGTTTAGAGTTGAGAATCAATAAATAAAAAAGAAAGAAAGATTTTGATGAATCATGTATAAGGATTTTTTTTTTTTCATTTATTCACTTTTTTGAAAAAATAAAAAATAAAATTTGAACTTAAAAAAGAAAAATTATATATATATATATATATATATAAAATTAGATGAGAGTGGGAGACGAACCTTTTCTGCTAGAGAAGCTAATACCAGCCCTTGATGATACAACCAGCCCCAGACGATCGACCTGCTGCACTGATATTCCTGAACACAGCACCATCAAAAATTAACTATTTCTCAGGTCTGAGAAATATCTTACACTATGTAGTAATTTGATTGATATATAAAGTGAGGTAATTTGGGACGGGTATTGTGTTATATAAAAGTTTGACAACCATTCCAATAGAAACTAGAAATACTAGGAACACTACAATTTATATTATTGAATTGCCATGCATATCACACAGTCACTCACCTTCTTGTAATTTTAATACCCAAAAGATGAAGTCAGTGGATTCAGCACATTACACTAAATAAACACCTCAATTTTGTAAATCTAATTTATAATAAATTTTATAGTGCTTTTAATATCACTTGAAATTATTACTCCAAACAAACGAAAACTTTTTGTAACAATTCTCTCCACATAAATCTTCATAATAAATCCCTCGTTATGATAAGAGAAAGCATGACAACTTTGATTTATTTATTTATTTTTTGAGAATCAGAAAGCATGACAACCTTTTTTTTTTTTTTTTTTTGAGAAGCAGAAAGCATGACAACTTGAAGAGAACAATTCATCAAAACCAAGTCCCAAAAGTTGCATAGTCCGGGACTATGCTCCCTCTCTCTCACAGAGGGGTGGGTCCCGGACTATGCTATAATTTTCCCAAAAGCAACAGTGATTTGCATGCATTCTGCTCTGAAATCTGAACCCAGTTTCAAGTTTCAACTAGATTATCAAAAAAAAAAAAACTTTATTTTTTCTTAATATAGCATACGATAGATAAAAATTGCTAAAATAAAAGGGAGGAGGAGAAGCAAAGAGTACTCCAAACTACACAACTCGAAGGTGAGGTCGGTGAGTCAGAAATATGGACACCATTGGGGACCACCTTAACAAGGGAATCTGGGAAACGTGGCAGAATCACATGGTGATGGACCAATATCAGGGACGAAGAAGTGTCAGTGACTCAGTGCAAACTTGCCTGGGTTTCACTATAAATATTAAAAATAATCAAAATTTAAAAAAAAAAGAAAAAAAAGAAAAAAGAAAGAAAAGAGATAGAAAGAAGAAGAATAAAGAGGGATGCCCCAATTGGTCCCTAACGTCACATCCCGATACGCCCTCTTGCCCAAGAGGCAATGAAATGAAACCAATAAAGAAGAAGTCTAATTTCACAAAAGAAAATGTTGAGACCATCGAAAATGGTACTATTTTATGCCATAACTCGCCACCGTGGCGAATTGTAATTGGTAAAAGTATAAGCTCACATAATTTACAGACATTTCTTCATAAAATTGTGCCATTTTTTGTGGTCGTAGCATAATTCTTTCACAAATTTTTTCATAATTTTGTCATAATTATTCTATATGGCAATGCATAAACAGTAAAATTATGGTATTTTTAAATATTTTATACAACTATCAGAAAATTTATCAGTTCAACGAACTAAAACACTAATCTAACAATTTTGTCAATAAATTATAACAAAAGTATGTACCTTTTTAACGCGGTTTACTGCGTTGCTGGTCTGCGCACTCTTTTTTTTCCACCTCTAATATTAAATATTTTAGTAGGTCCCATTGGGTTTGATGGTCCTAAAATCGATGTTGACCACTGAATCGCTTCTCCAGTCTCCTCTTGATCTCTCCCCTTCTGTGGCCTCCACAACAAAAAAAATTGTGTTTGATTTGATTTAACAATGTCAATTTGCACATTTTGTACGTGTACTACACTCCCGACAAGATGACACCACGTGGACTTGTAAGGGACACTAAGCTCTCTCTCATAAGTGATTGTTCCTTACTTTCCTTGATTGTGCGTTGAAATTAAAAGTTGACCCCTGGATCTCACCCTCATGTGGGTCGTGTACGAAAGGTAAGCTTTCTCTCACTCGACCTAAAGCGGGCGTGAATAAAACACTATTCCCCTTACAATTAAATTCTGCATTTCGGATTTATTTCAACTTCCCCAATTATGGGACCATTTTCATCGTGTAAATATTATTATAATCTTTTGTTTATTAATTTCATACTTAATCGAAAAAATAAGTTCTGGGATTTATAAACAACAGGTTCAAGATATAAATTCACAATTTTTACAATAAATATGAGTTCATGTAAAAATTATTGTCTACCATTCATAGTTGAGGTGCAAATAGTTCAATGTGGTCGGTTATTAGCATATTTTTGAAACATAGTAGTATGATCAGTTTGTTAAAACCCTGGCCAAAATTGGTTGGATTAATCACCGGTTTAGGTTGGTCCGAGTCCAAACGGTCCTAGTTGGTTCAGTCCTAGTTTCAATTTTGGTCCTACACTATTAGGCTTCCAACCTTTAAGCTTTTCCTCGAGAAACTTTGGTGTGCACCACCTCCTTTTCGCCACAAGTTGAACTTTGATGGTGCTATTTTCTCTGACCAAGGTTTGTTGAGGTTTGGACCAATAATTAGGAACGAAAATGGTGAAGTTATGGCTGCCATATTGCTAAAGGTCCCTTAGTGGTTAATAGCGATGAGGTGGTGATTTTAGCTTGTCGCAAGGCCATTGAATTTGCTATAGAAGTTGGCTTTACAGATCTGGTCATTGAAGGAGATAATACTAATGTCATGCCATTACTGATTATGGGTCTCATGTATCTAGATTGGGTCATATTGTCCTTGATATCCAAATGCTCATGCAGGGTCTGCAATGAAGGTCAGTCAATTGTATTAGACGTAGTGTTTAGCAAAAAAAAAATTTGTATTAATTAGACGTAGCGCTAACCCTGTAGCACATTCGTTGGCTAAATATACTAGGAATGTAGTAGATGAGGTTATTTGGATTGAAGATTCCCCTTACCCTGTAATGGAAGTATTGTATTTTGACTCACTTCATATTCAATCTTCTTAATGAAAGTTGCAGATTCTTTCTAAAAAAAAGAAAAAAAAGAAAAATCACCAACTGAAAAAATGTTTTCCTAAATTTCCACCACCACTACCATGGCTAGTTATGCTCTCATCAATTAGGATGGGGGACTTTTACTTGCATCAATCATCTAAAAACAAAATAAAATATTAAAGTTTGGAGACAATAATATGTACATGTACAAGCTATATGTATAATTTATACATATTTGCATACAAGCTTGTCTCAGCCGTATAACATAAAATATATACAGCCTTCTAACATATATATATATATATATATATATAAGCTATATATGTATATCAATATATGTATTTTCTAGATTTACTAATAAATAAAATGCCAGCAAAGTGTTATATATATACAAATTATAGAACACTCACGGTAGCAAATTTATTGTAAATATGATGTTTACAAATAATGAACATCCTTAAAGAAAATAATGTTCTCATCCTACCTAACATGCAATCCACAAAAACAACCCTTTAACAATTGATCCAACACAAAATTTTAAGTTTCCAATGAATCGAAACATACCTCTCTTAAAAATAAAATAAAAAGCTCTGAGTTCTTCCTTCTAAGTTTAGAGATTGGGGAGAGTATGGACCCTAAAGGAGTAGAAAGATCACATACTAGATATATATATATATATATATATATATATACAAAACCAATCGAACAGAGAGAGAGAGAGAGAGAGAGAGCAGAGACTTGAAATCAACGAAGTTAAGAGATAGATTATATGAATAAGAGAGTGTCATGATGGTGGTGACGGGTTGACAGTGACTTGTGAGTTGTGATGGTAGCGGAGAGGGTATCGCAATGAGAGAGAACGAGAGGGTGATTGTGGTTTGTGAGCGAGAGAGCCTCAAAAATATTAAGGGCGGCTATGTGAAAGAGAGAATGAGAGAATTATGGTTAGTCATAACGTTTAGGGGTTTACATAAATACTAATCGGTCAATTTGGTCTAATTTTTTTTGCAAAACCATAACCAAGACAATTACTTGGTCTATACATGGTGTGGTGCGGCCTATTATGGGTAGATTTTTTGCACCATACCTATAGCCACAAGGTGCAGATTTCCCTTATGCTTGAACACACTTGACATGTGAAGGGGTAGGAATTGGTCTACACCAAGTTCAATTCTGCCTAGCGGTGCAGTGTGGTTAGCTTGGTGCAAAAATAAAAACAAACAAAGAAATTAAATAAATAAAAACCCAAATGACATCAGAAATATCAAACAACCCACACAAAAATATCAAACAACCTAGATATTCAAAAAACAAACAAACATTTTCAAAATATTTCTCTAATACCCGCATAAAATTTTCAAACAAATTCACCATTTTTCTAGAAAGAATAGCAAGGAGAAGCATAGTAGCCTAGGTATTGAGCATTATACAAATTCACATACTTGCTAAAGAGTAGCAGCTATTAAACATCAAAACATACTCTAGAAATTTCTAGATAATAGTTGTGACAAAGAGGAGAGAAGAGAGGGGGAGACTTGGAGAAAGGTGGCATCAAGTGGCAGACAATGGTGGTGGTGAGTTGCAAAAGTTGAGGGAGGAGAGAGAGAGAGAGAGAGAGAGAGTAGTATCTAAAAGACTAAAGAGATTTCTCATAAATTTAACATAGGCTCCAACTAAAACTACGTCATTCCACATTTAAAAAAGAAAAAATTATGATACTAAAACGATGCTAGTTTGAACTTGATATTAAAATTAATATCAGGTCCAAAACAACATCTTTTGTATCATAATTTAAAATAAATAAATGGAACAACGTCGTTTTAAACTCACTTAACTTAAACCCTATTTCTTCTTCTTCCTTCTCTACCTCTTTCACTTTCACGTTACACTGGTAGTTTGGTACACTCTCTCCCTCTCTCTGAAAATTTCTTGTATTTTAAAATTGAAACAAGATTATATATATATACACACACATGCACGCACACGTGCACACACACACACACGACGGTCAGTTCAGTTACTTGTTTGAATGCAAAACCCATAATTGCTCTCTGCATCGGCTGTTGACAGTATTCACAAATTGCATTCAACCACTATGCCATACACCTTTGGTAGAGCTCTGTTGGGTGCAATTTGAGTCAGTGAAATTAGTTTTGTCAGCTACAGGCGAAATTTGAACAGACCTTTAAAACTAGATCTCTTAGGAAACTAGACCGTACTAGTTTTTTTAAACAACCTTACTCATGGTTAACTCCTTTAGCTTGTTGTGTCCCTAAATTTATTAATTTATAAATATATTGAGAATTTAATTATTGGCAGAAATGCTATTTTTATCCCTACATTTTGGTCTTATTCTCATTTTGGTCCCTACTTTTTCATTTTACCGTTTTTAGTTCTTAAAATGAAAAAAATGCATTCTATTTTAGTCCCTACCATCATCTCACTAATGAAAATTTTCTACGTGACAGACAGAGTATACTGTTAGCATACTAAATGCTGACATGGCCATTAAAATAATAATAAAAAATTTATTTGACATTTTTAAAATGCCACGTCAGCTTATAAATTAAAAATATTAATTTATCAATTTTGACTAAATAAAAAAAATTAAAAATAAAATTAAAAACCAAAAATTAAATGAATTGAGATCTAAGATTATCTTGAACAAGAACAAAAAGAACAAGACCCAGAAAATTCAAAACCCAAACTTGAGATCTGGGTGGACTTTAGAATCAAGAACACAAAAGTAAGAAAAGAAAAAAAAAAGTACCTAAATTCTAAAACACACGTAGATTCAAACGCGCACAATAGACAACTTACAATCTTGGAATGACAGTTGGCAATAGTATTAAGCTATATAACACTAATTGATTAGGCTTCCAGTTTCAAGTATTGGAACCTAGAGTGTAACAATTTAACTATCAGAATAAGTGTTTCTAGAATCAAACTAGCTAGAGCATTTAATGAACAGTGGAAACCAAGTAAAAAAATCAGACAAATTGGTTCTGTAGAATCATTTAAACACACACACATAAAGCCAAAACCCAGAAATCGCATAGATTGGTTACAACAAAAGATTTAAAAAAAAATCTGAATGTGAGATGAGGGGAAAAACCAATATTGAGTAGAAAAATAAAAACCAGATCGGCATTTTGAATAACAAACTTTGCAATTGAAACCAGGCGAAAATGGGTAACTAATTTTTTTCTTCTAACTATCTAGTTAGTTGTTAAGGTTTTGAAATTATATTTTTTATTAACATCTCGAGTCTAAGAGACTTGATTTTGGCCTATAAATCGAGTCTCAGAGACTCGATTTCTATGGTCTGATGTGGCTTTTTTTTTTCACGTGGTGCCCGGCTGGAAATCGAGTCTCTAAGACTCGATTTACAAACCAAAAAATTTGATTTACAACCCATTTATAATCTCCCCAAACGTGGAAACAACAGAAAGAAATAAAAAGAGAGAGAGAGAGAGAGAGAGAGAGAGAGAGAGAGAGAGAGAGAGAGAGAGAGAAGAAGAAGAAGAAGAAAAAGCAGCCCAGCCGACCCAAGAAGAAGAAGAAGAAGAAATGGACAGCCCAGGCCGCGCCGCTCCACGAGACCCAGGCTGCGCCGCCCTCTAGATCTTTGTCTCTTTGATCTGATTGTGTTGAGATTGTTGTGTCTCTGATCTGATTGGGGTTTGGGTTGAAGATTGGTGTTTTTTTTTTTTGATAGATTGAAGATGGGTGTTTGAGATTGAGAGCTCACGTCTGATGGGTATGATGGGTATTCGAGGTTTGGGTTTGCTCTCTCTGTATTCTTTCTCTCTTCTGAGACTTAAAATTTTTTTTAATTTTTTTGGTTTGTAAATCGAGTCTTAGAGACTCGATTTCCAGCCGGGCACCACGTGAACAAAAATGCCACATCATACCATAAAAATCGAGTCTCTTAGACTCGAGATGCTAGTAAAAAATATAGTTTCAAAACCTTAACAACTAACTCGATAGTTAGAAGAAAAAAATTAATTACCCATTTTCGCATTGAAACCACATTGTTCTTCCTAATCTCCATCTCTCTAGCTAAACTCTGACACCCAAAATTTTCAAAACTCAAAGAATACAAACCCAAAAAATTAACACAATTGACACAAACCCAGAAAATTACCACAAGATATGGACCACAACAACAAGATCAGCGGAACAAAAAACCACCACTCCCAATACATCAAAACCCACATACAACAACCCACAGCCGCCGCCAGCAACCGATCTCAACATCTCTCTCTAACCCAGATCAAACTGATCTCAGCCTTTCTCTATCTCTAACCCAAATCAAACCCATGAAATCAAGATCCAAAACCTTTGAGAGAAAAAGTTTCAATAGAGAGAGAGATACATAAATTGGAAAATGAAAGTGTGGCCGTGTGGGGGTTTTATTTTGGATTTAAGTTTGTGTTGTTACTTCTCACTCGTTGAGATTAAAGAAGCTACTAACAATTTTGACAACGTTTATTTTTTATTTTTTAAAGATAATATGTTTTTGGGTTTGTGTTCTTCATGCTCTTATTCAACCTAGATCTTAATTCATATTATTTTTTGTTTTTAATTTTTTTATTTAGTTAAAATAGATAAATTAATGTTTTTAATTTATATGCTGATTTGAAGTGGCATTTTAAAAATGTCAAATAAAATTTTTATTATTATTTTAATGGATACGTCAGTTTTTAGTGTGTCAACAGTGTATTTTGTCTGTCATGTAAACAATTTTCGTTAGTAAGATTACGTTAGAGACTAAAAATGATAAAATGAAAAAAAAAGTAAGAATTATAATAAAAATGAGACTGAAATATAAGGACTAAAATAGTATTATTGCCTAAATTATTTAGATGTCACATTTGGTTCCTTTACTCTCCCCTTCCCCCCACGTCAAAAGAGTCAACTTATTAAAACAACGGAACCATCCAAGCACAAAAAGAGAAATCAGGCGGCTCACAACTAGACGCTACTAGAAGTAGAATTTGGAGCAAAAAAAATCAAAAAAGAAAATGAAAAAAAAAAATGAAATGACGTTGGATAATTAAAAAAAAAAAAAAAAAACTCCACCTTCCAAAAGAGCGTGTAAAGCACGCACCCATGAAAGTCCGTGGGTTATGAATATGATGCAGTCGTAAACAAAATCTCTCCGTTCATAGCTGGACCCCACAATTTCATCCTCGGTCCCAAAACTAAAAACCCCAGTTTTTTTTTTCTAAACACCAAAAACCCCAGTTGATTAGGCTTGTACGGTCACCTGATGTCGTAGTGCATAAACGTGGGTATACACGAGAGATGTAAGAGATGTAATATGGTAGTTTGGTAATGTTTTTTTAATAATATTATTTGTATTTTTTAAAAATATGTATAAATGAAAAATATATATAATATTATATAAAAATTAAAAATATGTATACATATACTAAACAGACCTTAATTATGGTCTTTTTTTAAGAATTACGGTGCTCCCACGACTCTCTGATGCTTTTTTTTATCACTACTTAAATCGGGCTAAATTTTAGACATCCCAATCAAAATCCAAATCGTACTGTCCCCCAAAAAAAAAATTAAAAATTAAAAAAAAAAGAATAATTCCAATTACCTAAAAAAAAAAAACTGTCCCCATTATAATTATTATTATTATGGCCTCCAATGTTCCTTATCTCTTTCACTCCTTTCTTTTCCTGTTCCTTCATTCGACCTCTCACCCATCTCAATTCTCATCACCTCCTTTCTATTTTTCCTTTTTATAAAAAAAAAATTGCAACAAATGTTGAAGTAAAACCAAAATCAGGAAAAAAAAGAAGAAGAAAGAAACCCATTTGGCCAAAATGAACCAATTCTAGTTGTTTTTTTTTTTTTTTTGGTGAATTGAGGAAGAAAGCAAAAATGAACAAGAGGAATCACGGAGAGACCTCTTCTGGAGGGGGGTTTGGAGTGAAAGGTAGTGGTGAGTGTTCATCATCGAGTTCAAGTGTTAAAGCAAAGATGTGGGATGAAGAGCAAGACGCAAGTGGAGGCATGGATGAACTATTGGCTGTGCTGGGATACAAGGTGAAGGCTTCTGAGATGGCTAACGTGGCTGAGAAACTCGAGCAACTCGAGATGGTTATGGGTACAACGCCAAATCTTTCATGTGATTCGACCGTTCATTACAACCCATCTGATCTTTCTGGATGGGTTCAAAGTATGCTCTCTGAGCTTAATAACCCAAACCCAAATCTCGACCCTTTACAACCAATTGTTGAAAGCCCAGTTCTTGTTCCTCCTCCTCCTACTACTACTACTGATTCCTCGGCAATCAACAACGTTGCTGGTTTTTCCAATTCCCAGGTTGACGATTCCGAGTACGATCTGAGAGCTATTCCTGGTTCCGCTGTGTACCCACAAACGGATATCAGTGAAGGAAGTCGAAAGCGATTCAAATCTTCAATCGGGTCTTGTTCGCTGTTACCGTCTTCTTCACCTTTGTCCTCGTCGAATGTGTGTGAGCAGACCCGGCCAGTGGTTCTTGTGGATTCGCAAGAGACCGGTGTTCGACTCGTGCACACACTCATGGCTTGTGCCGAAGCAGTCCAAAATGAAAACTTGGAGGTCGCGGGTGCTCTCGTCAAGCACATCAGTTTACTCGCGGCGTCTCAAGCTGGTGCTATGAGAAAAGTCGCTACTTATTTTGCCGAAGCTCTAGCTTTTCGAATTTACAGACTTTACCCACAAGATTGCCTCGATTCTTCCATGCTCGATATGTTGCAGATGCACTTTTACGAGACCTGTCCTTACCTCAAATTCGCTCATTTCACAGCTAACCAAGCGATACTCGAGGCATTCACTACTGCTAGCAGCGTACACGTTATCGATTTTGGGTTGAAGCAAGGGATGCAATGGCCGGCACTGATACAAGCGCTTGCATTAAGGCCTGGTGGGCCACCGGTTTTTCGATTAACCGGAATTGGCCCACCTCAATCGGATAACACCGATGCTTTACAGCAAGTGGGCTTGAAGTTGACGCAATTGGCCGAAACTATTGGCGTCCAATTCCATTTCCGAGGATTAGTCGCCAATAGTTTGGCGGATATCGAGCTATCCAGGCTCGATATCCGCCCAGCCGAGGCTGTTGCTGTGAACTCAGTTTTCGAGCTTCACAACATGTTGGCTCGACCCGGCTCGATCGAGAAGGTGTTGTCTACGATTAAGGCCATAAAGCCCAAGATTGTCACTTTGGTTGAGCAAGAAGCTAATCACAATGGAACCCTTTTCGTGGACCGGTTTAACGAAGCTTTGCATTACTACTCGAGTTTGTTTGATTCTTTGGAAGGGTCATCCGGGTTGGTGCCACAGAGTCAAGACCTGGTTATGTCGGAGATGTATCTTGGGAAACAGATATGTAACGTGGTGGCTTGTGAAGGTGTTGACCGAGTTGAGCGACACGAGACATTGACTCAGTGGCGGAGTCGGTTGGGATCGGCCGGGTTCGAACCGGTTCACCTCGGTTCCAACGCGTTCAAGCAAGCTAGTATGTTGCTGGCGTTATTTGCAGGAGGAGATGGGTATAGGGTGGAGGAGAATAATGGGTGTCTCATGCTTGGGTGGCATACTAGGCCTCTCATTGCAACCTCTGCTTGGCAACTCGCTTCCACCGATTTATAATGAGTCAACTCGGTTCAGTGAGTGCTTTTTTTAGTGAGCAATAGATGAAATTCTGTAGCCGAGTTTAGACGAGTGAATCGAGTGAGTGAGTTAAAACCAATCCAAGTGTGTAATTCAAATTTTACCTCTCCTAGTTTTCTTTTCTTTTGTTTTTTTTAAATATTTTTTCTTTGGGGGGGTTGGATCAATGAGAATATGTATCTATAATTAACTTTAATAAATGGCGAGCATCATTCTCAACTAGAGGGGCTTCCCTTTGTACTTCTATGTTTGTTTTGTTATTCTTATTCCTATTGCCTGCAAAGTTTGGATTTGGTGTCCTCAAAATGTGTGAATATAGATGGTGTTGTCTTCACTGAACATCGCTGCTCAGGGATTGAAGTGATTATTCGCAGTGAGAAAGGCAATGTGGTGGCAGCAATGAGTAAAAAACTTGATGTACTGGAGATTGAAGCTAAAGGCGGTGGAAATAGTAGTCCTTTTTGCTCGTGATGTTTGCATTTACGATGTGATCTTCGAAACTGACTCACTACCAAGTTACAAGGAAAGATAATTGCTTCATCTTCCATTTCCAATGTCATCCCAAGTATTTTGGAGCAGCTGCAAACTTTTCGTTGTACTGAGATCACCCACACCAGACAAGAGGGTAGCAAACTGGCCCGTGGCCTTGCTAAACATGCCAAATTTAAGTTTTGTAGAAATATGGGTGGGTGTTTTCGTTGTTTAAGCACCTTACCAAACGGAAACTCCACCTATTATAGAAGCTGAAATAACATATAATGTAATTTTTGTTTTGCCAGAGCAAATGAAATTTATCTCAGCGGCTTCCCATAAAATAAAAAATATAAAAAACTCCCCACTTGAATAACTAATGTTTTTAATACTTAATCCTATTACTTGATTGCTCGTTTGCTGAATCCACCTTTAAGCTTTCGGTTTGGATTGGAGTAGATGATGGGTTGGTTTGATGGGGCATTTCTCACCCCTACTACATATAGCTATCTTTTGCTTATCAGAGGGAAAAAATATATACATTTAGTTCATTAAAGAGGGGAAAAAATATACATCCAATTGTATACACATACATTGCATGCAGTCTTATTAGTTGCTGGTATGTAATTACATTTGATGCTGGTCACTAACTGGTTTAATATTAAAATAAAAAAATAAAATAAACACTTTATTTTTTATTTTTTATGTACATGAAAATTTGATAACATGATTTATATATGATACACATATATAAATAATAAGTGTTGGTAAATAAAAATTAAAATTAGAGAATTTGTAGAAAATAACTTATTTAATTGATGAAGATTGATTCTCAAAAAATAAAATAAAATAAAATTTGAGGAAGATTAAATCTAATTTAATAAAAATTTGCTTAATATTGGGTTGCTTTATCGGAGAAAAATGGTGAATTATACTAAAATAGTATAAAACTATTCTAAGTTCTAACATCTTACTAAAGGATGGTTCAAATTTTACCATTACACAATTTATAGGTGTACTACACTAGTTTTGTTTTCTCTCTTATTTTGTTTTGTTTTTTATACGCATTATTAGAAGTTCACATATTCTATCTCACTTCCTGTACCACTAATAAAAAATTGACACTTAGACTGATTTGTTTTTTTGTTTTTTTTTTTGTTTTTCCTTCTCAACTAATAGGAGGGGCAAACGTTATTAACGTTAATGCCTCACGGTTACAGTTCTAAAAATGAGGCACCCCATATCCCTCTCTACCAACTCTGAACTCTCCCTCTCTCTTTCTCTCATTCGCTGCTCCACCACGAAGGAAGCCCTTTCTGATTTAATCAATTTCTTCTCTTTTGTAGATTTTGGGGTGTGGCCGATTTTTTCTACAACGCTTGAATCTTTTTGGAGTAGATTGTTTCTTTTTCTTTTTTATTATTGAAAGAGAGAGAACTCACTGTGAGTGTTTTGCAGCAATGGTTAGCTTGCCTGCCTTGTTATGCTTCTTTCAAAATCAACATGAATTATAAATCAAAAGAAAAAACAGCGGCGGCAGAGCAATTTGATGAGGACCAAACATGAAGAACACTTAACAAAGAGGGGAAAAAGAATATAATTTTTTGACCAAAATTGGAATTTAACCATGATTTCCCAACTATATAGTTAGTAGGCAATGTTTTCAAACTATATTTTTTACTAGCATCTCAAGTCTAAGAGACTCGATTTTGGCTTATAAATCAAATCTCAAAGACTCGATTTCCATGGTCTGATCACGTCTGATATGACATCTTTTTCCACGTGGCGACCACCTGAAAATTGAGTCTCTAAGACTTGATTTATAAACCAAAAAAATTTAAAAAAATTTTAAGTCTCAAGTCTCTCATGTACAAGCCGAAATACCAAAAAAAAATACAATCAGATTAGAGAGAGAGAGAAAGAATCTAGAGAAAGAGCTCACCTCACCAGCGCGGCCTGGGGCTCGCACGGCCTGGGTTGCGTGGGGCCTGGGTCTCGCGCTGCCTGGGTCTCGACCCAATCCAGTCAACCCACAGCCACCAAAACTCCAAATAGAAGCCAAAGAAACCACAGTAGAGACAGGGAGTGAGACGGATCTGGTGGTTGCGGTGGTGTTTTTGTTTCTTGGATTGAAGCATGAGAAAGACTGAGAGAGAAGGAGTGAGACAAGAAGAAGAAGAAAGAGAAGAGAGCAGCCATTTTTTTTTTCTAGCTCTGATTTCTTTGTTGGTGCTATTGTTCTTTTTTATCTTCGTGTTTAGGTCTAGGCCTATAAATCGAGTTTTAGAGACTCGATTTCCAGGTGGAGGCCAAGTGGAAAAAGTGCCAACTCAGACCCGATCAGAACATGAAAACCGATCCTCAAAGACTCGATTTATAGGCCCTAAATCGAATCTCTTAGACTCGAGATGCTAGTAAAAAATATAGTTTGAAAACATTGCCCACTAATTATATTGTTTGAAAATCAGGGTTAATTTCCCATTTTGGCCTAATTTTTTTTAAAAAAAATCTACTGAAGTTACTCACATGAGGTAGTAAGTGCATTAAGTGAGCCATGTGACCCACAACTGTCATATAACCTAACGTTAAGATACATTAACGTGACTGAAGAAAATAAAGTTGTTAAGTTATGATTTTTCTCATAACATTTGTATTGGCTTATTCCATGACAAAAAGTGTTATAATTGCATAAATTTATTTCCTTGTATTTTTGTGAGACTTATTTGTATTGGGTTTAGTATTAAGTGGTGGAGATTTGATCAAGACAGCTAAAAGTCACATGAGGAGTACATGCCGAAAGTTGAAGGGTCAAAACAGCTGGAGCACTACAGGACAAAAAGTAAAGTTTGGCCTGGTAGTTAACTCGTGACTCATTCCAATCACGAGAGTGAGTCGCCAAAATGCACTGTTTAGCAAAAATGTGACTTTTCGTATTCGCTTATTACTTATACTATATATACCCTCATTACTCACAAAAATGGTAAGGAGCCTATTGAGAGAAAAACCCTAAGAGAGGTTTCTACAACACACCCATCCTATTAGAGAGAGCTACTCATTCCTAGAAGAACTCTTTGTAGTCTCTTCTCCTTTCCTCTCCCATTGTTATACCCTTTGAGAGGAGATTTGTACTTAAACATAACCCACACCCATTTACAGTGTTAAGAGTGTTTTTGGAGTTTTGGGAAGCATTGGAAAATGCCAAGGATGGCAGATGCAATATGGAGCTTATTGCGGGATTCGAAAAATTAGAGAAGACATGGTTAGCCTTAATCTTGTTGGAGCAAGAAGCTTGGAGGGCTTAGGTACATCAGGTAGATTAGGCTTAGAGAGTCTTTTGCTATTCATGTATCCCAACTTTATTCTCTAGTGGATCATTTTACCTCTTGGAGGGCGGCAGAGAAGTTTTTCACTGAGTTTTTTGGTTTCCTCTTCGATAACACGTGCCTGTGTTATCCTTGTGTTTACATCTCTCTCCCCTTACTTTTTAACCATTAATTGCTGCTGTTTTTGTGATTAATTATGTGTTAAAGTAGTTTATCCTTGTGTTTACATCTCTCTCTCCTTACTTTTTAACCATTAATTGTTGCTGTTTTTGTGATTAATTATGTGTTAAAGTAGTTTGCCAAATTGGGTATTGCTTATATTTCATTTTCCGCACATATGTTGTTTGAATATAAGCTTGTATTGGTTATTTTGTAATTGGAGGTCTAAACATTAATTAGTGTTTTACATACTAACTGAACTTTCAAAAGCAAAAACGATTCCCATAGTAGCGGCGAGTGAAATTGGAGCAGGCCTAAACTGTAAAAAGGGGATAACGTTTGCGGGTTGTGTCTCCTGTTAGTTGAGATTTGAGAAGGAAAACAAAACAAAATAGCCAAATGTCAATTTTTTATTGGTGGCATAGGGAGTGGTACACACTTTATGGTACAGAAGATGTTCATTCACATTATTGCACTAGCTATTTCTTTTTATTTTCTATTTCTCTTATTTTGCTTAGAATAATGACTTGCACATATCTAACTTAGCAATCAAATCCTTTTATAGGGGTTTCCTTCTTTCCTTGATACTCATTTTTCCTTTTCTATTTTACATTTTGCATCTCTATAATTGATAAAGGCTGAGATGGATGATGGGTCCCCGATGCGTGTTGTTGGTTGTTCAGCCGTAAGCTCAAAAGAAAAATAAGGTAACTTTTCCCCTAACTGCAATTTTCTTTTTGAGTTAAACTTTAACTGAAATTTATCATAAGTATAATTGCAGTTTCCCACCACGAACATTGTGCTTCTCCTCTCTCTCTCAATTATAATTTTCATCGTAAAGTCTAATCGCTAAATTCAAAAATGGGCAAAACTAAAATAGTAATAATAAAAAAAATATAAAGAAAACAAGTTTTGAAGTTGAGACTTGTGACTAATTAGTTCATGACTAATATAAATTTTGATACCGCTTGTTGGGAAGATAATACCATGGAAAAACTCTCTTTGAAAAATTGATATAACATACAGGGATACTAAGAACACCACTAAACCCAAATGTTAAGTCAATGGGTTTGGGTCCAACAATGCGATATCAACCCAGACCACATTTAGACCAAGGGGGGTCATGGCCCCTTAGCCTTCAAACTTTTTTCCCTATAATATATTTTGTTGATATTGTAATTTTATATAAATATATATGAGATAGGATTTCCCCAATTCACTCACATTTTAGACTAATGTGGGACACGTGACATTTACTTGAATTTTAAATGTCATATCTTATATCTAAATAAAAAGAAGAGGGAATTTGGAGGATTCAATGAGAGGGACCTTATCCCAAAACTTATGTTGCATTTACACCTAACAACCCCTCTCAAGAATTAAGTTATTCCAAAAAGACTGAATTAAAAAAAAAAAAAAAAAAAAAAAAAAAAAAAAAAAACTGAAAGTGACTAACCCACACCCATGACTCCTTAAAAAAAGAAAAAGAAAAAAAAAGTTAATAAAGACATAAATTTAAGTGATATTGTTGTATTGAAGACGTGTGATATTGTCGTATTAAAGATGTCAACCATATCAAGAATTGTTGTTAGGGCAGGGGGTGTTCACCGGTTGGGTTTGTGCTTAATTTGAACTGATTGGGTGGAGAAACCTGCCTTTGACCAGCAAAGTGCTAAAGATTGGATGGATCGGGCTCTCCACAGGTGGCAGGCAAATTAATTAGCATTGGCAACATGTGACTAATGGTGGAGAGAGATGGTAAAATGCTCAAAACAGCAAAGATATAGTGAGATCTCGCTAGATCTGGTGGATTTTGAGTTCCTCATCGGTCCGATCGAGTGGTTATGTTTTGGTTGAGGGAACCGCCCACTTGACCCATCATCATCAGATGTTGAAAGCGAGAGATCTGTTGTTGACCGCTGCAGCCACCACATCAGATCGAGTTTGGTTCAGTTCGGGTCTGATCAAAATGCTCGGGTGAGGCAAGTCTGATGGGTCCATGGACACCCCTAGTTAAGGCCACCAGTACCATGAGGTGCCCCCATTCCTCAATGCTTTGTCTTAGGAATTATTAAAAAAAAAAGAAATTATAACGATCTTTTTTTTATTCTTTTTTTTTTCCTAAAAAAATGCTTAAACTTTGAGAATGGAAATATTTATTTATTTATTATTAGTTATTTTACTAATTTTTGTTATAAGAAAAAAAGAAAGCATACGCTAACTATGTCCTATGCTTGAATGTTGATATAGTTAAGAAAATGAAAAAAAAAAAATTATGCTTTGAAACTCATCTTTTTTATTTTTTTGTGAGTAAGACATACTATTAAGTAGTTTCAATAGAGTAAAACTAGAAGTGCTATTTTCTTCTCAAATTATTTGGTTTTCGCATTTCTTAAATTCATTTTTTTTTCTCTCATTGTCAATTTTATGGTCATCATCACAGTCATAGTCATCAATTCTTCTTATTTATTTATTTTTTTATTCTAAATGTTTTTTCCCTATTTGGAATTAGCCAATTAGGTGCCTATAAAATAAATCGCAACATATTTTTGTTACATTTTCATATATATATATATATATATATTTTTTTTTTTTTGAGATGATATAGAGAGAAGACATAGGGGATGGGGAAAGAGGGAGTGGGAAGACAAGACTTACAACATTAGTACTTACAAAGGTTACACTAGCACTTACAAAAGGGCCTAACATTTGTAAGTATTAGCGAGACTTATAAACCGAAGACTCATTCATTAACTGACTGATGTGGTATGTTTTCATATATAATTGTGCTAAAATGTGTCAATAAATAATTTATTATGTCTTTTCTTTTATTTATATTACGTTGTTAGCAATAAATAAAGGCTAATCTCATTCCTGAAGTCACTCTTTCTACTATAATTCAATGTGATCTTTCATCAATTGACTAACTACACTAATTACTCTTGAATATTACAGCCAGACAAAATCTTGATTTGTTTTGGACTTTCTCCCCAAAAAATTGTTTTCAACTCAAATTATGATGCTAGTTCCCATGGTCAAAGACCACAAACAAATTGGGTTACAACAAAGGGTAAAACTTTCTGAGTATTAGATGACTTACAACCAAGGGTAAAAGTGAAACTTTTGAGTAATTCGTTGAACTTTCTCTCCTAATTTTTTTTTGCTTCATTACCAAGGGCATGTTTGGTACCTTGAATAGGTATAACAATAAGAACAATAATCTTTATTATTATGAATAAAGGATGTTGTAATGAAATAATTAAACTTATTCATAGTTTTGGATGTAACATACGAATAAAACTCAAGAGTTGTATTTATGATATATATATATATATATAATGGTTGTGTCTATTGAAATTTTTGTATTTTTTGAAATAAATTAATTTTATAAGTTATTATACCTATTGAGAAATAGCTATTGCTGTCCCGTCCCATTATAGATAAATAACTATTCTTAAGGAATAAAGAATAATTATTACTTGTAATTCTAATTAAAAAAAGGATAATTACACTTTACCCATCTATGGTTTGCCTCTAATTTGACTTGCCAACCTGTGGTTTCAATTTTGACACTTTATCCACCGGTGATTCACTCCGTTACTAATCTGTAATCCACCTCTGTTAAAATTAAGGGTAAGTAGGTATTTTTGCTCAAGTTTTATGTCTCTCCCCTCCCAAAACAAAAAATAGCACAAAAATGCAAGAAAAAGAAGATCAAAAAGTGGTATTTGTCTCTCTCTCTATTCACACAAATCTTAAACATGAAGAACACACCAAAAAAAAAAAAAAAAAAAAACCCAGATCAACCTACACAAGATCACCGACTTAATGAAACATCTTCGAAAAATCATTAAGCTGTAAGATTAGAACCCAATTTTCATGAAGGGACAAGGAACTGATTCAGCTTCAGTCACCACTCTTCGCCGCTTTCGAACCTTCAGATCAAAATCTCTCTACTCCTCCAAGAAACAGCTCTCAGTTTCGGCTTCGGCTTCTCTACAAGCTCTGGTATTTGACTGCGACGGCGTGATCCTCGAGTCCGAGCACTTGCACTGCCAGGCCTACAACGATGCCTTCGCTCATTTCAATGTATGTTGCCCTTCTTCTACTGATGAATCACAACAACATCTCAATTGGGGCATCGATTTCTACGACTAGCTCTAGAATCGCATCAGAGAGATTTGTTCTGGACCTCTGGTCCTTTTACCATGGTGTTAGTTTTTGTTATTATTGAAATTTAATTTATATTTAGATTTCAAATTTTGGGTTTTGTAGAGTTAAGCTATAAGATTAGAACCCAATTTTCATGGAGGGACAAGGAACTGATTCAGCTTCAGTTGCGCCTCTTGCCAACTGGAGAAATGATTTTTCGAAGATGTTTCATTAAGTCAATGATCTTGTGTAGGTTGATCTGGGTTTTTTTTTTTTGGTATGTTCTTTATGTTCAAGATTTGTGTGAATGGAGAGAGAGACAAATACCACTTTTTGATCTTCTTTCTCTTGCATTTTTGTGCCATTTTTTGTTTGGGGATGAGAGAGACATAAAACTTGAGCAAAAATACCTATTTACCCTTAATTTTAACAGAGGTGGGTTACAGATTGGTAATGGAGGGAATCACAGGTGAGTAAAGTGTCAAAATTGAAACCACGGGTAGGCAAGTCAAATTAGAGGCAAACCACAGGTGGGTAAAGTGTAATTATCCCTTAAAAAAACTATTACTTGTAATAAATATGGAGGGGCAATCACATTTTACTCCCCTAAACTATATCTCATTTTTCACTTACCCCCCTAAACTGTACCTCCTTTTATACTTACCCCTCCTAAAGTATGAGAATGCATACTTTACCCCCCCTAAACAATCACCCATGAGATATGATGCAAAGTGTTATACGGGTAATAGTTTAAAGAGGTAAGTGTAAAATGGGTGCACTAGTAGAAATCATTTGGGTGATGGAATTGGAATCGCTTGAAATTTGGCAGGCTAAAGGGAAACGACTATCTAAGAAATAGTCATCGCTTTGCCATAAGGTACTCCCTGATTTTGGCGAATTCCTTTGTTTAGCCTCTAAAACTGTGATTTTGCCATTTTTAGTAATTTATGTTTTCTTAATACCTTTTTACTCAAAAGTCAAAATAAGGTTTTGCATGTTTTGGGACAACCTTTAAGGTCAGTAGTTTATGATTTTGCATTTAACTAAATTTTACCATTTATTGTAAAATTCGGTATTTTGCCACCTAATTTCGTAATTAATGCGAATTAGGGTTTCAGATGTTTCCTAATCGTCCTAGGGTTTTATTTCTCAGTATTTATATGTTTTGTAGCCATCAATGGCAAATTAAATTATGGGGTAATTACACATAACCCACCTGTGGTTTGGGCGAAAATCACTTTGCTTACCCGTGGTTTGAAAAGTGTCACTCAACCCACCTGAGGTATGTACCATTTGTTTTCCGTAACCTACCTCTATTAAAATCAGGGGTAAATAGGTATTTTTGCTCAAATTTGATGTCTCTCTCCTTCCAAAACAAAAAATAGCACAAAAATGCAAGAGAACACAAGATCAAAAAGGGAAGGTTTTGAAACCTTCCCTGAATCTTTCAAAAAAAGAAAAATCCACCTCTCTCATAACTTCGTTTATATCTTGAAAAGTCCACCTCTCTCATGACTCAAATCGAGTACTTGTAAATAACCCAAATTGGCTAAACTTTCTGGGAGGTTTACCTGTAAGTTATTGTTTCGAACAAAAACCTCGATGAGGGACTTTGGCAATGTTAATGGAACTTCACCAGAGAGCTCATTAACTCTGGCATCAAAGAAATAGAGGTTTCTGAGAGAACCCAGATTGGAATCTTGCCACTGATGTTGTTTCTTTGGACTTTGAGTCTTTTCAAGTTAACCAGTTTGTTTAAGGTTAAAGGAATGGGACCGTTTAGTTCGTTGTTGTCAAGGTAGAGCTCATGGAGTTGAGAGAGTGAGCTGAGCAAGTCGGGGATTAGACCAGAGAGCGAGTTTCTGGAGAGGTTGAGTCTGCAGGGAGGCGAGTCAAGTTGGACAGTGAGTCTGGGATTGAGCTCGAGAATGAGTTGCCTGAAATTTCGAGAGTTTGTAAGTAAGGGAGTGACCAAGTAGTGGAAGTGAGTGAACCTGAGTAACCCGTCGGGTCGAGAGTGATCTCTATGACTCGGAATGAGTTGGAGACAACTCGGTCGCATCTGAAACCGCACGTGAAGTGGTTGCTGAAGATGTGGTCATATGGGTCCAACGAAAAGTCCCATGAACTTACACAAGAACCAGGTACAATGGACTTTGGGTTGAGACCATTTTTTTAAATCTTTGAGAACCTTAATATCTGCTCGGTCTAATGTTGAATCTACAAGGAAGAAACGTTGGGAAAATGCTAACATTATAAGCAATAATGAGAGATCATAGAAAGCACCATTGCACATGGCCATAGCTTTTCTGAGCTTTGAAGGTGTTTGTAGATCTGAGTGTTGAAGAAGAGAGAAAGAGAAGTACAAAGGAAGAGAGATTGAGATTGATTGTATTTGTATGGTGAGGTTGATAGATTTTTTAGGATATAAACGAAGTGATGAGAGAGGTGGATTTTTCTTTTTTTGAAAGATCTGGGGAAGGTTTCAAAACCCTCCCTTTTTGATCTTGTTTCTCATGCATTTTTGTGCTATTTTTTGTTTTGGGAGGAGAGAGATATAAAATTTGAGAGAAAAAAAATACCTATTTACCCCTGATTTTAACAGAGGTGGGCTACGGAAAACAAACGATACATACCTCAGGTGGATTAAGTGACAGTTTTCAAACCACGGATAGACAAAGTGATTTTCGCCCAAACCACAAGTGGGTTTAGTGTAATTACCCCTTAAATTATTATCAATTAAAATACAGATGTTTTGTCAAATTTTTTCTCTCGTAGATTTTAGTTTATCACCTTGTGAATTCAAGGAACCACTCATGGATTCGAGGTTTACTATCGGAAACTAATAGTTTAGTTTCTGTCCATCAAAGAGAGCATCGTGTGTGCTTTCTTTAGGTTTCCGCAATATCAGTTGAATAGTTATTCCAAATGAGTATCTATTCCATTACAAGATCTATAATAACATATCAAACATGCGCTAAGTTCAACATTACCTTTGATTCTTTCTGATATATTTTAAGGGAAATTCATGTATCTAACAAGCGTAGTTCTCAAAACATGAATAATATTATAAATTTAATTTTGATTTTTTTTTTGGTATTGTATTGTGTATTGTATCCTTTCATGTATTGTAAGATATAAAAACACCAATTAGAATTTATAAATAAAATTATAGATATATTTTGAATTCTGAACATATTAAAATAATAACTAATTTATTTATCATTTATGTAATAATATTTAACAAAACTAGCTGAAATACATCAAATTAACATGTGTTTATAACATCTACATTCAAATTGATTAAACCCAAAAGTGTAATAAATGAGATAAAATAATAATTTATTTCTTGTCATTTTCATAATCTTACCTAATGAACTCTATCTATGACAATGTTATCATTATATCTATTATCTTGCAAAATTATTATTTTTATTGAAATTTTCTTCCTCATAATAAAATATGAAGGAAAAAATCAAATATATTACCATGTAATATCTTGTTCATAGTACAGAAAAGAAATTTGCAAAGATAAAAGTGAACTGTCAAGATATAGTTGAAAATTTTATAGTTGTATAAAACAATTATAACAATTTTTTTTTAAGGAATTATAACAACTTGTTGAATTCAAATCAAATCATAAATTATAAAAAAAACATTTAAGTTTAAACTTACATGTCTATATATTATAGGATACAATACATTTCATATGATACACATTTGTGTATTGTACAACTCATGCGTATGCTGTATTCTTATTTTATGATATGATACTTTTTTCACAAGCATAAAATGTGATAGACTTTTTACTTTTTTAAGATTGGAGACTTGTTGATAGAGTGGGTTTACCTCCGTAGATCTGATCCAAAGCCTTATCCTCCCATGAAGTTCGGAATTAATTATATATATTTTTTTTGAAAAGGGAATTAATTATATTGTGTCTTGGTCGCTTATGCCCCCACATTCACATGGACATGAGAGTGTGGCAATGTGCCCCACGGCACAGATATCCACTCCAAAACAGTTTTAATTTAACTAGTAATGATAATTGTGAAGGAAGGAAGAAAAGTATTCATTGAAATTAGTTTTGTCCAATTAATTGTCGTCTATCACCTAATCATGAAGATGCCTAGGAAAAAAATAGAAAATTCAAGCTGTGATCCAATTGTGAAGATATATATGTAGGGAAAAGTTAGGACAAGTGTTATTATCTGTTGTTAATTAACACTAATTATTATAGCTATGGTTAGGCAATAATAGGGTTTGTGTGAATTAACACTATGTTTGGTTGTAGTAAGGGGAAGGGAAAAGAAAGGAAAAGAGAGAGGGAAAGGAAAGAGGAAAGAAAAGGTGGAGAATATTAGCTTACTTAGGTGTGTTTGGATACAGAAAAGAAAGGAAAGAATTTCATTCATTTCCTTTGTTTGGTTTATAAAGGGGAGGGAGAAGAAATTCGTGTATTTTTTAGCTCTATATATCTATGACATATTTTCTACTTTTTTATGGCACATAATTTTTTGCAGCTGTAAACGTGGGCATTTTGGGCCATTCATTTAATCCAGCTATAAACAATTTAACCCTCTCATCCGTTTTCTTCTATTTTGGACGGACATATTTTTGTGGGCCCGGCAGAAACATTTTCCATTGTGCTTCTCTCTGCCGCCCTTCCATCAGAGAAACCAAACAGAGGAAAGGAAGTTATTTCCTTTCTAATCCTTTCGCTTCTCTCCTCAGCCACCGTATCCAAACAGTCTGTAAGTGATTGGAAGGGTCCCTAAAAAAAAGTGATTGGAAGAGGCAGTGTCACAGTTTAGCCAATGGTAGAGAAGGGTTGGGAAGTGCTAAGGTTGGTAGCTAGGCATGTGGTGTGGGCTCACTTGTCCCCTATTGCCAGCTCCCAATATCAATTGTCACGTAGGAAGTCATTTTAAACACGTAAATTCTAGCTACGACTTTTATATTAACTTTGTTTATGTGACAAGTTGTGAGTGGTAGAACCTAAGTAGTTGGTCCAGAACTTCACTACTCATGACTTGTTCACAAGGCAAGTTATAGTAAAAGTTGTGACAGAAGTTGTGATTCTAGCATTATTCTTTTATACTTGTAATGTTATTGTTGCGTACACAACAAATTTGACAATACTTTTTACCTCTCGCTAATATTATAAGTTTATATTGGTTCTTATTTAGGTCATTACCATTAATATCATTTTTTTACCTTATCATTAATCATTTGCCACAAGCAAATATCAAATTTGTTTTGAAATTTTTTATATTTGTAGACTTTCCCCATTTTATACACTAAAAAGGCCACTTTAAAAAACCATTGCTTTTGAGACTAAACCAGGTAGTTATAGTGGACCAAATTTCTGCACTAGTAATAGTGTGTGTTTGGCTCCAACTTAAAAAGACTAATTTATTTTACTATTCAGTTTATTTTTGCTACTATTTATAGGTTTCATTGTACTTTTTGGTACTATTCATGGATCTCATTGTATTATTTCAGCTAATTTTTACCTTTATTTACATTACTTTTAACAAAAAATTTTTAATTTCAACAAAATAAACGATCCTAAACAAACTGATAGTAACCATCTTCGTCCTCCAATGGACCACCATTGTTTCGTAAAAGAATATGTTGAGTGGGTAATTATCTAAAACTCACTATGTTAAATCCAAAGTCAATGTGAAGAAGCTACAAGCCTACAAGTGTTTTGATAATATTTTGTAAAAATAAGATTAGTCACGAATCACGATTGTTGATATCACACTTTTTTAAATTTAAATTTATTTTTATTTTATCTTTGGCCATACAACAATTTTATAATGGACGAGAAAATAATCAGCAATTTATGGACATGAAATAATATTACGCACAAATAAATATCAGCTCAATTATCTATTTTTCATAAGCTGTTGGGTTCTTGGCTCACAATACTTTGCCCTGCAGGTTTGGCTATCGGCCGTATCTTTTTAAGTAATGCTAAAAACACATAAAATATTACAATTTGTGATACAATTCATCAATGAGCGAATTGTGAATAGTAAAAATACCATAGTATCCTCAAGCCCTACGGGCTACACTTGCAAGTGACACCATCAATGGAGTGTTCTTACTCTTAGAAGTGCGCAATCAGCTCCCACAAAGTGCTTGACAGCTCATAAGTAGTTCAGAGCAAAAACATCTCCGACACCACATTACTTTTTTTTTTTGGCTGGGACAGACCACATCACTTTATAAAACGGTCCAACACCGTCTTCTTCGTCAAGCTGTTGGAGCATAGAACCAAACTAATGGTCAAGCTATTAGGCCATTTTCTAATAAGGCTTCTAAATGAAAGAAAGATCATCTAAAATAAAATTTATTATATTTATTTGTCTTATAATATTATAGAAATAATTAAAAAAAAAATATAGCCTTTCATCTAGCAAAAAAAGAAGAATATCTTTTCTATTGGCTAGATGTTTTGTTTATCTATCTTATAATGTAAAAATTTTAATTAAGACCCAAAAGTTTAATGATAAAATTAATTTTTAAAATATTATATTCTTTTCTAATGTTGTGCATTTTATTAATACATTTCACTATGTTTATGATAGTTTAAGAGTAAAAATTTTCAATTTTCTTAAAATTTTACTCTTACTTTTTTTCTCTATTAAAATTAAAATTAGAATTAATAGTTTACTAGACAAATTCATTATTAAAATCTATTTGTGCGCGCCAGAAATGAGACTACTGGCTTGGGCCTCACTTAGGCTCACAACTTATTTCTTTAGTGAGTATGAATTTCCTACTATGAGTCGTTCTCAGCATAGAGGCTCAATGAGATCACTTTTCTCCTTCTATGTTGCTACCCTCTTCCTTACCTTTCACTCTCTATTTCATTCTCTTTTTCTCTTAAAACCTTCCAGCCCCCACACCAAAAGCACATTTCTCGGCATTAAGGCGTAACTTATGCTGCCGAAGAATCTCAATCACCCTCTGAGATCCTCTATATGCTGCACCTCCTACTTGCTCTTCACCACCATGTCGTCGATGTATTCTTTGACCATTCGTCCTATTTTATCCCGAAACATCCTTGTCATCATTCGTTAGTAGGTGGCCCCGGCATTCTTTAAACCAAAAGGCATTACGACGTAATGATAATTGGCATCCAGGGAGATGAATGCCGTCTTTTCTTGGTCCTCGGAGGCTAGGGCAATCTAGTGGTACCCCTGAAAGGCGTCCAAGAAACTCATCCTCGGGTGCTCGTACATGGCGTCTACCAACTGGTCGATCTTCGGTATGGGGAATGGGTCTTTTGGACAAGCTCGGTTCAGATCTGTAAAATCCACACAAACCCTCCACTTGTCGTCCTTCTTCTTCACTGCTATGGTATTTGCCAACCATTCCGGGAAGTGAATTTCCGTTATTGCCCCTGCCTCCTTCAGCCTTCGAACTTCCGCCTTTACCGCTTCAAAATGCTCTCTGGCTGATCTCCTCAGCTTTTGCTTCTTAGGAGCAAACGTTGGGTCCACGTTAAGTCTATGAACGATGAACTCAGGATCTACTCCGGGCACTTCATATGGACTCCACGCAAACATATCGACATTCTGTATAAGGAATAACAACATTTCTATCCTATCCTGACCCTTCATGCCCTCTCCTACTTGGAAGTACTTGTCTGTGTCCGGCAATATCTTTACTTTCATCATCTCCTCGGCACACCCGGCCCCCTTCTCTTCCTGCGAGTTTTGTAGTTGCTATAAAGGGATCCCCTATGATGGGTCTCTTTGCTCGGTCTACTCCTTCTGGGTGGTTTGCTCCTTCTTCCAATTGATTATAGCAACTAAGCATTGTCTGGCTGTCTGCTGGCTTCCCCGTACTACCGCAATTCCATGCTCGGTAGGGAACTTGATTTTCACGTGCAGGGTGGACGGAACAACTCCCATTACATGGATCCATGGCCTCCCTAATATCGCCGTGTACGGGGAGAATGAAGTCACCACAATAAACGTTACCATCACCTTCTTCCCTTCCATATTCACGGGCAGAGAAATTTGCCTTTCGGGCACTACCGCTTTGCCGTCGAACCCGACTAGAGGTGTACTATACTTTGAAAGGTCCTCATTCCTCAATCCGAGCCCCCTGAATAGATCCGAATACATCACATCAGCTCCGCTTCCCTGGTCTATCATTACTCTCTTCACTAGAAAACCACTAATGCGGGCCGCGACTATCAATGCGTCGTCGTGCGGTTGGACCGTTCCCTCCAAATCGCTGTCATCAAAGGCAATAGGCTCCCGGACAAGCTTCACCCTTTTTCCGGAAGGTTGCATATCCGAACTGCCCTTCACTGGTGCCACAGTTAACACCCCTTTCTTTCTCACTGCAGTGGGGCACTTTGGGGCGGCATGGATAACCTCAATTATCCCAAGAGGGGCTGGAAGGTTTTAAGAGAAAAAGAGAATGAAATAGAGAGTGACAGGTAAGGAAGAGGGTAGCAACATAGAAGGAGAAAAGTGATCTCATTGAGCCTCTGTGCTGAGAACAACCCATAGTAGGAAATCCATACCCACTAAACAAATAAGTTGTGAGCTTAAGTGAGGCCCAGGCCTGTAGTCTCATTTCTGGCGCGCACACTATTGTTCAGTACTTGAATTCCAATATTGCTAAGAGAGACAATGACTATCTCAAACATGGTATTTATTATGATATTGATTGTTTAGATTTATTCTTTGAACTAAAATTTTAAATATATTCTATAAATAGATGAAAATTGTCAAATTAACATATTAAATTATGAAAAAAAATGCTAGATTCTTTTTATAAAGCATGTATTGTTTATAAAATATTAACTAACAAACATTTATATTTGCATATACGGGAAGAAGTTATCTATAATTAAATTAATAATATCTTATTTAAGATCGACTATATCACAAAAAAGATTATGTGAATTAGTGATATTACCAATTAAAAATGAAATCTTAGTGAACCTTGAACTTAAAAACATAATTAATAGTAATCTTGCATCTCAAAAGGCAAGAAAAATAGATAAAAAAAATCAAAACATAAATATTATTTAATTAATATTTAAAAATAAGAGAAGACCCTACTAAAAATTGTTGCCTTAGGCTCTAAAATATGTTGAGTCAGTCCTAAATTGAACCATATTATTACAAACCGTGAATTTGAGCAAAGTTTGAAATAAATTTGTTTATAGCTGAATTGAGATATTTGATAGACATGACACCACTTAGGGTCTGTTTGAGATCCATTTATTTTGCTGAAACTGAAAACTTTTTGCTAAAAATACTATAGACAAAGGTAAAAATTAGCTGAAATAATATAGTGGACCTATGAATAGTACCAAAAAGTACAGTGGGATTCATGAATAGTACCAAAAATAAGCTAAATAGTAAAATAAGTTGGCAAATTTCATCCATGCCAAACACATACTTAGAATTTACAATTTTTTTTTAAAAATTATTTTATAATTAAAAAACTCTACACATATGAAAAATCCTCATAGCAATATGGCTATATTTTGAATGAAAGCCATTTAACATGCCAATAACATGGTTAATATTTCAAGATTTTGGCATGATTATCATTGTATTAGTACAAAGAAATCAATTCAATTGAAGTGAAAGTTGTCAAAAATACACAAATATCAAATTGATGGCTTTGTGAAGAAATGTTTAGCGAGAACCATCATTGGGATATTGGAAGAAACTAATAATTTTCTCCAAAATGTGTTGAGTTGGCCCTATGAACAACATAAAGAGCCTATCTTCTTAAAAATAAAATTAAACCAGAAAACTAGAATTATTTCTAGCTATGAAGAGTATATTGATGTGTATATTGATGTGGCGATAAGTGTTAAATTGTTTAGCATTTTACATTTTTTTGCCAACTACACATTTGTTATTTTTTTTTATTTGCAAAAATAAGTTAGAAAAATATTGAATATATAATGAAAGAAAAAATATCTTTCATTTGATTTGTAAATTATGAGAAAGGTAATCACAATTTTTGAGGCTCTTTCAATTAATTGCCAATATTTGATTTGTAAATATGAGAAAGCCAATACTAGTGATACAACATTTCTAACCTCTAATGCCAATATTCTAATTTCTGAAAATTCTTAAACAGTTTCATAAAAAACTCTTTGATTATGGAAGATGATTTTCTAATATACTAGAAAGAGAGATTGTTGCTAAATTTAATACAAAATCAATCATAGATAATTTTTAGAATTTAAAGAACATCGAGCTCTATCAAATAATTAATTTAGTTGAAATATATTAAGAAATAGTTATTTTGTGTTTTTCTTTATTGATATTTTGTTAATGATCACTATACACTTCTCTCTCTCTCTTTTTTTTTTTTTTTTTTTTTGCTTTGGATTGGCATGAAAGGTTTGTTTAATCCAATGTTCCCCAAGTTCAAAAAACTACTTCTGCCCCTGCTTTTCAATAATAATAAGCCAATTCAATGTGATCTTAATTAATAAGCCTTGTATTGAAGCTTTAGCACCTAAGGCGGTGATTGATTAGTGACAATTAACAAGCATTGACTTCTAATCTGATCCTACAGATCCGTTAATTGATTTATTAAGAATCAATATCTCTAGAATAAGCCTAGTAAAAAGTTCTACGGTGTAGGGTTCTTGACAATGACCAGCGGCTCCTATCATATTGACAACTTCCACCAAAGATGCATTGCTTTTTCTTCTTTGGGCAAACATGGGGGGCCACAAAGCATTACAAAGACTTATACATTTCCCACCTTGAAGTGCAAAGGCTTTGCAACAACTACTCCCACTCCCTCTTTTCCATGATTATCAGTAATTATACTTACAAAAAAGAGATCTCTTTGGATTAAAAGATAGAATTACCTTGCTCGCTCTAAACTAACATACAATTGGAAAGTTTTCCATCATTAGTTACATCTAGCTATCACTTAACGAAAGATATCTCATCATTTTAAGGATTGCACTTATAAAAGGAAATTAGTCAATTACAACAAAAATAAAAACAAAAAACAAAAGTGAACAAACAATCAAACAAAGGCTAGACCCACGTTACTAAAAAATTAATTTTATACATATCTTATTCAACCACCTCTTATGATTATCCTGAATAAATATATGAAAGAGCTAGGGCATTTTGTAAACTGTCGCAAAGTTGTCTGTTTGAAATGAAATCGGAGATGCAAATAATTAGTGCAACGGTGCTGTCACATTCTCATTGGTCATCCTACGAATTCTGTAAACTGCATGCTTTTTTTTATTGCACAAGAAATGAACCCAAGTCACCATAGAATGAAAGAATGAACTGTTGTCTTTTCAGAACGATGTTTGATTGTTTGGAAGCTTCCTAGTTGATAAGGAAAGATTGCTAAGTGGCTCAACAAATTGACCCATGATTCGACTTATCCACATAAAATTCTTACTACTCTCAAATTCTGCCATAATTGGCTTTGAAAAGTAGTTTTATACCATGTAGACCCGAGATTGAACCGAGCTCTTCCCCAATAGAAAGCCAGAAATACAACTTTATATAGCAAAGATGCATGTGATATCGCAACTGGTCTTGTTGCATCTTGGACCTTGGTTTGCTTATCATTCAAATTCTACGTTGGTGTCTTAATTTATTGAAGTGTATTCCAAAATGTTTTGACTTTTCCTAGCACGAAAAATAAGAAAAGTATGATTTGGCAAGTGTTTTATTTGTATTTTGCTGTTTACATATTATGAATTCGAAGAGATACAGTCAAATAAAAATTAAGATAAAGAAATTAAATCATTGTCTAAATTCCATAGTGCAGTCGTATGGATTTCAATAGCGACTTGATTTTATGTTAACCACAAAGAACAATATTATAAACTTCAAAACGTGGATTAGCTACTCTTCCCAAATAATAATTGCACGAAAGAACATGGTTGGTTCTCTTTTTGTTATCTTGCCACTTGTCGGGTTTTGATTGGCGTGTGCATGGGTTTAGGTTCAAGTTGGAGGTCAAGACCGCAACTCGGGTCAGCGTAGAAAGCCACAATGGATGGCTGCTGGTGCATCCTTTGCCTTGCAAATAAAGGGTGAAAGCGAACTTAACTTTGACCACTAATCTACAGAATCAAATACTGGGTGAAAGCTAACTAATGTTGGAGTTCTTTTTTTTTCATAGCAATGCGTGGGAAGTGATGTGAAAATCCTTCAGAAGGAGATAAGGTCATGTTTAGAGAAGTGGGAATTAGCTGAAGCCAAGTTTCGGGCAATGAAATTTACTCAAAGGTTTAAGCTAGTTCTGTTTGGGGCTGAGTAGAGTAATAAAGCTAGTCCGGTTTGATTTGGTTTGTTGCTATAAGGGGATTGACATCTTTGGGATTATGTTTACAGTTTGCCTACTGACATACTCGTTATCACACTCAATCACAATATATTAACTTGTGCAATTATGAGTGATTATGCAATTGGAGAAATTATTCAGTCTCAATGGAGGAGTCCTCTCTCCTCTCACAAGAAGTGTGAGTTATCCAGTAAGAGCGAATAATTTCTTGTGCGATTGGGCGTATTTTTAGAATTATTCTTCATTTATGAGTTAATGATAGTGAACATTAATTGTGATTAAGCTAGTATTAAATACATATTTGAGGTCATGGACCTAAGTTTATATCCAACACATATACATTTAAATTAAAAAAGAAAAGAAAAGAGTAAAGTGTCTTCCCCATGAATTAAGCCTTTCTGGTTAGTATACTTTTTTTCGGGTTAATGGGTACACTCAAGCGCACTAAACAAGTTTCCCATAGAGCCCAAGAATATGTAGAGAGAAGCTATCTTTTGCCCTTGAAGCCACAACTCCCACACTTTTCCCTTGGGCCTTTTCATTTGCAATTGGACCATATAATGAAAATAATTATTTGGGCTCAATCCAAACAATATCTTTATGAATGACAGTATAGGCTTTATCTAGTGAGGAGTGAGTGGTCTTGATTTAGCCTCGTCTATTTATCAAAGTTGGATTAAAAATCCGTTTCGTTTGGTCTTGGCAGGGGGGTTGGTCCTTTCACAACCTTTCATGCCCAAATAAGTGAAATTTGTATTGTTAGGTGACTTGCATTAGTCAATTTAGTCTATAGAAAACTAGCCCTAAACATTTAGAGACTCGAGTACGTGCCATGGAATGGTCACATCTGTGAGTAATTCAGATTCACTTTTTTTGGGGATTTTCCTTTAGAAGAAAAATTATATTATGTGTCGGGTGTATATGTCATCTCTCTCATAGCAGCTAGGTCCTACACAGTTGTGGGACCCAACTGCTGTAAGAGAGGTGACATATATACCCGAAACATGATATACTGTCTCCTTTTAGAGGGCCTGAGGAACATGAGGAATGAGCAAGCATTGATGTGGCAAACTACATCCAATCATAGGGAAAGTTTGTTGATATAGTTGTTGTAAGGGAAATAGTAATTCTTAAATACTCATGGAATACAAAAATATCTCTTACACACATAAACTTACACAAATAGTGACTTTTAAATTGAGTGTGTATATTTTATGTGTAACAGTGTGTACACTAATTATCACTCTAACTTAAATATAAAATTTAACATGCATCTAATTATGTTTATTTGCATATATATATATATATATATATATACACATGAGGTCATAAACTAATATATGTTCACACATATATGTATATATATAATAGAGGGCAACCGGCAAACAAACCATGGGAAAGTATAGGGAAAAAAATACCAGTATAAAAGAAAGAACTTATAGGACTCAAGTCTGTGAAAAAATATAATTAGACAGCAACCCAATCGGTATTTGGATGAAATAGTCAACCTAAAAAAACTAAAATAAGAATAGAAAGCAAACTAATTAATAAGAATTTCTTCTAATTCTCTTCAGCTGCATTGACAATGATACGTGCCCTTCAGCCTTAAGCACCGACCCATCAAGTCTCACAAGTCCATACCGGCCAGACTTCTTCTTGTACAGGTTCCATGGTAAAGGGATCTGAGCCCGGCCAACTACGACTTGACCATTAGAGGTTGCTGGGTCTGACTTGGAAAAGTGCCTAACCACTTCCAAGTTGAGGAACCCACGAAACTCGCCAGGCTTGCCTAGTGGAAACAACTCTTCATGTTTCCAAATAGGAACTAAGCCTCTAGCTAGCTGAGTACAGTATAGTTGTTCAGGCTGAACCCAAAACACAACATTATAAATCCTTTTAGAAACATTTGGATACATACTAGGGCAGTCCAGGCCCTCAGCACCGTCGATGAAGACAAACAAAGCAATTTCGTAGTTATCTTCCATGGCCTTAGTCTTTGTTTCTTCACTAGTTATTGCTGCAGCTGATCTCCTCCTTTTATAAATACTGTTGTTCATGTTTTGCGGTTTTGGGGTTTTCGCCTTCTCTTGAAGTACTCCTAAGTACGAAAAATAATTTAGGGTTTAACCAAAAAGAGTCCAGAACGTAAAAACAAAAGAAAAGGATGAATCACTTATCCTTTATAATTTGGGTTAAGTAGTAATTACCTTTGTGATTAGAAGTCACTCTCACTAAAAGTTGTACTCAACAAGAGGATGTGAAGAACCAAAACTCTATTGCTTATAAGATGGTCCGCTAAATTTTTTTTCAGATAACTTTAGCTAGGCTGCCTGTATGATTTTAAGGAGATATAATAAATTACTTAAAAAAAAAAAGGAGATATAATAAATTTGATCTATCTATTTATATTCACTTATATTTTTCTAAAAAAAAAAAAAAACTTAGATTTAAAAGTAAGGGTTTTAGGGTGTAAGCAAGCCGTAAGACTGAGTGGGTTCTTATGTTGAACTGCCTTCAAATATTTAAAAGTTTAATTGTTTGATTTCTTTTATTAGATGGACAAAATCTTTTTGCAATTCACAACCAATTGGGTTACCACAAAAATACAAAAAGTGGAACCTGAGTATAAGAAAAATAAAAAAGATATAATAATCTGTATAAAATATGTTTGAGTTTTGGTTGATTTCACTATATAGGTCAATCGTCCAAACAAGTTTATGTTTCATTATTTTAATATATATTTTAATTGAATTTGACGTCAGTAAAAGGTGAAGTGTCAAAAACCTGAAAGAATGAAGATATATTCAAAGTGCACCGATGTGGTGTCGGCCTAAGACCCTTCGAAGGTTAAATTAGAAACTTACAGTATTCTCAATGAACTCAAAAGAAAGGGCTTGGGAATTGTGTTTTTCATGTACCTTGAAATTGCGGAGTCTTAGTGTTTATATAGGAGTCTATTAATGACCACCTTAGTTGAATTATAGGGATTTGGAGTTATCCTTCAGCTGATAGGAGATGAGAGTTCTTCATTTACCAGTGGTTGTGAGAATGTAGGAGAGTCTTAAGTAATAGCTACTATGCGAGCGTAGTAGTGTAGTAGGCTTCGTATGCCCGTCTTCACTTGTCCGTCTATGAGGGTGATAGATGGGTGCCAAAGTCGAGCTCATAAGTGCTTGCTTGTCCGTTCTTGTATGTGACAGATGAGTACTAGATGATGGACTTGTAATGTCCTTACTCGTCTTTGTAGGTGACAGACGATTCATTGGAGTAGACATGACAGGTTGCATTTGGCATTGAGTCTTCTATATGGGACGAGCCAGTCTTTTCAGAAGGTTGACCTTGGGAGTAGCTAAAAAGTTTCTCATTAGAATTTAAATTATATTTTACATATAAATCCTCAATTAAATTCTATGCACATTATATTTTTATTAAATGGTAGTTTATATAATTTCGGATATAAACACAATTATAATTGTAGGGACACAATTAGTGGCCCAAGCCCAAAGAAGAATTGGGTGATGGCCCAATAAGCCCAATACAATAAATTTGTAGAGAATGGGTTAAAGAGTTAGGTTTTAATGAAGTTAATACCGGCTACTATGGATTTAGAAGATGTTCAAACAAGAACATGACTCAATGGATTGAATAAATTCACTGTCCGAGTAGATAATTTAGAGTATAAATCAACATAACAGCTTATAAGTGCAACTTTTATTACTACAGTGTTTCTTTTCTCTTTTTCTTCGATTCCTTTCTCATGGGAGATCTTTCACATTATATAGTTCTTTCCAGACCATCTTGATCCTACACTTGTTAATCATCTAAGCCTTCACTTGAGTGCATGTCTCATCAGACATCTTTTTTGGCTCTTTGTGAATTGTGGTAGCTGAGACTGCACTGTTTAGGGGTCTTCTCCCCATAAGTGCGGCCAGAAAAGTTGCTGTAGTGCATTTAATACGGTGGCAACAGTTTTTCCTTTAGATATTTCTAAGTTCCTATCGCCTTTATACATACCTGAGGCTCATCCTTATCGTTGAAACTCTCTAGAAGATCATCTAAATTGTCCAAATACAGATTTGATCAAAATTCATCTTGTCCGAGAAGAAGCTTCTCCTCGGACTATATTCATCCATTCTTTCCTTATGTAATTCTCAACTTTGGGGCATTTCCCCATCATCTACTCCTCCTCGGACATGCCCATGTCCTCAGATAAGGCCCAAGGCCTAATATACAAATTTGGGCTCCTACCCCCACAATAATAAATGCTTAATACTAGAATATATAATTTTATATACAAACACAATCATAATAAATGTCTATTAATAATTAATATTATAAAATTTCATATTTAAACAAAAAAATAAAGGATAAAATCATATTATGTTAAGCTTTCTAGTGCATTGCACTAGTTTTTAACTATTACTAATAATAAAGCTGTAGAGAGACATTTTTTTTTCTTCATAATTTGATATTTATAATGGGAGAGGGGGGAGTTGAACCCTAAATGTCTCAATTAGAAACATCATAATATGCCAACTATTTTTTTTGTTTTTTCTAAATAGCTATTTTTTTGTTTGATAAGTAAGATATGTTTTTAAGGGGAGGGAGGCCCAAACCCCAAAAGAGCAAAGACAATAAGAGGGAAACCAGCCCATTAACATTCTTATAAAGCACTATAAGGTTCCAATCAATTGAGTTATAAAACTCATGACAAAAAGATAAAATCATAAGATAGAATTTAATATTAATAAAAATAAAATTATGCAGAAAATACCACCTTGGTTGAATTCAAAGGGGTCCTCGTCCTATATTAAAGTCAAAGGGCTAAAAATTACATTTTTGCGTTGTGAATTTTGGAGTTTTTATTTCAATGTGATAACATCCACTCTAAACTTATCCATTTATTTCAATGTGAATCTTCTAATTGTTGAGTTGCACGGCATCTAGAGTCCAACCCACTTAGACTTCTATTTCAAGGGGAAATAGGAAAACTTGACTACAAGGTTTAGGACTCCTAATTCAAGTACTATTAGGAGTGTCAGGTGGCTTGAATGCTTTATATAAAGCATATTATGTATTTTCACGAGAGAGAGAGAGAGAGAGAGAGAGAGAGAGAGAGAGAGAGAGAGAGAGAGAGAGAGAGAGAGAGAGAGAGAGAGAGGAATGAAATATAGATTTGAAGCCGACTGAAAGGAAAAAGATTAGTGCTTTGTGTGACATTGAGAGAAAAAAGAAAATGTGAATTTTCTTTTGCTCAAGACACACAAGGAAGATAAATTGTGGTTTTTTTTAGGACGATTATTTGGGTGATATAACCATAGAGAGTTAAAGTATTCAAAGTGGAAGATTTTGCTACCGAGTTTTGTGGTGAGGTTGTATTTATTCTTAAAGGTATTATTGTATTTTTCCAATTTATTGTGAACTCAGGTTTTGGGTATAACTTGAGTGTTGTAATATTTATTTTATTATAGTGGATTGATCGGATTTGCCCCGTAGTCTTTCCCTGTACACTGGAGGGTTTTTCACGTAATTTCTTGGTGTTCTTGTTGGTTGATTTTTTTTATCACTTCTATAGATTTCTATTTCCTCTGTTGCTTGGGTTGTATTTAATTTATTTCACACATAGACGGGGATTTATCCTAACAAGTGGTATTAGAGCTTTAGTTGTTGGACATGATTGTCTTGTGTTGAATTAAATGGAAAATATGAATATGAATATGAGCACTATGATTAAACTTACGGCGCGTCAAATTATTCGATTTGGAAGCCGATGATGGAGGATGTCCTTTACTGTAAGGATTTGCATGACCCTATTAAGGGTGATAGTGCTAAGCCAAGCGAGATGTCTAATAAAGACTGGGAAAAGTTAAATAGAAAAACCATTGGATGTATTAGACAATGCATTGATGTGAGTGTGTTTCATCATGTATCTCAAGAGACTAATGCAGGAGCTCCTTAGGAAAAGTTGAAGGGTCTCTATGAAAGAAAGACAGCTCAAAATAAAGCTTTTGTGGCTAGAAAGCTTGTGAATTTGAAGCTTAAGGAAGGGAGATCCATTGTCGAGCATTTGAGTGAGTTCCAAGACTTAGCAAATCAGATGGTTACAATGAAGCTGATAATTGATGATGAGCTTCAAGTTTTATTACTTCTGAGTTTCTTACCTGACAGTTGGGAGACTTTGGTGGTGTCACTTAGTAACTTTGCTCCAAATGGTGTGCTACAACTTGCAATGGTCAATGATAGCTTGTTCAATGAAGAAACAAGAAGAAAAGACATGGGCAAGGATAATGCATAGGCTCTTGTCATAGAGAATAAGGGGAGGAGTGAGACTTGAAATTCTAAGGGGCGTGGTAAATCCAGAAGTTGGTCAGAATCGAAAGGAAAATTCAAGTGTTTCTACTGTGACAAAGAAGGTCACATAAGAAGAAACTGCAAGGCTTGGAAGAATAAATAGAAAGATGAGAAAAATCAGAATAAGGCAGAGGAACAGAATACCACTACTATCTCGACAATTGAAGATGTGGTGCTCTTTATAGGAGATGATGAATGCTGCAATGTTTCACATCCTTATGTTGAATGGGTGATTGACTCAGTTGCTTCCTGTCATGTCACTCCAAGAAAGGGGCTCTTTATTTCATACAAAGCAGGAGACTTTGGAAGAGTGAAGATAGACAATAACAGTTATGCTGACATTGTGGGAATTGGAGATGTTTGTGTTGAGACTAACACTGGATACACATTGGCATTGAAGGATGTGCGACATGTGCTTGATATAAGTTTGAATATGATGAATTTGATTTCTACTCATATTCTGGATAAAGAAGGCTATGGCAACTATTTTGGAGATGGTAGATGGAGACTCTCTAGAGGATCATTGGTGCTTGCAGGAGGGAAGATTTGTTGCACACTTTACAAGACACAAGTAAAGGTGTGTAAAGATGTTGTTAGTGCGACTCAGGAAGATTCTACGCCTAACTTGTGGCATAGGCGGCTGGCTCACATGAGTGAAAAGGGGTTGCAGATTTTGGAAAAGAAGTCTCTCATTCCTTTTGCCAAAGGTATGTCACTTAAATCTTGTGATTATTATTTATTTGGAAAACAACATAGAGTGTCTTTTCGCATTCCCTCTACTAGAAAGTCCAATGTGTTAGATCCCGTTTATTCTGATGTATGTGGTCCCATTGATGTGGAGTCCTTAAGTGGAAATAAGTATTTTGTTACTTTTATTGATGATGCTTCATGAAAGGTGTGGGTACTAAAGACTAGGTATTTGAGCACTTCAAGAAATTTCATGCCATGGCAGAAAGAGAGAAAGGGAAGCCTTTGAAGTGTCTCCATTTTGACAACGAAGGTGAACATACGTCTAACGAGTTCAAGAGTTACTGCTCCGAGAAAGGTATTAAACATGAGAAGATGATTCCTAGTACCCCACAACAAAATAGTGTGGCAGAGAGGATGAACCGCACTATTGTTGAGAAGGTCAGATGTATGTTAGGAATTGCTAATCTACCTAAGTCATTCTGGTGTGAAGTTGTTCAAACTGCGTGCTACCTAATTAATCGGTCTCCATCAGTTCCATTGGAGTTTGGTATTCCAGAGAGAGTTTGGACTGGGAAAGATGTTTCTTACTCTCACTTGAAGGTATTTGGGTGCAAGGCATTTGCACATGTGCCTAAGGAACAAAGATTGAAGCTTGATAGCAAAGCCACTCCTTGTATATTTGTTGGATATGGAGATGCAGAATTTGGCTACAAGTTATGGGATCCTGAGAAAAAGAAGATGATCAGAAGTTGAGATGTGGTTTTTCATGAGGATGAAAATTTGGCAGACCTTGAGAAAACTGAAAAGACAAAGGATGCTATTGTAGGTGTTCCCGACCTTACCCCTACCTCTTCTTCCTCCAATCATGCCACAAATAGGGAAGAGGTGCAAGATGAGAATCTTGGTGATGAACCAATAGCAGTTGATGGTGATGTGCCAGTAGGAGTTGATGGTGATGATGCTCAAGATATTGAAGATGTTGAATAGGGGGAGCAGCTTGTTCCACCAGAGATGGAAGAACCTCAAGTGAGGAGGTCTACTAGTAAGCTTCGTCCATCAACTAGATATCCCTCTTCTGAGTATATTTTGCTTACTAATGAGGAGGAGCTGGAATGCTTTCAAGAAGTAGAGTCTCATAAGGACAAGTAGAGCTGGATGAAGGCTATGCAAGAAGAGATAAATTACTTGCACAAAAATAAGACTTATGAGTTGGTTGTGACCAAAAAGAAGCTTGAGCTTTATGCCGGAATAGCCGTTATGAATTCTAACTGAAGAGTTGGGATGAAGATCTCTTTCCTCGATGGGCTGGAGGGGGAGATTGTTGAGGTGCATGGCATCTAGAGTTCAGCCCACTTAGACTTCTATTTCAAGGGGAAATAGGAAAACTTGACTACAAGGTTTAAGACTCCTAATTCAAGTACTATTAGGAGTGTCAGGTGGCTTGAATGCTTTATATAAAGCATATTATGTACTTTCACGTATAGAAAAGAGAGAGAGAGAAAGAGATTTAGAGAGAGACTGAAAAGTGAAACGTAGATTTGAAGTCGATTGAAGGAAAAAGATTAGTGCTTTGTGCGGCACTGAGGGAAAAAAGAAAAAGGTGATTTTTCTTTTGCTCAAGACACACAAGGAAGATAAATTAGGGTTTTCTCGAGGACGATTATTTGAGTGCTACAACCACATAGAGTTGAAGTATTCAGAGTGGAAGATCTTGCTACCGAGTTTTGTGGTGAGGTTGTATTATTTCCTAGAGGTATTATTGAATTTTCCCAATTTATTGTGAACTCAGGTTTTGGGTATAACTTGAGTGTTGTAATCTCTATTTTATTATAGTGGATTGATCGGATTTGCCCCGTAGTTTTTCCCTCTACACTTGAGGGGTTTTCACGTAATTTTTTGGTGTTCTTGTTGGTTGATTTTTTTATCTCTTCCGTAGATTTTTATTTCCTCTGTTGCTGGGGTTGTATTTAATTTAATTCACACATAGACGGGGATTTATCTCAACATTAATATCCATCCTTTGATTATGATTTGTACTCCTATTGTTCATCAATCTTTTTGGTATGAATTTTTATTCTCTGTTATCTTATGGTTACTTTGCCTAGCACCCTTTTTTAGGGGGGTTAGGGGGGGGGGGGGGTGTTTAGGAATAGATGTGATAAGATTTCAACCTAGTGACATTTGTTCTATAATGGTTGTTCTTATCATATTAGATCAAGACACCAATTAATTTTTAATATAATTATCTTAATGTCTGTAAGATAGTTTAACAAGATTCCTTGTTTAAATAAAACTATAACCACACTGACAAGTTGTTATGAAATTGGGAGTTATGGATAGCCATAAATTGAAATAGGCTAAAGAGAGGTTCTTGAAATAAATTGTAAAAGTTGGAAGGGAAAAAGAAAAAGAAACACACCAAAAGTAGCGATGAAGAAATATATTTAATCTAAAATCTAATGCCTAATTAGGCCCAGTATTTTAGGCAAGAGTTTTGCGGCTCAACAATACTATCTAGTTGTACTCATGAGGAGAATCTAGGTTTTAGTCCAGCTTGTTATAAGAAAATGAAAAAAAAAAAAAAAAAAAACTGATTCAAATATTTTGAGTTCTTAACATATACGTTTCAATTAATTCAACTAGTAAAGTTTCTTATCATTGAATAAGAGATATGTGGCTTAATCACCCTACATCCATACATTGAGCGAACACCACAGGTTTGAAATGCTATTATTGTATTTATCCCAAAAAAACCCATCTATTTTCTTGTTTGAATTTTTTTTCTCATTCAAATTCAACCATAGGTCTAAGGCTGTAAACAAGCCAAGCGTATTAAAGGTTTAAGCTTATGTTGATTTAATTTTATTTTGAATATGAGCTAAGCTTAAGCACCTCATCAAACAAGATTACATGCTTAAACTTAGTTCATTTTCTTATTAAACAAGCTCGAGTTTATTATGAGTTACTTAATTGAATAACTTTTTTTTCCCTCATATATAGTAAAACATTTACTAAAAATTTTTATCCCTTCACAAATCAATGAATTATTAGAACGAATGGATTATTATTTTATCAATAAATTACAAATAATAATTTGATGTCATATGAACATCTTGACAAACTTATATAATTCAATCTCAAGTTTCCATAAATATAATTTTGACAAGTATACATATAAAAATATAAAATAATATATAATTAAATCAAGCTTCATATTTACAGGATTATTCACTAACACATTATTACATTTGAGAGCATGACTATTTAGTAGAATGTGTATAGCCTTCCTATACCACTCACACTAGGGCTGTCCACGGGTTGGGCGGATTGGGTTTGTGCCCAACTCGCAATCAACCCATAATAGATCAGGTGGACAGCTTCCCAACCCACAAAAGGGTCGGGTTTCACGGGTTGGTTTTCCGTTGGATGGGCATCGGTTTCGGGTGAAGCCAAAACCTGCTGGAAACCACCAAAAAATACCGAAAATTAGTGAGATCTCGCCCGATTTGTCAAGGATCCGGTGTGATCTAGTTGGATTTGGTGGAGATTTCGTCGGATCTGGTGAGTTTTCCGCCAAATTGCATCGAGAATCGCTGAATCTAGTGTATTGTTGTTGGATTTGATGGTTTTGGTTGCTGAAATCCATTAAATCAAGCTAAAAAGCTCATTGGAAAGCTTGAGAATTCGCCGTAATTTGATGGTCTTTGGGCGGGTCGGGTTTCACGAGTTTTGAAGGAAGGGACTCGAAACCGACCCGCCAGAGTCGGGTTTTAGAGCTCGGGACCCGCGTCCAACCGCTGGTGCAGTTAGATCGGGTGGCAGTGGGTCGGGTACAGGCAGGTGGGTTGGACAGCCCTAACTCACACCAGGTAATTACAATAAGAAATCCTTTAAAGGTGACCTAAAGATATTGGGCAGAAGTTTTGAACCGCAAGACCTCATGAATCCCATGTGAGCATGGGAAGCACTAGACCAATTACTTGATAGGATTTCTTGATTTCAACACTTACTAATCATGTGTTACACATTAGTTTCATTGCAAAATGAACCATGGCTTTTGTTTCTATAAAAGACAAAGGAAACCGATTTTTTTTAATCTATTTTTGGAGGCAATACTTTGAAGGCAGTTTATTTTATAAGCAACCACACATGACGAAAGAAATAATCAAAATTCAAATATACAAAATGGAAAATTAGTCCTTTAAATTTTAAACAAGTATAATTCAATTTGTTTTTATTATTTTTTGTTGTTTTAAAAGAGGGAGTCATTATGTAAATTCATTAGTAGACGAAAGTATCAGTGGCCCCAACCCTCAGCCACGCACTGCCTTACATAACCTCTTACGCATTGCATGAAGCAATGAACTGCGCCTACAGTTGGCATGAAATCGGCCGCGCATGACACAGATACAGATACTTCCCATTGCCTATCTCTCACGCATACCTATGAAAAAATTAAATATTAGAGCAAAACAAAATATATTACAGCGAATAGAAAAGTGTGGAAATTTTATATATATAATAACCTAAATCGAAATTGACCGACTCTTTGTTAATTTTCTCCAAGAATATTGCTGTATCAAATTTTGAAAGTCACTTTTTTCCCCAAGTAACATTTCATCATTCTAAAATAAATAGTTATAATAATATATGGTTTTTAGCAAGGTTTTCAAACCCAGACGGGACCGGGCAGTCCGACCGGGTTAACGGGAACCGGATTGAAATTCGATTTTTTAGCATAGAAAACCGGGCATGCCTTCAAATTTTGTGAAGCCCTTAAACCGGAGTTGGACCACATGGTTCATGCAGAACCGGTGGCATGAATTGTACGGTCAAACCCCGGTTCAATCATGCCTGTTAAATAAGAAAAAATCAAAAAATGCGGTTACTAGGTTTAGAACCCAGGCACGGTCAGATATGCAGCTAGAGCCTAACCACTCAGCCAAGCTCGCAAGCTGATGCTCAACAATAACAAAAAAAAAAAAAAAAAATACTTGAAGTAAACTGAACGCAATTTAAAAAAAAAAAAAATTTATACAATTCTATTCTACTTAATTAAATTATCCATCTCTTACAAGGAATATAAAAAAATTATAATTAAAATCCTTCAAAGATATTCAACTTTACTTCAAAAATTAATTATAAATTTTAATGTTTTCATGGTTATTATTTTATTTTATTAACTTTCTTATTTAATTATTAAATATATGCTTGAAAATCGTTAAATTTCCCTCACATATATAGATATATTAGTCAATTTTGCTAGTTTTATAAATTTAATATCTATATTTAGGCTTTAATTAATTATTAAATTAATTATGACGTCATCACGGTTCGTCCTCAAAAATCTTGAACTTCTCCCTTTTACGGTTCAATGAACTGTTCGGGTCTGAAAACCTTGGCTTTTAGGGCTACAAATAGTGCTAAGTTATACTATTAGTTTAAGTTAATTAGAAGATTCTCAAAAGAAAAAAGAAAAAAAGAAGGTTAATTAGAACTATCTTTTTGGATAAAGCTTCCTGACACACATATAAAATCACAACAAACAAAGCATATATGCATGGCTATTGGTTTCTCAACTTTCCCAAGTGCGTATTAGCCATTGCTATTGCAAAGCAAACAAATGTGTCGATGGATTGACGAGTTTGAGTGCAAACTAGGCTTTTGACTTTGTTGTATGACAGTCTGCATGTAGACTTGCTTAATATTTTTAATTCGTTGTTTTTGAATAGTATGGACTATAAGAGCATCCCAGTGGGAATGCCAAATGGGAAATGTAAGGATCATTTAGCATTAGAGCAAAAAATCACCCAGCATTTGGACTTGTAAACATTCGGAATTGTAAAAATTTTTACAATTGTGCTACAGTATCATCTTATTAATAAGATGCTACTGTAGCACAATCGTATTTCTAAAAAGTATTTTTTTATTGTCTCTCGTACTTTTTATAAAAAACCCCAACCAACTTTCTCTCTTCTCTCTCTCTCATTATTTCTTTTCTTTTCTCTATCTTCCTTCTCCTCATTCTGATCTCCTCTCTTCAGACTCAACCCCATAGCCACCACACCATGGCCTGACCCATTGTCATCGGCCATGGCAAGCCACCACCCACTCATTATTTCTCCTCTCTCTCGTTGCAGATTAGTGTGGTGGTGTGGAGATCGGCGTTTGGGGTTTGGCACAGAGATCGGTGTTTGGGTGTGGTGTAGAGATCGGCGTTGGGCGTGGGATGTGGAGATCGCTGTTGGGCATGGAGATCATGGGATGTGGAGATCGGCACAGAGATCGGTTTATGGGTTTTGTTCATTTATGGTGCGAGTTATTCATTTATGGGCTTGATTTTGCTGGGTTTTTGTTGGTCATATATGGGTTTTGTTTTGGTGGTGGTGGGTGATGGGCAGTGAAGTAGGGGTGGTTTGTTTGAGTTCTGTAGCCTTTTTGGACAGTGGAGGTGGTGGTGGTTTCAGTGGAAGAGAGACAGAGGAAGAAAGTTAAAAATGAGAGAGAGGAGAGAGATGTGAGAGAATAGATATGGATTTGGGATATATTATTATATTTGGTAGATATATTATTTTAAAGAGTAGAATAGGAAAATAAAAATTGGAATGTTGGGTATGTTGTAAAATGGTATGATATAAATGATAAAGTATCTTTTTGAGATGGTAAAATAGAATATGATGGCATTTGCCACTGTGGATGCTCTAACAGGCTTTGTCTTGAAATTTTGTTGGCTCTTTAGTTTTCTTTAATGAGGATCCTTTTCTACCCAAAAATTAAATTAAAATAAAATAAAGCATGTATTTTTAAAGAAAATAGCACTTGAATTCATAATAATAATTTTTGCAAATTGTCATCTCTTTGTTTAAGAATAGTTTGTATTGTAAGTTCTATCTCACAATACAATACCAAACAAATTGTGATTAAATTAAGTTTAATATTCTCTAAATAATTTTAATTAAAAAATATGTATATATATATATATATATATTAATGAATTCTCCCATTTAACTTTTGATTTATTAATACTTATTAATTAAATATGTTTCATATATAATTTCTTGTCAAAACATATATGTGCATACCAAGGTAGTCAATTTCGTACCATACCGGTCGGTACCGCCAATATTTTCCGTACCGGTGCCTGAAACGGTACAGAAACATCCTCATTTCGTACTGATTCAAATATCGGTAGTACCAGGAGCATTTCAGCTGTACCAGTAGAAATACCGGATTTCGGTTGGAAAATGGATACTAGCCTGAAATAAAAACACAGATTTCTTTGTAATTTTTCACTCACCTAACATAATTTCTCAACAAATTTCATGATTTGATGCATCTCTCTTGTATCTCGGTCTCTTTTCTGCTTAGCTTTACATTTTTCTTTGTGGTCTCTACAATGTTTGTGTTCCTTTAATCTTCTTCTTCTTCTTCTTCGCTTTTTTATGTCTTTACTGTTTCTCAAAGAGTTTTGCTTTGGGTGCCCACGTGATGACTGACCAAATGTAAGGAGACAAGACTAGCTTTTTGAAATTTGAAATGAGATAAGACTCGGTGGAGGTAAACATGTGGAGGAGAAAAAATCAAGATAAAAATAAAGGAAGATAAATTGTAAAAGTAAAAGAGAATGAGTGGAGGTGAAAAAAAAGTGAGTTATTAAAAATAATTTGTTGGCAGAGGGTAGTTGAGAATTGAGATACGTGTACCCAAACCAAAAAAAAAAAAAAAAAAATCTTCACAATATTTTTACAATTCTTTCACAACAAGTTTTAAGTTTTAGGTTGTTATGAGTTTTTATTGGTGGGGCAAAAAAGTTATTTTAGTGGTAAGTTCAAATTAGAACCAATAAAAAATAGCCACATACGATTTGTTGTAAAAGTGTTGAGAAAATATTGTGGACGTAGCACATCTATATATATATATATATATATATATATATTAAATATATAAAATAGCGGTAAACATGAAAGGGTGCACCGGTATTGACTAGTACCAAAATATATCGTTCTGCTGGTCAAACTGGTACAGCCTCCGATACGAGATTGACTTCCTTGGTACTGCATACTCAAACAATTTTTAGATTAGTCCCTCTTTTCTCCTTCTGGTAAACATTGATCTAAGTTGATTATTACTGGGGACGGACCTGCCTTAGGGCTGAGGGGGGCCATGGCCCTTCTCCCCCCCCCCCCCCCCCCCCTCCACAAGCCTTTGAAAAAAAATCCCATAGTATGTATATTTACACAAAAATTTACTTTTAGCTCTAAAATTTATATACTTGGCCTCCCTCCCCCAAAAAATTGACAAGCTGACCCATAAATCTCAAAAATAGATAACAAGAAAAATCTTTGGACTAATTATAAATCTGGTCTAAGCAAAAACAATAACAACAAATCAATTATAAATTCTAGCAAAACAAATCACGAAAACCCAATAACTTTTACCCAATTTCTCCATCTCATTTGAAAACTCTATACCCCTCTCAAATGACTCCACCTCATAGCCACAAATAGGGGTGTGCAGAAAACCCGCCAACCCGCCAAACCCAACCCGACCCGACCCGACCCAACCCAACCCGCTGGGTTGGGTCGGTTTTTAGGGCTTGGTGGGTTGGGTTGGGTTGGGTTACAATTTATTTATTTATTTTATAGCGGGTCGGGTTGGGTTTGGGTCATAAAATTACAAACCCGCCAAACCTGACCCGACCCGCCCATATTTTAATATATATTTAAAATATATTATATATTTAATAATTTTTTTAAAAAAACCAGCTGTCCAGCACTTCCTCGGTTCCTACTATCATATATAATATAAAATTCTATTAGTTATTTTAATATATATTTTAATATATTATATAATTAATAAAAAAATTTTAAAAACTAGCTGTCCAGCACTTCCTCGGTTTCTTCCTATCATATATAAAACACTATTAGTTCACAATCACACAAACCTAATGTGCCGCCTCCCTTTCCCCCTCCCCTCTCAGTTTCTCACACTTCACTCCCTTTTGAACTCTAACACTCTCTCCCTTTGCTGAGCCACTGCCGTCCATCAGCTATCATCACTGCCTCGGCGGTGGTTCTATCTTTTCGATGGTAGCTCTCTCTTCCGGTGTTAGATAAAGTTTCTTAATGTTTTCTCTCTCTCACTCACTCTATATGTTTATCTCTCTTGCCGTGGTGGATCAATGTTTAGTTTTTGCTTTGTTGATTTATTAGTTTTCTTTTAGCTGATTTTTAAATGTTTTTGCTTTGTCTCAACCTACAGGTGTATTTCTTACTCTACAATATTTTCTCTTGCCAACTTGCTGTGTCCCTTTCTCTCTATCTTGCTTTGCAGGTTTTTCTCTGTTTGGCCCTTTCCTAATTGTTTTTACGATTTTTGTTTAGTCATTAGTGTTTATTAGGAAGCTGAAGGTCCATGCCTCGCGATTTGTACTGATCAATAATATCTTATACAAAAGAGGGTTCTCACGCCCGTACCTAAGGTGCCTGGGTCAAGACGAAGCCGACTACGTAATGAGGGAAGTACATGAGGGCATCTGCGGAGACCATTCAGGGGCACGATCCTTGGTAAACAAACTGATCAGAGCGGGGTACTACTGGCCAACAATGCAAAGAGACGCACAAGCATACGTCAAAGCATGCGACAAATGTCAGAGGTTCAGTAACCTGATCAGGCAGCCGACCGAGGAGCTGACACCCATGACGGCCCCTTGGCCGTTTGCCCAATGGGGACTAGATATCATGGGCCCCTTCCCGATGGCCGCAAAACAGCTCAAATTTCTGGTAGTTGGAATCGACTACTTCACCAAATGGGTAGAAGCAGAGGCCTTGGCCACTATCACGGAGAAGAACATCCGGAGTTTTGTTTGGAGGAATATTATATGCAGGTTCGGAATACCCAGGGTGCTCGTCTCCGACAACGGAAAGCAGTTCGATAACGGAGCATTCAGGGGCTTCTGCTCAGAACTGGGGATCAAAAATCACTACTCATCGCCTGCACACCCTCAAGCCAACGGGCAAGTAGAAGTCACGAACCGATCCTTGCTGAAGATCATCAAGACCCGGCTCGAGGGGGCAAAGGGCATCTGGCCTGACGAACTGCCAAGCGTCTTGTGGGCATACCGTACAACCACAAGAACACCAACTGGAGAATCGCCGTTCAGACTTACATACGGGTGTGAGGTCGTCATCCCAGCAGAAGTCGGGCTCACTAGCTATCGAGTGGAGAACTACAGCAAGGATCACAACGAAGAAGCCTTGCGTCTCCAGATGGATCTGATAGACGAAGTCTGGGCTATAGCAGAGCAGAGGTTGGCTAGGTACCAGAACCTCATGGCGAAATACTACAACTCCAATGTCAAACATAGGGACTTCCGGATTGGGGATCTTGTGCTACGAAAGGTAATGGGAGCTGCCAGAGATCCAGCGCAAGGAAAGCTCGGCCCCAACTGGGAAGGACCATACAGAATCTCGTCTTGGCAAAGAAAAGGGACCTACCACCTCGAAACCATGGACGGACAGAAGCTTCAACACCCATGGAACACAGAGCACCTTCGGAGGTACTACCAGTAGGGACGCCATGCAGAACGTCGACTACCCCCCATTTTCCAGTTTACTACTATGTTTTGCTTAGTTTATCATAAAGTTCTTTACCTCAGACAATTTTCTTATTACTTAAGTTTTTACTCTCTACTTCGAACAATTTTTCTACAAGTACCTTTTTAAGCCCAAGGGGGCAGGTACATTTTTCTCATCATTATTTTCTATTCAATAAAGAGAAGTGTTCAGACTACTGTGATTTCCCTACACCAACAAAAATAAGTTCACACAGTGGACGGATCATCCCAAAGGGATGAAAATCTAAAGTCCCATAGAGGACGGGTAAAAGTCCACACAGTGGACGGATCATCCCGAAAGGATGAAATCCTAGTCCCATTGAGGACGGGAAAAATTCCACACAGTGGACGGATCATCCCAAAGGGATGAAAGCCTAAAATCCCACAGACGGCGCCAACTGATGAAGTCAAGAGTTTCACCAATGAGCCGCACGGTACCTACGCGCTTGAATATTGATCTACACAACACAAAAAAGGGAAAACCTTATAGAGAGCACCGGTGTGGTGCCGGCCGAAGACCCTCCGAAGGTTAAGTTAGAAAATATGCTCACAACTCTAGAGTGCTAGAGAGGGTAAATTATGCGTACCTTGATTAGTGAGGGTCATGGAGCTTTTATAGTAGTAGAGGGTGGACTTCTCTTACTTGGAGTAGAAGTCGTTTCCATGTAGGAATCCTCTTCATCGTGGATCGCGGGATCTCTTCCTTATAAGACTCTTATATCAAACGTGGACCGCAAGCATCTCTTACCAAAGGTCCTTATGGCCTTTGGGCCTACTGACATTTCATATTGGGCCCGTCCATTATTGGCCCACAGTGACGTACCGTCAGGCCCACTTTGTGCCCAAATTCTTCCTCTTCAGCCTTTAAGGAGTTACATAGATACTAATCTTTGAGTTTTTTTTTATTTATCTATTTTAATATATTTATATTTATAGATGGCATCTAAAACTCAATGCGGCACAAATGAGGTTCCTGTGGCATCCACTCCCACAAATGAGGCTCCTCAAACGGTGACAACAGATACTTGTGTTACTACCTCAAATCTCCGTATAAAAAAACCTAACCAAGCATCATATGTATGGGGTCACTTTATCTTATTAGAAGGTGAGAGAGCTGAATGTAAGTATTGTGGCAAAACCTATGCTGCTAAGTCAAAAACTTATGGCACTACTAACTTAAGAACTCATTTGGAAGTTCGGTGTAAAAAATATCCTATGAGGGTCTTGAGTCAAGTAATTTTTCAACAAAGTAATTTTTATGATTGTAATTTTTTAATTGTTTTATAAGCCTTTTGGGTTTTGAAATTCCATTGTATGAATTTTTTTTTTCCCCCCAAAGTTTGCATCTCAAAGCACCATAACAATGGAAGAGGAAGATTAGTTGGAAATTGGAATGCCAGATAGCTTGGATATTTTGGTTCTTAGTGGGACTAATATAGAACTCTTTTGAAATCCACTCATAGAACTAGTTCTATATATTTTGTTTATAAACTCAGTTTGATAAATTTTGTTTATAACTGAGTTAGAAACTTAGGATACTGGTTTTGTATATTTTGTTTACCGACTCAGTTACATATATTTAGTTTATAACTGAGTCAAGAACTTAGAACACTAGTTCAATAGTTCATATATATTTTGTATATCAACTCAGTTGATATATTTTGTTTATAGTTGAGTTAGGAACTCATGTATATTTTGTTTATAAGTGAATTAGGATACTAGTTCATTTATATTTTTTTTTATCAACTTAGTTGGATACTTAGACATATTTTGTTTACAACTGAGTTGGAATATTAGTTTATATATTAATGTATATTTTGTTTATCAACTCACATGGCTGCTGGGTCATAAACTTATAGCACTACTAACTTAAGAACTCATTTGGAAGTTCGGTGTAAAAAATATCCTATGAGGGTCTTGAGTCAGGTAATTTTTCAACAAAGTAATTTTTTATGATTGTAATTTTTTAATTGTTATATAAGCCTTTTGGGTTTTGAAATTCCACAGTATAATTTATTGTCTTCTTTTTTTTTTTTTTTTTTTTTTTTTGTTGATTTGTCTAAGAGTTTGCATCTTAAAGTACCATAATAGTGGAAGAGGAAGGTTAGTTGGAAATTGGAATGCTAGATAGCTAGGATATTTTGGTTCTTAGTGGGCCTAGTATAGAACTCTTTTGAAATCCACTCATAGAACTAGTTCTGTATATTTTGTTTATAAACTCAGTTTGATATATTTTGTTTATAACTGAGTTAGAAACTTAGGATACTAGTTCTGTATATTTTGTTTACCGACTCAGTTACATATATTTTGCCTATAACTGAGTGAAGAACTTAGGACACTAGTTCAATAGTTTATATATATTTTGTTTATCAACTTAGTAAGATATATTTTGTTTATAATTGAGTTAGGAACTCATGTATATTTTGTTTATAAGTGAAGTAGGATATTAGTTCATTTATATTTTGTTTGTTTTTTTTAAACACACACACACACGGGGAGAGGGGAGTGAAAGAGGTTTAAAGCATGCGCTGTGTATCCAAGAGTTAGGCCCTTTTAGATATACACTACTGTAAGTTTCTTTAAAAAAACTTTCTCCCCTTTCCCTATGTGTACGTGTTAAAAATACTTAGTATTCTAATATATATATATATATATATTTGTTTATCAACTCAGTTGGATACTTAGGGTCCGTTTGGTTCCCGTAAAATATTTTTCGGAAAATACCTATTTTCCGGAAATGGTATTTTCCGGAAAAGGAAAATATTTTTAAGTGTTTGGTTGTATTATGAAAATTGTTATTGAAAATAATTTCATGTGTTTGGTTCCGTTAGGAAAATGCTATTTTCCGGCAACAACAACCCAACAACAACAACAACAAAAAATTGATTCCGGCCACCACAACAACGCAACAACAACAACAACAAAAAAAAAATTGATTCTGGCAACACAATAATAACAACAGCAGCAACAACAACAACACAGCAACAACAACAACAACAAAAAAAATTGATTCCGGCAACACAACAACAACAACAACAGCAACAACAACAACACAGCAACAACAACAACAACAAAAAAAATTGATTCCGGCAACACAACAACAACAACAACAGCAACAACAACAACACAGCAACAACAACAACAAAAAAAAAATTTGATTCCGGCAACACAACAACAACAACAACAGCAACAAATTGATTCCGGCGAGTTTAAAAAACAAAACTGAGATGGGTCTCGGCGATGGGTCGAACGGTTTGGGCTTTGGGTTCGTGGGTCGCGGGCTCTGGTTCGAACATCGGTGGGTCGTGGCGATCGTGAAGATGGGTTCGCCGGCGAGCTGGGCTCTCCGTTTCGATCTGGGCTCTCCGGCGAGCTGGGTCTGGGTCGTGGCGATCGTGAAGCTGGGCTCTCCGGCGAGCTGGGTCTGGGTCTCTCTCTCTCTCTCTCTCTTCGTGCTCTGTTTCTCTTTTCCGGAAAATTGTGTTTGAAGTGAAAATGGAAGCTGGGTCTGGGTCCGTTTGTTGCTCTTTTTTGGTGGATCGGACTGGGTTCTGGGATTTGGTTGCTCTTTTTTTCTTTGTTCTTGGCTCTTGTTGAGTGTTTTCGGCTTGTGTTTTTCGTTCTCACTCGTTCTCTCAGAGGCTCTCTTTCTCTTTTCTGTGTTCCTATGCGAGACCCGGAAATGGTTTGAAGGTAAAATAAAAGCGTAAAACCATTTCTGGGTCAAGGCTGAAAATTTGGTCAAACTTAATGCATATTTTCCGGAAAATGGATTTTCCTTGCCTTCCAAACACATAGGGCAGGTGGTAAATGATTTCCTGAAATCATTTACCACCAAAACAAACGCAGCCTTAGACATATTTTGTTTACAACTGAGTTGGAATATTAGTTTATATATTAATGTATATTTTGTTCATCAACTCACGTGGCAGGTGTGATATATTTTTTTCTGCTCAATTTAATAATAATAGTAATAAAAAAATTGTCCAACCCATGTGGGTTGGGTTGGACTTATGTGATAGGTTGGGTTGGGTTGAATTTTTTTTAACCTACCATGGTGGGTTAGGTCAAAAAATCACCTCAACCCGACCCATGCACACCCCTAGCCATAGAGACAATTCTTATATCGCTGATCGCTCCATCCATACACCAGTTGATCACGAACAGCTTGGATCAGTTGGTGTCTTTAATTCAACAAGTGAAAAAAATTTATCTATTTTTTAAATGGTAGATTTTTTTTTTTTTTTTTAATGTTTTATTAACTTTGGGACGCAATTGGCATTCATGCATAAATGGTAATACATGTGTGAAACAACAACAATCTATTGTTTTGTGTCTTACCTAAACTGCCACCATAGCATGTATGAGATTAGTCTATTGGTAATAAATTTTGTGACTTAACTAAATTAATGTAATGACAGGAAAAGTTTTATTATTTACTTAGTTAAAACCTCAAAGTTACCGTCCATTATCACGTGATTGTTTAATAGATCTCTTTTATTTTATTTTTTTTTACTATTTTTTCAAACTTGCAATTTTTCGAAGGAAAAAAAAATCTCAACCTTACCAAGACACCAATAATTGTCTTACCATTTTTTCGCTGAATATTAATGCATGATATTTATTAACCATTATTTTAGCCGTTTTATTAATATAATGCTTGACATAGATTTGAACTTTTAACTATAGTTTTTTGTATTTTTTTTTTTAAGAATCTTTTAACTATATATATAGCATTATGAAGTTATTAGTTATAGGATTATGTGAAAAGAATACATAATTTTTTTTTTTAAAATTTATAATGTCGATAGAATAAAGAATCGGACTAATCTTGGTCAAACCTTGAAAATATTAGAACGTGCTAATTGACTTACAAAACTTTTGATTATAAATTGTCATTTGTGATTTTTTTTTTTCAAAATAAAAAATACAAATAATTAAAAAATTAATTCTAATAATGCATCGTTGTCGACCTCTAGTATTGATATTTCAATTTTTTAAAATCTTTGAATAAAGAACTTTGGCTTCCCCTAAATTTAAATCCTGGTTCCAACCTTGAATTATCATTATGGTTCTTTCACTTTCAATTTTGAAAAAAGAAAAAGAAAAAAAGAATCATGCATATATCCATAAATAAATGAATAAAACAATAGCCTAAATAAAATATTGATTAAAATAAACTAAAATTCAAAATATAAAGCAGACAAACGTGCTCTCTTTTGCAGCAATCAAACATTTGCCATTGGTGTTGAAGATATTCTATTCTTCTTCTTCTTCTCCAAACAATCCCTTTCACGTTCTTTCTTTTCCGTCATAATTTCTGCCTTTAGTTTTGGATGGTGGAAAAAACTCGTCCTTCTATGCTAGCTCTTTCTGCATCCTTTATCTGCCAGAGCGTTCAAGCGCTCCCAACAAGCACTCTTCTCCTTTAGTTCCTGCAAAGAAGCCTGGTACTATCGCAGCCTCGGCCTCGACCCCTAAACCCCATCTATTCCTTTCTTTCAAGCTCTCTCTTGCAGTCCCCAATTCTTCTTTTTTGTCACTTTTGTTGTTTAAATCTATTTGGGGTATTGGAGAATTCAAGGAACTATATCTTTCACCTTCTGAGCCTTCCTTTTTGTTTGATTTCATTTGGATCTTCGAAAAAGCAAAGGAAACAAAAAACATGTTGAAGAGGACCGTGTCAGAGAAATCAATTCTGCTGAAGCATAAGAAGAATAAAGAAGCTCAAACAAATGTGAAGAATAACAGATTCTTGATCACAGTCAATGTTGTTGGAAGTGCAGGACCAATAAGGTTTGTGGTGAATGAGGATGATCTTGTTGCTGGGGTCATTGACACTACTCTCAAATCATATGCACGCTTAGGCAGGCTTCCGGTCCTTGGTTCCGATGTCAACAATTTCTTTCTCTATCCGGCAGCCAAATTTGAGAGTATTATCTCCAACTCATTTGTTTTTTTAAAAGGACAAAATTTGGTTATAAACTTAGTTTTAGCTTAAAACTACCGCTTTAATTAAAAAAATTAGAATAGTTATATATTTTGAAAATTTAACTATTAGATTGCATGTTGTTTATATTCTTAATACACATATCAAATTTCGTGTTAATTTGATATTATTTACTATTCGATCTATAATTTTTTATTTTTTTTGCATAATTTTAGATTTCAAAAACTTAAAACTTAAAATATTTGATTGATGACATAGTTATTGATCTTTAATTTTGGAAACATGAAAGATATTAAAAGAAAATGTAAATCAATGGTTGATTTGTTAAATCTTACATCCAATAAAAAAAAATATTAAGTGAAATTGTAGCATTAGGCTGCAACCAAGTTTGTTGCCAAACTTCTTCTCAAAAAAAAAAAAAAAAAGTTTGTTACCAAACTTTAAGGTTATTTTGATGGCTTGCTTTCTCTTTGATAGCTTTGTTTGTTTGTTTTTGTCTTTTGATGTGAGGGTTTGTATTCTTTCGAATTTTGTGATTGGTTTTAATGACATTTTCGATTTCCTCTTTTTATTTTTATTTTTTATTTAATAGAATATTGTGTCAGCGATAAATGTAATGAATTACCATCGTCAATTAATTAAAGAAATTTGTACCATGATACAATTGTCAAAAACCAATGCTAAGAATAAGTTCTTAGCAACTAACCATCCTCTCACACAGGAGTGAAGTCCACAAGCTTCAGATTCACCACTATGTGAGAGGAGGTTACATACATATATATATATATATATATGCTCTTATTCCATTTCTATGCTTGTAGCCAAATCTTTAGGGTTACAATAATCTAATAAATTATAATTATGGAATCTTATTGTAGCTTTGAATCCATGGGAACGGATAGGATCTCATGGGGAGAGGAACTTTGGGCTCTACAAGAAGAAGAGCGAGTCGCAAATTACGAAAGAGATGTCAGAGATGATAGATCAAAAGGGAAGTGGGAGATTGAAGGATTGGGTTAACAGGTCCCTTAGTTTCAAGGTATTATCTCATTAAGATGTCTGTGCCTTGAAAAGTTTTCATTAGCTAAGAAGATCGATGTGATATCTATAAGCTAAAACATGTCGATCATGCCTAAATAAATGTGTTATCAAGCTTCACTGTAATCGCAATTGTAATAATAATGCAACATTTAATGCTTTTGGTAATCCAACTTGTTTTTTCTTTTCTAATTTGATAGTTGGAAGATGGGGAATTTTGATTCTTAGACATCTCTGTTAAAAACATAAAAAAAAGTCAGTAGAGTTACAAGACTCTAATTAACTATTCAACCATTTTAATAAGAAACATGAAATGGAATGAGTTTCAGTCAAATGGTATATTGCCAAAAAAAAAAAAAAGGTAACTTTTGAATTCCATGAGTGTTGAGTTACAAATATGTTTTTGCTACTTTTGAAATTGATAAATACAGATTCGGAACATATTAGAGGATATAAAAATGGAGAGGATGATAATTGGGGAAGGTGGATGAAAAAGAACCCCTGCTTTTGATGAGAGAATGAGAACATGACTTTCTCAAAATTGAGGCTTACGTTCAATAAAGGTTGTAAATTACTGGTGCATTATGGACTTCTAAGAATATGATTGACATTATTAGAGTGCACCTAATTTATTGGCCGGTAGAAGGATTGAAATGCAGTGAAGGTTTAACTGGTGATTTAAAGAATTGATTAGGGAGTATCCAACCCAAATAGCTAGGGTTGGATCTATTTTTATATTTCTTCCATTGTTAAGAAAAAGTAAATTTAATAATATATGCATTAATCTAACATCTTTGGTATGATCTCTACTATGATACAACGATAACCTACCACTAATCCTGAAAGCTTATGGGATTAATAAATTAATAATTTTATAAACTATTATATTCCAACATTATGTACCATTAATTATACTAAACAATTCCCATAAAAAAAAAAATTATACTAAACAATAATGACATAAGAAGTATGGAGTCCAAGCTAGTTTAAATACTACGTTGAGGAAATAGCTAGGCTAAAGTACCAAATCGCCCTTAAAGTTTGAGATTTTTGGATTTTATATTCTGAACTTTTATAATTTGGATTTTACTTTATAAAATTATATTCTGTTTGCATTAGTCACTCATTTGTCCATGTTTTTTTATTAAGTTAGACATAAACTTGCTACACATGTTTAGTTTATCTAATAATTAAAATAATGCCACAGCCTAAAAAAAATTTAAATAATTAATTTTTTTAGGCTATGAAATTCTCTATAACTTGGTTAAGCACTATTTGGAGGGCGGGGTAAAGTCTAGATTACTGGAAAATTTACATATAATATACAAAGATAATGAAGATTACGCCACAAAATCTTAGAAATCAACTCCAAGTATCTAGCTTTGTGCATGAAGTTGACATAAGCCGCACATGGGTGATCCAGAATTTTTTTTGGGGGGATGTTTGGCTGGTTGGAAAACTTGTGTGCAAAGTGGAAAGAAATTCACATTTTTAATTTGCAATGAAATTATCTTATCACTACCCTGCTTTTGAAGGCCGTAACTTTCCGAATATTTAGGCCGAATTGCAAAACCTGTGGCAGATATCATGAGCTTTCCAATGACATCAAAGCACCTAAATCGGAGGTGGGGAATATATCCAACAAAGCCCACAAAGATTCCATATGAAAAAATTTCTAGGATGTCCCTTCTCACTGGAAACTTGCCTTGAAAGAGGAAGGAAATTCAAATTTGAATTTTCCAATGAAATTTTCTTATTTACTATCCTACTTCGGATATAATTTTTTTTTTTTTTTTTTTTGAAAAAGTGCCTCAGATCTTTTATATAACCATCAGAGATTTTACCAGTTGAGCTAACTGGAACCCACATAATTTTCTTTTCATTAGGAAAGATTATAAAATTTGGTGGTATTATAAAATAGACTTCAGGAGATTTTTAATGAGACAAAGAACACCAAAATCAGACATTAGGATGGTCTCTAACAAAGCTCTCAAAGATGGAAAGCTAAAAATTCTATTTGTTGAGCTAAGGTCAGGAATTTTAGGTTGCTTAACTTATCATCGTCATGCAAAACTCATGATGATCATGCACTCCTTATCGTCATCTTGTGGCGCACATGATAATGATTATGATCAATGGTCGTTCTCAAATTCAAATGCTTACAAATAGCACTATCCCCCCCCTCATTTGCACACAAATTTAGAGAACAACTTTCTCTCTTAATATGTTGGTTTTGGAACTTTTCTGAATTTGGAGCGTGGGTCCTCTACAAATGAAACTTCTCCATTGCGGTATTTTCTTCAGTTTATCTATTGATTTTATGAGTTTAAATTAATGTTGTTAGTCATTGCATTTGATGGACAAATGCGAGTGTTTCTTTGAAGAATAATTTGATATATTTTTTAGGTTGAAAGATACTCGTGGTTATGTGTTGAGAGTTTGTTGTTTTGTGAGTGTGAGAGAGTTATTGGGTGGATTGGGGCTTTGGGTTTGTGAATTTTGTGTTTTGTGAGAGGTTTTGTTTATGTCGGTGAGTTTTGTGAGTGATGTAAGGTTTCGTTAAGTGGTTATAATCCTGATCGTTGACAATGGATTTTGATTGATATTGCTCGTGAATGTAAGTATGAAGTTGACCAAATTACGTTAAATATTGTTATTTGGTATAAATGTTTTATTATACTCTTCGTGTGAATGTGTTTCTGCTAATCCTAAATCAAAACAACTGATATTTAAAGCTTCTGTAATTGCACAATAATTTTCTTTTCTTTTTCCAGTTCATATAAAATTTGAACTACTTCTCCATATCATCAAAAATAACTTAGCAATTTACCCAATTCTGATACAAGCTTGTGCAATTCCAATCACATCTTCTTCTTTTATTTTTATTATTTTTATTTTTAGTGACCAGCATTAGCTACCAAGTGAATAAAATTTGAAGGAAAACCTTTCAAATTCATTATATATCTTTGTATTGAATGTGAATTTTGAAAATCTAACCATTAGATTACATGTTTTTATTATATCCTTCATGCTTGCAAAATTTCAAGAAAATCAAATATCAATTGCTATATCATCAAACAAATGTTAAAATTTCAAATTTAAGTTTATTGATCAAATAATAAATAACATCTAATTTAAATGAAATTTGATATGCATGAAATTTAACAATTAAATTTTTAAAATTTACAACTAAAAAAAAGAAATATATAAGAAGTTTAAAAAATTTCTCTTTAAACTAAGCTGGAAAGAAATTTTGTTTCTAACCAGTAAAGTTGGATGAAACAACGACCTCCATTTTGAAGAAGTCAATTTCCTGTTTTTTTCAATGAAAACATAAAGTACTATTTTAATGGCCCACCTCCCCCAGTTAGCTTCCTGATTATTTGCTTTTCTGGATCATATCAAACGCTCCTTTCCCACAAGATAAAGGAGATCGAAACAAGAAACCAAAAGAAGACAATGGGAGATTGAAAAAGATTCTATGCCAAACAAGATGCACACGCATACCAAAGTCTAACGACTAAGGCATATTTCCTGGAATTCATAGTTGAGAACATATCTTTTTATTTTTATTTACTGTTGCGTTATGCTCTATAAAAGCATCAAAGCTAGGAAGCATGGTCACATTCACAATCACACTCATGAAGCGTGGGGAGACACACATAGTGGAACACACCTAACATATCATAAGAAAGTAGATGCTCCTATAATAAACACAGCTTAATGAGTCAATATCCTTTTGCTAAAGGACTTGTTAAGCCATGCTTTCCAGCTCCCACTTTGCTTTTTAGCTATCATCTCCGACCTCGCTTCTGTCATCTGTGGCAGCCTCTGTTTCTTGCACAGCAGAAAGTTCCTTCCTCCACGGGCACCTATTGATTCCCCTGGATTTAAAGCTACAAAATATTCCATATGAAAATGAAATCAGAATTAACAAAAACCAATGGAATCCAATTATTAAGAACCATCGAATTGAAATTCAAAAGGAACAAAGGTTAAGAAAACGGTTGGTGATAATACCATCGAATCCCACATCAGCACAATGGAGAATGAAATCGTTGACATCAGAACCAAGAACTGGGAGGCGGCCTTCGCGGGCATAGGTTTTAAGAGAAGTGTCAATGACCCCGGAAACAAGATCATCCTCATTCACCACAAACCTCATTGGTCCTGCGCTTCCAAGAACATTGACAGTGATCAAGAATCTATTACCTTTCACACCCTTCGCCTTTGGACTATTATTCTTCTTCTTCACGTTTAGGCTATCGTTATTCTTCTTTTGATTCTGCTGCACCATTTTCTCGGCAACAACGTTGCTCTTCATCTCTTTCTTTTTTTCTTTTTTCTGTTTGAATTCTAACTTTCACTGGTTTTCGGTTATCCAAATGGAACCAAACAAAAAATATATATATGCAGAGTTTCGAAGAGGGAAAGAAAGTGTGTGAGAGAGGTGTGGGGGGTTCAGGGGTCAAGGCCTAGGCAGCGATAATACCAGGCTTGTTTGCAGTAACCAAAGGAGGACAACGCGTGTAGCGAACGCAAAGTTGCGCTCTGAGAGAGAGGAAGAAGAGGAAAGTGCATGAAAGAACGACACGTTTCTACCATCCAAGAATCAAAGAATGAATGGAAAGAGGGCAAGGACTTAGGGTCTGTAGAAAGGAGATGAATCTCTGATTAAAAAGAAAACCCAGGTTTGTGTACCAAGTTGAAACAACTGAGAGAGTGTTGGCTTTTTTATATCCGGTTGCTCACGCTAATTTGGGTACGTCTTCCATATATAACCTTTTCACCTAGTTAATACCGTTGTGGAGTCGGTAGTACACAACTGGTCCACAATTTTATGCTGATTTCATGGTGTAATTTTTGGGAATATTAATAATTAATACCATTGTAGTTTGCAGCAGAGTTGGTAGTAGTTTTGGTGCATGTTGACGTAGGATCTGTTTGAGTTCTATTTATTTTGTTGAAATTGAAAATATTTTACTGAAACTAAAAACTTTTTGCTGAAAGTAGTCCACAATTTATACTGATTTCATGGTGTAATTTTTGGGAATATTAATAATTAATACCATTGTAGTTTGCAGCAGAGTTGGTAGTACTTTTGGTGCACGTTGACGTAGGGTTTGTTTGAGTTCCGCTTATTTTGTTGAAATTGAAAATATTTTACTGAAACTAAAATTTTTTTGCAGAAAGTATGGTAGACAAATGTAAAAGTTAGCTGAAATAGTATAGTGCGATCCATGAATAGTAGCAAAAATAAGCTGAATAGTAAAATAAGTTGACAAAAATAATATTTACCAAATGGACACATAGTATTCACTCCTCTCATACTCATAATCGATCCCATAATAAATTTAATTAATACGATCCTTTATAAATGTGAAAAGAGAGAGTATAATATCATTGTGCTTTGAGACTATAAAAATCACTCGTAATTTTAGAGGAAGACTTGTTTAATTGGTAGGTAATGGTAGTAGTGGTGGCATGATGATTCCTTTCAAAAAAGGCCTCTTGTTGTGGATTAGTTATTCCCACAACTTTTGGTCACAATTCTTATTACAACTCCAATGTTATCAATTATGAATGATAAATAATCACTTTCACATGATTTCATTATTTATAGTTGACCACATTAGACTTGTGGCAAGAGTTGTGGGACAAATTTTTGTCTATAGACTTTCTAATTATGAATTTGAGAAATTATATGGACGCAATTTTTGTATCATAACCTTTGCCACAATTTTGATGTAGTCAATTATGAGTGGTGGAGATAAAAGTGGTTAATCCATGTGGAAGTGATTATCCAATGTCAACTACTTAGAGTTGACCACTTTAGTAACTTGTAACAAAAATTATGACAAATAGTGAAGCAATGCTAGGATCGCATAATTTTAAACTACTTTGGCCACAACTTGCCATGTGGCGAGTTGTGAGTAGTAGATGTGTGGTAGTGGGTTTATGAGTGGGTTTGCAACTTTACCACTTAAAACTCGTCATGTAGCAAATTATGATCAACATTGTGTAAAATTATATGGTCTTAGCAGTTTTCCAAATAGTGTGGTACTAAAATAAGTTAAGTTGAAATAAATAAATGCATTATTGAACTGTATGAAGAGAGGTTATCGATTATAATCTAGATAAAGTAACATAATTGAATGATGTATGCGCCTTTTGACCTTGAGATGTAGACTTTAATATGGAGGGTAATCCTTATCGTAGGTGAACGGTATACCTCGTATATATCAATATATTATCAGTTTCTCAAAAAAAAAAAAAAATATATATATATATATATATATATCAATATATTATCGTTAGTGTTTTGAAAAAAACAACTGCATTATTATTCAACCGTATATAAAATTGAATAAGGGAGTTATATTCAATTAGTGCAGTGAGTGTTGTATAAGTCAAATACAATGGGAATGGAACTCAACGGACTACAATCTTAATGCATGTGTCTCCACAATTGCAGCTTGATACATGATCACAGAACTAACCTAGTGGATGATAGAAAATGTTGGCGAGCTAGTCAACAAACGGGGATGGATCATAGCTATAAGGTATCTGGAGAAACTGATGAAGAAAAAAGTGACAATTGATTTTGATGTGTTTAGTTTGCTCATAGAAGAAATTTAGAGGGAGAGTTTAAAAAGATCATAGCTGTAAGGTATCTTGAGAAATTGATGAAGAAAAAAGTGAATTGATTTTGATATGTTTAGTTTGCTCATAGAAGAAATTTAAAGGGAGACTTTATATGGATAAGCCCGAGTCTAATACCAAGTCTACTATCTTAAGTTATAAATAAAGATGGATAATATTGTATAAATACGTAAGTGAACTCACTCCTAACCGATGTGTAACAAGTAACAAAGAGTAAAAGTGTGTGAAATACACTCACCTACGCCAACAGTAATTGTGTATCATACTATGAGCTATATTACACTGATTGTCACAATAAATACTATGAGCTATATTACACCGATTGTCACAATAAACAGGATAGGATAAGGATAGACAAAAGATCGACTAAGAAAACCCCTTATCCTTGAAAAGCCATTGCAGCTACAAAAGCTAGGTAATCACAATCAGTGGCGACGCCACGTTTAGGCTAGGGTGTTCCTAGGAACACCTTGTAATCACAATCAATGGCGACGCCACGTTTAGGCTAGGGTGTTCCTAGGAACACCTTGACCTGAAATAATTTTTTTTTTTTTATATATAATAATTAAAAAAAATTTATTTGTTTACCCTTAAAAAAAATTTAGGAACACCCTCAACCAAAATTAGGAACACCCTAACAACAAAAACTTATTTGCTCTACTTTCAAGCAAAAAAAAAAAAAAAAAAACCCAAATAAAAATTTTGAACTAAAATAAAAAAAAAATTGTAACAAAACAAGAACAAGCCCACCAGGAAAAAAAAAAAAAAGCCCAACATCAATCCTAAACAACATATTACAAACCCAATTTAAAGAAAAAAACAAGGTAAAGCAAACCCATGGATTCTCAAAAAAATAAATAAATAAATAAAAATTAAAAAACCAAAACCCAATATACTTATATACTCGATTACAACCTAAACCTAAAGAAACCAGAGCATGGGTTTCTCTCATATAAGAACCTCAGGTTCTCTGCAAAAGCGACTTAGCAACGCTGCAAAAGCCACATCTAGAGTAGTCGAAGGCGAGATCGGAGATTCCCTTGCCCAGATCGGAGATTGGCGATAGCAAGATCGGCATAAGAACTTCAAGCAACATCAAGGTATTTCAGTTCTCTCTCTTTTTCTTTCTCATCTCTGCTCTGAGCCTCTAACTGAGAGCGGCGTTCTCTCTCTCTTTTTCTTTATCTCATTTCTGCCTTGTGACTATTTTTTTTTGATAATGCAGTGTATTGACTTTAGACTTAGACTGACTTACTATTTTTTTGTCTTTTGAAATCTCTCTTTTTCTTTGCTCTGACTTAGACTTAGGCTTTCCTCTGGATCTTTTGGCTAAATTGGCTTTTTGTGTAAGTGTATATATGTAAATATGTAATGGTGTATTTGTGTTAACTGTTGATTGGTTATTGTCTCTTGAGTGGGGGATAGGGGTGGGGTCGTGGCATTGGATTGAGGTAGTGGTCCTGGTCCAATTAAACGCAACACCCTGAACAATACATTATTAAAAGACAAAAAAAAAAAAAAAAAAAAAAAAAAAAAACTATGTTAGGCTGTGGGTTCAGTCAGTGGATGATGTAGTGTATTTATATTCTTTACATTGTGCAAAGCCAACTAAACAGTGAGGTGTGTGCTAGATTGCTAGTGATTAGTAAAGAAAACTGATAAAATAATGAAATAATGAAATAAAAATAATTAATAATTTTATTAATATTTCAAATGAACTTATAATTTATTGTTTATTCTTTTGCTAGTTATTATCGACAAATATTTGATAAAGAAATCACATACCTAAGATTAATTTTTTTGTGTAAAATTCATCTTCATCTTCTAAGCGGATTTGTGTTAACTTTAACTTAGAAAATCTTGGTTCCGATATGAATTTGCGTGTTTTTTGGTTGTTGTTGGTGTCAATATATGAATTTCTTTTTTTATTAGATTGTGTAATTTATCATTCTTAAGGAACATCCTGAACAAAATTTATAGAGTCGCCACTGATCACAATGTGCTTTCTTACTGTGTAAGGAGATAAAAGAGTTGCCAAACAAGAAACAGGAGATATAATTGTATATGATTTGTACTAGATAGGAACGGGGTTCTCAAAACTGTACTCGTATTTATTAATTGGCAGTGTGTGTAACCATACAAGGAGGCTTATTTATGCCATACACTAATAGTACTACGAATAGAGTGAGTGCAATACATATAAAGGACAATATGCTTCTTCTTCTTCTTCTTTTTCTTTTGGATAATTCAATTGTCCTAATTGGGAGAAGAGGATAAAGAAAATCAATCAATAGTAATTTGCAAGCCTTTTGACATAGAGAACAATAGGCATGGGAAATTGGGAATATACAAATCCTTCTCTAAAATGCTCTAACAATGTTAATGTCGACATTTGATACTATTATGGTAATATTAAATGCCACAACTAGACAAATGTTAAGTGTTTGCATCATATCCTTGTGTATTAATAATATTTATAGAAACGTTCTTTACAATATCCAACTCAGAACTGTATGAAGTTGAAGTCATTGACTATAGAAAACAAATAAAAAATGACAACGACGACTATTATTAAAAATGTAAGGTGGTGATACTTGATGGTAGCTAGCGGATCGATCCCATGTCTTATTTTGTCATCATATAACAAACATAGCCATATAAATTAATTATGATGCCATGTCACCAAAGAATTATTGGAATCTATATATATTATGTAAAAAAAATGGCCAAAAAAAAAAAAAAAAAATCGCTCCACTTAGGAAATGTCTCAATAGTCAATATGGGTTTTCTCTTGTTCATTCAGAGACACAGTCATACTTCGATCACTAATAAATGTTGTGGGCGGAGCCGGGGGGGTGGGTCAAGGTAGCAGGTAGTATTGTGCGTCATAAAGTTTTTTTGTGTGATACAAGGTATGTATAGACTGAGTGAGATGACTACTCAAAGTTCAAACTAAACAAATAAATGATACAAGGTATACATATACCCACGTAAAATTTCATATATAATAGTTTTTTTTTTTTTTTTTTACGAGATTTAGTCTAATCTAAGTGTATATGTTTGTAAAACTATTTCTTGAAGATTTGCCCTCCACCCTCCACAAATATTTATACTTGTAGAATGACCATTATATATAATAGTTGAGTTGATAAGTTTTTACTCATTTTTATTTGGGCACATTATTAATATTACTTTTTCATTTTTCATTTACTACAAACAATCGGCCACATCAACCATTGTAAAGTTTTATCAAATTTTGTGTCTATAGATTTTCTTAAGAAATAAATGCTGCTTCGAAAGAAGAATCTTTCTATTGGGTCTGAGTTTCTAAAGAAAAATCTGTGTGCTTCATTAATACAAAAACTTTGAAAATCAGTTTGTAAAAATGATTTCATTCGACATAAGAAAATTATACACCACACAACCCTGAAGTTTATTCACAAGATCAACCTTTTACTCCACTAGTCATTGTTAAATACATGTATAAAATATTTAATTTGACAAAATAAATCATAGGCAGAGCCATGGGGTCAAGAGGGCTCATAACTTAATTTTTTTTAGAAATACTCATATATTTTGTGGATCCACATATAACCAATAAAACATGATGAGCAAAGCGGGAAAGGAACCTTTATCAGCAAAAGTGGTGGAGGAGAGAGCAAGATGGGTTGAGTTGACTCAGCAGCTTTGAGGAGGAAACTGTTCGTTTTGGGAGGAATGGTTTCAAGATAGTGATGATGATAGGAGCTCCAGATCGGTAGAGGTCGACGACGGCCGCGGTGGCTTTGAGGGTGGTGGCTAGGCTTGGGTAGACGGCAGTGGCGGCGTAAGGGAGAGTGAGAAAAGGAGATATGAGGGAGACAAAGAAGTGGGTACACTGAATGGGCTCAAAAAAGAAATAAAAAGAAAAAAAGAGTGTAGGAAAAAAGAAAAAAAAGTGGAAAATGAAAAAGTGGGGGAAACTTTGTGTGGGAATGCCAAAATTTCTGGAGGGAACATATAGCGACGTTTTCAAAATGTCGCTGTAGAGATTTATTCCTTTTTGGCCAAAAAGGCAATGTAGAGTTATGTTAATAACTACAGCGGCGTTTTAGAAAATAAGCCAAATATATGCCGCGGAAACTGTACTTTTTGCGACATAGCGGCGTATTTAAAAACGTCACTAAAAAAAAGCCACCTAAACTCAGATTTTTTGTAGTGCTGCAACCTCAAATTCTTATTGTAAACAATTATTTTCCTCTACAAAAATTTGTGAAATAAAGAAAAAAATTATGGTATAATAATATAAATTTAAATAAATTGTACTTGGTGTGTCTATCTAAATAGTAAAAAAATTTCATTCATAATTGCAATTTTGAAATTGAAAAAAAAAAAAGAAAAAAGAGAAAATGACTTATTTATGTGGGGAAAAAATTCTTTAAAGACAATCAAATATGATAAATATATGCTATCATTTTATTGGTTTTCTTACATTAAAATATCACTTACTATATTCAAAAATGAGATTTTATATTTCATATTGGTGACAAGTACTACATATATGTTTTTTTTTTTTTACAATTCGACAGTTTCTGGTGTGGGATTTGAACACTGGATATCTTCGTGAAAAATATTATAAAATGTTAATTAAGGTACAAAGCTCTTGACATGTGTATATATATATATTATATATATATATATATATATATGTATGTATGTTTAAGTGCTCGCACATGTGAGTATATATTTTGCGCACATCTATATATATATCTAAAAGTTGAAGCGTAGTATTTATTATTACTACGTTCTAGTTGAACCACATCAGCGTCCACGTCATTATCTTTTTTCTTTCCAATTTTCCTATAATTGTTTTTAATATTTACACTTCTTCGACATTTCTCCCTCCCTCACCTTTTCATCTCCCCACTACTCTCTACATTAATATCATTCTTCATCTTCCTTCATTTTTGTCTTTTCTTATTTACGCCATCTTACAAAAAATTTGTCACTATCTCATCCATTCTATTCATAGTTTTCCCTCACAAAAAAAGGGTTCTTTCTCTCAATTTTTTTGTGGATTTATTTTATTTTATTTTTCTTGCATCTCTGTTTTAGGTTGATCATTTTTTATATTATTTAAAACTCTACTTTGGGTTAATGCGATTTATTTTTTTTTTAAATTGTTTTTATTGTTATTGTTGTTGTTGTTGTTGTTTTTTATTTTTTATTTTTTTATTTTTATTGTTGAATGTTATCCTATTGTGTTATAAATAATTAAATATAGCATATAAAAATATAATGGTATTCTATTACATAGCATGATTTGGATAATTTGGTATTGACTCTTTTACGTAGCATGATTTTTTATAGTGCTCAATTTAGATGTTAAACAATGAGACTTTACTAATTTTTGCTTATTTTTTAATCCTTTGTGATGGAGAAAGTACTTTTAATAGTTGTATTAGAAGTACTCTATAATGCCATTTATGTAGAGAAAAACAAAGGTTAGCCAAACAAAAATAATCAGATAGGTGACAAATTTTAGCTTTTGCAATTTTATTTTAATTATTATTATTATTTTATAAAAATGCATATATAGAAATTTAATTCTTAGATTTTGCTAAAAATTGTTTATTTGATAATATGTTTTGGGTGGACGAAATTACAATTTCTGCAAAGAAAATAACTTAATAGGTTATTAACAACAAATTGTTTTCCTAATTGGTCCAATTAATCATTGTTAAGTTTTATTAATTTTTTTTGGATTGTAGGCATAAAAAGTAAGATTTGAGAAAGTTTGTTTAAAACTAAAAGAATAATTTCCAAAATTATTAAAAAATGAATATTTTCGTTAACTTGCCTTTTGAATTTTTGAGAAAAATTGTATTATTTTCATTTTGGTACTACAAAATTTATATTTATGATTTATGATTGTTCCTATAATAATTAAAAATATGATTACGAAATACATTACTCATTATTAAATTAGTTTAAATTGTAAGAAAAATATTTTAATAAATCCACCATAAAAATAATTATCACCCGCAACATGCGGGTCCATGGCTAGTTAAAGTTAAATCCTAAAATTTGCCACTTGTACATTGTAATCAATGAAATATAAATATCAGTGAACTTCAAAAGCTGTTTTATCAAAGAGATGAAAAATAAGTCTGTGGATTTAAGAAACATTAGGTATATATACGTAACTTATCAATTTTATAGATAAGTCCGTATCCATAGATTAGGACGATATAAAAAACTATATAGTCTTCTTCTGTTTAAATTTGTATCTGTTTACATTTTTTAATTTTGATTTTTCCATGGCTATCTCCTTGAAATAGTTTCAATGGAATAACCACTTGGTTTTCAAGATATAAACAAAGTAACAAACCGACTGATGTGTGCGACTCAAGCAAGCTTTATATGGGCTACGCTAAGCCTCTTGTGCTTGGTTCAATCAGTTTGACTCTTTTCTTATTCCAGCAGGATTTTTCTATAGTACTGTTGATCCTTCATTATTTTGTATCTCATAGTTCCCAATTCCCATGGAACCATTTTTCTATTGCTCTATGTTGACGATATCATCCTTGTAGTTGACAACTCTGCTTCGCACTCTTTTATCAACATCTTCACTAGTAATTTGCAATGAAAGACATCGGGGGTTTACAATACTGAGTTGAATGCTCTGTTTGCTTTAAAGTAAAATACTTTCTGGAAATGTTATCCCATTTTAGGTGATTGTAAAACTTTATTACCTTTAAAAATTTGGTAAAACATTTTCCAAAAACACACAATGTCTCTCTCCCCCCATTTGATGGCTAGGTCGTTGATCTGATAGCTGGAGCTACCGCTCTAGTGATTGGTGCTGTCATTCCAGCTGCAGTCGTAGGCGATCTGGTGGTTGGAGCCACCGTTCTGATGATCGGTGTTGGTGGTCCAATCATTGGAGATGCTGTTCCGGCAACATTCGTTGGTGGTTTGGTGCTAGAGCTACCGTTTCGGCAATCAATGCTGATAATTTGGTCACTAGTGACACCATTCGGTAGTCTCTGGCGATTTGGTTGCTGGAGCCACTATTTTGGCTGCCGATTCCAATGTCCAAGTCAACGAACCACTAGCACTAATGATTCTGGTAGTTGAGGCACTAATTTTGGTGGTTTGTTTGAAAAATTTTACACGTCACACCAAACACCTAAAAATATTTTAAGTTTGAAAATATTTTACTTCAAAAACAAATGGAGAAGAAGTTCAATCATTTTCTAGTGGATTGTTTCTCAATCAGCAAAAGTATGCTTTTGATCTTCTTCATCGTGCTCAATGGTTGGTTGCACGCCTATTTCCACACCAATGGTTGCCAAGCCCCATAATCTCACACATGCGGCCGAGCCTTTCTCCGATCCACAACTTTACCAAATATTTGACATTCACCCAAAATCTTGTTGGTGGCTTACAATATTTGACATTCATGCAAAATCTTTTTGGTGGCTTACAATATTTGACAGTCATTGGTCCGGACATTTCTTTCTCCGTGAATTTTGTTTATCAATTTATTCACAATCCATATGTTCATCACTTTCGGTTGGTTAAACGGATTCTTCATTATCTCGAAGGAACCATTGATTGTTGTATGTCTGCTTGCTCATTCTACACTTGAGCTCTATGCCTTTTCTTATGTAGATTGGGGAGGTTGTCCTGTCACAAGACATTCTACCACTAGCTTTTGGTGCTAACGGCACTTCTTGGTGTGCTAAGAAGCAACCAATTGTTGTTCATTCTAGTGTTGAGGCAGGATTACATGCTCTTGCCTCAACTGTCACGGAGCTTACATGGATTTCCTTTATTCTTCTAGATATCGGTGTTTTCCTCAGTCATCCTCCCACTCTTCTTTGTGATAGATGTCTCTGCTTTACACCTTACAAGCAATCTTGTGTTTCATGGTCAGACACAGCACATAGAAATTGATAATCATTTTCTGCGGGAGAAATTTGCTCGTGGTGCTCTTATTACACTGTGTCTTCCTCAAACCAAGTGCATGATATTTTTATCAAAGTTTTCTACTCCTGTGCACCAAACTAGGTATTTGGCAATTGTCACTCACCCCTTCACAGTTTGAGACTTTGAGGGGCAAGGGAGTATTAAGGATAAGTTCATATCAATAGATAAGGTTGAAAAAAAATAAATAAATAAAAACTATACAAATTGCATCTATTTAAATTTGTACATGTTTCTCTGTTTAACCTTTAACATTTTTTTATTTTTGATTTCTTCATGAGATAATAGTTGTAACTTGTAACTTGTAACACCACTTTAAACAATATTCATTACAGGATTAGCAACAACAACAAAAAAAAACATATTCACTACAGTTGAATGTGATTTTGGTCGTATGTCATATAGAAAGTATCTTTTATTTTTTAAATTCAATTCTAAAATCTATATGTATACACACACACAACTCCAAAACTTTCATAGCTATACTTCTATATGAGAAGAGTTTGTCCCCTTTTGAGTTATTAACATAGGGGAAAAAAAAAAAAAAAAAACTCCAACTGTCACCATAATAAAAGGAGCAAAAAAAAAAAAAAAAACACGGAAAATAATGTTCTATTCTCTCACATTCATAGTGAGATCCAATTATTAAATTCATAGTGGGATCCACCATGAATGTGAGGAGAGGGATTACCATTTCAGTATACTTAGAGAGTACCTAAGAATTTTCCCCTTGACACATTTTTTTTTTTTTTTTACTTTAACTCTAAACACAACATGACAAACATCGGATAAAGATGTTGAATGTTCAAATAGTTTTGAAAACACTATGAACATTTAGATCCCTAATTACAAATTACCAATTCAAGCTTATTATCAAACAATAAATGTGCAGAACATGAACATAAACTAATAACAGAATTGATAAACAATCTAAACCAATTAAAATCACATCCACAACAGAAATTAAAAGACAAAGATTAAGGGAAGAGAGATGCAAACACAAGGACAACACAACGATGTGTTATCGAAGAGGAAACTGAAGCCTTCAGCGTAAAACCTCTCTGCCGCCCTCCAAGCGGTCAATAATCCACTAAAGAAATGAAGTTGGGATACATGAACAGTAGAAGACCCTCCAAGCCTAATCTACCACTGTATCTAAGCCCTTCAAGCTTCTTGCTCCAATGAGGTTGCGCCGAACTTTTGTCTTCTTTAGCTTACCAGATTCCGCTATAGCCCATAGTATCAACCAATAGTCATTGGTCCCTTCCTAACTACTTCCCAAAGCACCAAATAGCCTTCTCACAGATATGGGTATGGTGAGAAAAGAATTTGGGTAAGAACCTCTCAAGAATGTAACAATGGAGAGGGTGAGAGTAGAGGAATTTAAAGAGTCTCTATGTGAAGATTGTGGATGAATCAATCTTGTTTTTCTCTAGGGTTTCTCTCTCAAAATTCTCTCTGGAAGCTCTCTACATTTCTTGGGTATAAGGGGTATTTATACTAGGGTTTGAATGGAATGCGAAGAGTCAGGTTTTTCAAAACAGAGCCGGTTGGCAGTTTAGCCTCGCGACTTGACTAAGTCGCGAGTTCAAGTCGCGAGATAACAGAACGGCAAGGCTGGGCTTTTTGTCTTGTAGTGCTCCAATTGGCATGCCTGTTTATCTTCTCTACACGCTTTACTCGTGTGCTGCAGTTGGCGGCTTGCCAGTCGCGAGTCACCCGTGAGTCCCAGCCGCGAGTCTCTATATCCTTGCACAATCTTGAGCATTTTTTCACGCTCTCTCACTCACTACCCTTACTTGATTCCCACCTAAATACAGGGTTACTAATTGCTAAATTACAAGCAAATTTGGCACGGAATAAACCCAACAAGATAGTTGATTAAATTCAACCTTACAGATGTCATTTCAGTAGAATATAATTATACCTATAACCAAACATTTTTTAGAATGACTATGATGGCCTATTTTTGCATAGTATGACCATGAAATGTTTAACAAAATGAGGACTGTTTTATGGACAACAATGACGGTTTGTTCTGTTTAGACCCTTATAAATTAGATTAGTTTAACCTAATGAATTAACTAAGTAGTTACTTAAATTAATTATGAGATCTAGGTTAAATCCATGCAATCATATTACTTAATGCAGAAAAGTAAAGAAGATAGCAATATGATGACCCAAGAAAACCAATGAAATCAACCATTTCAAAGTAAAAATCTGGAGAGGATTTAATCTATCTATCCTTAAGGTAAACAAATCCACTATGATAGAATGAAAGTTTACAATAGATTTAAACCCTAAAGCTAAAGCTACCTCTTGTAGAACTTACTAACATGACTACGTGCAGCTCCGACTCCATGGACTCTTCTATCCTGAATATGCTGAACACAAACTCCCACGTTTGTGATTTTAAAATCCCACTCAAAGGTTTAGCAACACAAACTCTCTAGTTTGTGACTTCAAGATTACCCTTAAAGGTTTAAATCATTAACTATATCTGATCTTGTTGCAGCAACTTCAGATCTACTAGATCTAATGGTATGAGAATGATTTCCAGTAGTGACTTTGAAAAGAGAAGACACAATACTTTTTAAATCTCAAAAGAGCACCCCCAAAGTCATAACAATATGTGTCTTAGGATTTCCTTTAAATACTATGTGAATAGATCTGAAACCCTAATCACTTAATGAGCTTAACAGGCTATAGGCTTTATTTAAATTCTACAAAAATCGTGTCTCGATCAGTCGAACCTGTTCTCTAGATCGATCGAACCTGGCGAGTTTTCAATTTCCTGAACCTACAGCTTTCTTATTCTTGTATTCTGACTTGCAGCACCTTGAGCATTGTCTAATCATACCTATAGACACTAAGATCTATATCTAGACAAGTTTGTGTTCACGGTTTGCCAATTATTCTAAACTTTTAAAACCTAATAATCTCCCTCTTTGGCAATCCATGACAAAACTCACATACAAAATGAAATGCTCAATTACAAGAACAACCCTATTACAATAAAATGTCCAAATACATCAAAAATTCCAATCTAATACTTCAAACCTAAAAGTTGAAATGTACATGTCTTTCCTGAAACACTCAAAAAAACACATCAACGCATTTATGGAAATAAAGACAGATAAATAACAAATAACAAATATGCAAACTAACTCTCCTCCTAAGTTAGATACATTATTAAAAAAAAAAAACTTTTATTTTCTCCCCCTTTCAAAAATAATTTCATCTACCCCTACAGTTAAAGACCTTTTCCAACATGATTCCCAAATTAGATACATAAAAAATAATAATAAAAAAAAAAAAAAAAAATCTCCCCATTTCAAAAACAATTTCATCTCCCCCAAAATAAAAACAGTTAAAGACATTTTCCAACATGATTCCCAAACTTGTTTATTCTGTTTATACCCCTTAAAACCATATTAGTTTAACCTAATGAATTAACCAAGTAGTTACTTAGGTTAATTATGAGATTTAGGTTAAACTCATGCAATCATATTACTTAATGCGGAAAAGTAAAGAAGACAGTAATATGATGACTCAGGAAAACCAATTAAACCAACCATTTCAAAGTAAAAACCTAGGGAGGATTCAATTTATCTATCCTTGAGGTAAACAAATCCACTATGATAGAATCGAAGTTTACAATAGATTTAAACGTTAAATTTAAAGCTATCTCTTGTATAACTTACTAACATGACCACGTGCAACTCCGACTCTACGGATTCTTTTATCTTGAATTTGCTGAACACAAACTCCCATGTTTGTGACTTTAAGATCCCACTCAAAGGTTTAGCAACACAAACTCTCCAGTTTGTGACTTTAAGACCACCTTTGAAAGTTTAAATCATCAGCTATGTATGTTCTTATTGCAGCAACTTCAGATCTACTGGTTTTGATGGTATGAGAATGATTTCCAGTAGTGACTTTGAAAAGAAAAGACATAGTACCTTTTAGATCTCAAAAGAGCACATCTAAAGTCATAACAAAATGTGTTTTAGGGTTTCCTTTTAGATTGAAGCCCTAATCACATAATGGGCTTAACGGGCTGTTGGGCTTTAATTAAATTCTGAAAAACCCGTATCTTGATCGATCGAACATGGCAAGTTTTCAATTTCCTGAACCTGCAACTTTCTTATTCTTGTATTCTTTTGCAAACCGTGAGCATTGTCTAATAATATCTATAGACTCTAAAATCTATATTTAGACAAGTTTGTATTCACGGTTTGCCAACTGTTCTAAACTTTTAGAACCTAACAATGACCATGATAAATGGCCACCATTTATATGAACAAACGATAACCCAATTTTTGCCAACAATGACCACTAAATTGAATAGAGAAGGCAATGACCTCAATTTTGGCTAATGATGACCACTAAAGTAATAACATAAATGACCACTCTGGGTGGCCAACGATGACCATGAAATGAATAAGGCCCACCATGACTACTAGTTTATGGTCAACAATGACCACAATAAATGATCAACATTTTCACGAACGAAAGATGATCACCAAAGGAATAACACAAATAACCATGAATAAGGCACGCCATGACTATTGGTATATGGTCAACAGACAACAGTGACAACAATAAATGACCACTGGTTTGGCGAACGAACGATGACCTAATTTTGGCCATTGATGACCAACAAAGGAATAATGCAAATAGCCATTTAGGATGGCCGGCGATGCCCACAAAGTGAATAAAGCACTCAATGAGTATGGGCTTATGGTCAACAATTACCATGATAAATGACCCACGATGACCTAATTTTGGCCAACAATGATGACAACAACTCTGGATGGCCAACAATGAACACCAAAGGAATAACGCAAATTACCATTATGAGTGTCCAATGATAACCTCCAAATGAATAATCCAAACGACACTGTGGATGGCCGTCGATGATCACTTGCTATGCCAACTTATTCCCTTGCATCTATCAGTACAATCAACTTGGTAGACTCATTAATACGCTAGCACTAAGGGTTCGTTTGGTTAAAGGGATGTAAAGTACTTCTAAATCATGCCATTTTAATTAAAAGCAAAGTTGAACTGATGCTAGACCCAAATCTAACACCAACGATCTTACCTATTGTCTTTCACGCCCGGTGAAAGCCACACAATTCAAAAGCTCTCAGATTCATAAAATCAAGGCATGGACATCACAGATCCCACCCTCTCCCTATATAATCAATCTTTCTTAGGCTTTCATTTGGTAGAAAGCTTGTAAGGATTCAATCTTCAAAAATAGGTCACTGGCTCACTGCATACCAAATTCTTGGCCCTGTTGACTTGAATATATTTTGCAAGTCCGTATAAAATATTGCAGGAAAATTCATTTTATGTGTATTCACGGTAGATTAAACGCTCAAGATTTGTCCTCTTTATTGTCTCACTTATTGTCTCTTACTGTGGCATACCTAAGAGGTGTACCGGTAGTCGTTGAAAGGGAGGAAAGCTCATTGATCAATTTCAAATAAAGAGAACCATTTTCTGTGAGACAAACGAAACGACACACTAGGGGCCTTCCTCTTGGCCTGATGGATCTAAATTGGAATACAAATAAAGACTCGGAAAACATTCCAATTGCATAAATTTGAACAATGATGAAGAGTGGAATGTAGGGAATTTTAATGGTGATTTTGTGCTAGAAGACTTTCTATTGGGTCTAAATTGACCCTAGTTAAATTAACAAATTATCCAAGTTGATTCATTATTTTAATTATATGAAATATTTAATTGAGGCACAACCACAGCACCAATCTAGAGTAACACTGTTACTTGGTTATGATGGGAAAAACATTCGCGACAAAAGCCTCAATGGATGATATATAGATCACCACTCCTAAAGAATCTACTAATAAGATTGATGTTACAAGTATAAAGAATATTAGTTGATCCCAATGTACCTGCGTTCACTAGAACCTACTCAAGAACCTACTCAACTCAGCTCTACCTCCAACCCAGTTGGAATTTTGTTCTTAGCAGACTTCTTCAATTGCATAGATCTACCAATCGACGTGACTAACTTCAAGATGCACAAATCTACCGATTCACATGACTGCTTCTCCATAGCAATCCTAGATTGTTGTAGTAGTTGGTGAAAAGTTCTTCACAACAGTAGTTCTGTACAAAACTCTAGGCACATAAAATCACAGTAACTTCTCAATTTGCATGTCTCTTCTCTCATACTGATGACAACTATAAATATGTCCTTATATGGGAACCCTAATGCACAAATCCCAATACAGGCCAATTCATCTTGGGCTGTAATAGAATTTTCTATGTAATTTTCCTGTAGCTCGATTGGTTGAGAGATGTTGATCAGGTATTGAGATGAACAAATTCTTGATAGGTTGAGGAGGTATCGAGATACTTAACATTTTCTTGAGCAAGTTTCTTGTGTCTTCAATATGGACCTTCAATTCACTTTTGAACACTTGAAACTAAAATTCAAAATGAATCATGTTTTGAATCCGATTAGCTAATACCTAAAAATATGACTCTAACCCTCTCCATTTTGGCTTTTGGAAAAAGTCCATAAGAAGGATCTTATTTCATTGTAGGTAAGAAAGTAGCCAAGAATAATATAAAGTCAAATCATTGTAGCCATAAGTATATAGAATGCAAAGTCAATGTATGCTTCGTAAAACAATATTGTTATCAACGTGAATCACGTATCCAGTTAGTCAATCTTAGCAAATCGAGATTCTTTGTTTTAAAAGAAATAAACAAATAAGTAAAAATTGGTGAGTTCAACTCTAGAATCTAGATCTACGTTAGTCTAATTCAAGTATTCAACTGCAATAATTTGAGAGACCATTTTTCCATATGTCTATCGTGTTTTTTAAAGGATTGTGGGAAGTCGAATCCAAAATCTTTTATATTCGCTAAAATATTTTATTTCAAAAGATGACTGATGAAGAGTTTTAAAATATATTTTATTTAAAAACTTTCAAGTGTTCAGAATTTCATCACAAGTGCTTTGTCTTTACTCCTTTACAATCCTACAACTTCTCCGATCAAGTACATTGTTTGAAATTTCCAAACCGCGTGCAATTAGATACACCTAATTTTCTTTGAATTTCAAAAAACAAAAATTTCTCCGGAAAGGTTTTCAAAATGAAAGAATAAACTGAACTTTCGAAAATTAAAGAGTTCTAAAATCTTGGTTTCGACCAAGATAAAGTCATAGAGGGTGTCTGATAGTTGTGGAGATACAGTAATTTGATTAAAAGAATGGATTGAATAAAACTATGAATGACCAAATTAATAAATCAAGCTAGTGATTTCACGAGTTTTCCAGGCATCAACAATCTGCAGTTTTCTCTTCTATCTTTCTTTCTTTCCTTTTTTCCGGGAACAAACATATCTTTTCATGCATAAACGATTTGATTAAACCAAGCATCTGAAATCATTAATCAAGCTAATTGGCTAGCATAATCGATGTAGCACATTCTAAATATTGTAATCAGGTCAAATCATGACTTGAACAGATTTAGATTTAATTTTTGTCCATTTGAATACATAGGCAACCAAATTAAACCATAACATTAACTCAATGAAAAGCTGATAACTTATGATAACATTAGTGTAGGAAGCTGGATGAGCATAATAATCTTAGGAGCTTTTCTTACCCAATTACAGATTTGTCACCTGTCTTGACTGTAAATCCACCATAAAAGATTGGCAAGAGTGCTCCCATCATCATGGTCTGTCAACTTCTTTGTCTTGGCTATGGCGCTAGTATAGTTGTAGGTTCCTTCCAAAGCATAAACAAAATCCTTCCAGCGTTCTGAAACTCCACTCAAGCTAAAAGAAGGCAATGCCCAATTAACAACATCTCGCGCAAACTCTGCATTAGAAAACAATATCTCTGTGATTGGTGTGACAGGAAGAACCTGAATTCCCAGCCTACACGCCGTCCACTCAGCCGGAGCAAACCAAAGTTTGGTGTCCCTCATGTTAGCCCACAAAATGCCTACCAACCTATTCTTCCTGCTGAATTCTTTCCCATACATATCGTCTCCCTCTCTCACATGCCACCATGTTTGAGCAGAGAGAATTTCCAATGCAGCAAGCGTTGACCCAATGCACTTAAGATGGTTGTCTTTATAGGCTAATCCCAACAGTGCAGCTGAATAATATGCATTCACTGCTTCACTTGTGCTTTCTTGATTTCGCCCATCTGTATAATTTTGGAGCCCTGCAGCCCAAGAGTGTAACTTCCACGGATCAAAACATCTAACCTGAGGATAATAGGAATATGAATATGATCCTAGGCCTACATTCATGTAATCAGCCATTAGAGAATAAGCTTGTGGCTTATATTGACTCCCCCATTCCGGGTCAATCTTTGCTAGTACTGCAATTGCATAAACAAAGTAGCCCAAATGAAAATGATGATCATGGTATATTCCAAACCCGAAATCCAGAGTGGAATTTGTGGATCCTAGTTTGGTGACAAGACCACCCCATTTCCTTTCATACAAGAAGCCATTCCCGCCATAGTTTCCATCTAACCATGGTTGAACTGCATTTTTCAAGAACTTTGCCACCACTGGAATTGCCTTAGGATAACCAACTTCTTCTGCAATCAATGCCAATCTCGCAGTTCTTGCAACTTCTTTGCCATAGAAATATGACGATGGTGTTGATATTGTTGTTAACTCATCAACATCTTTGCGAAGTGCAGAAACAATTTCAGGAAAGTGTTCCTTCCTAATACCAGCAATGGAATGCCAAGTCACTGGAATTGGTTCCAACTTCAATACCCATGAATCTCCTATAACTCCCACGAGATCACCGTCAATGCTTTTGTACTTGAAACCCTCTAACACAATGTTCCCCGACAATAGTTGGCGATGGAGAGGGTGTGCAAGCAGCAACAGCCTTCCTCCTCCCTTCTTCTCCCATTTGTATTCCAAACGAAAGGGCTTACTCAATTTTGCATGGCCTGAGATCGGATAACACGAGCTATACTTATCGAGCACTGCCTCATATTTTCGTTCCGAACTAGGCAAGATAGCAATCCTAATAACCCCAGAAAATTCCCGGGAAGTAATTTGAGATATGCTATGTGTGAAACGTATGGGTGCTGAAGTATACAAAAGCCAAGTCTGGCTGTTGTTAAGCTTGATAATGTGTTTGGTGAGGGAAGCATCGAAAGAAAATGAGAGAATATCATGGATAGTTGAAATGGAAAGATATGTGCTGCGAGTAATGGCTTTACATGTCAAGAAAGGGCTTCCCCGGACAAGGTAGAACCGTAGATTATTAGAAGGAAGGTCCAAAGTGATACTGAGATCACTAAAAGATGAGATTCTATGCCTTTTGTTGAGAATAGCTGATGGGGTAGTTTTGTTCAAGGAAGTGATGGTGAGGTCAGGGACAAAAATTTGTTGAACGATGGAGGAGTTTGATAAGAGAAATGGGTAGGAAAAAGAAAGAGAGGAGGAATTAGATTTGATGAGATATGGGTGAATGTATTCAGGGTCACCACCATTTGATACGACAAAGTTTTGGAAAAATGAGTTGGTGGGAAGTGGAGATGAGAGAAGATGAGATGAGAAGAAGCGAGCAGGATTTGGAACCACTGTTGATTTGGTTTCTGGGAAGAGAAATGGAGTGGTCGGTGGCCCATGAGTTCTCGTTGCTAATGCTAATGCATTGCAGTACCATAAAGAAAAGGATAAGAAGAGCCAGAATGATGTTGCTAATGCCATGGTTTTGGTTTGGTTGGCAAAATAATTGAAGGAATTCAACTCATTATATGGTGTATTTGTGGTAAACGCTTGCAAAGACAACTTACAAGTCGCAAACATCCAGTCAGTCAGACCTCGTTATTCTTATTCAAAGCCCAGAAGCCAAGACAAACCACTTCTCACTTGTGGAAGGAATAAAAAATGTCTTCGAGATGTGGGTTACACGATTGAGCTGGGCATTTCATCGAACAGTTCCTTTGCGTTGGATGACGGCGTTGTAGGCTGGGTTGGTAGTGGGAAGTTGAGAGTGGGTGACGTTAGTATACCATGTTTTTGTTAACTTTACCTTCAATTTTGCTGGTGAAAAGATATGCAAAGTTAAAGAAGGAAAACAACTATATTTCACTTAAATTTAAATAAAAAAATAAGTCAAAAAATAATATTTCAACTTATTTGAAGTTCTATACTAAATATAAATATAAAAAAATAAAATATTTTTAAAAAAAATATATTGTAGAAAATAATTTTGTTTCATGTCAAACTAAATAAGGAAAATTAAAAGATAATTTTCCAACTCATTTTAAAGTCATTACCAAATATAGAAAAATGATATAATTTTAAATGATTCTTTACTAATGTCAAAACAACAAACATGGCTTAAAAATAAAGAGTTTTTATTTTATTATATTGAGAATTAAGTAAAGCTCTATTTTAAGAGTAAAAAAAAGATAAGGGGCGGCCAATAAATAAAAGATAAATGTCGGCCAGTGATGAGCAATGACATTGGTGCAATATCTTGCAATTTACCATCACAAATCACATATGATATGATATGACCCAACGCCATTGGCCGACAAAAGATTTGGTGGTGGTGGTCCGCTGGTCCTTATCACTCCAAATATTAGAGGCTGAAGTACTTCTCAACGAATTAATCCAAAATGATAAGTATTCTTTTCACACATTAAAAAAAAATAACAATAATAATAACTTTTATATTATTCTATGCGTATCTCACCATTTTCCAACTAATCCCACCATTTTCTTCCTTCCAAATTGGGAAGAAAAGTGAAAAGAAAATAACATTGAGGTGAAAAGTACAAAATAATTTCTCATTTTCATCCTTCTACTTTTAATAAATATATAAAAAGATAATTTCTCATGTAACTACCAAACTCATGTCATAGAAAACACAACTATATATATATATATATATATATATATATTTGATAGTTGCAGAATGAGAATTTTGAATACTAATTATTCACACATCTTATTATACACATTCTTACATACTAATTCTATACAAAAATCATGACTTCAAGCCACAATTTTTATACAGTTTTGAGTGTGTGAGAACAAAGTTTTACCCCTAATTTAGCATCTTCACATTGTGTCTTGGAAGTAGTAAGCATGACCAATATGCTGACTCAGCTTTGCCAACTCAGCACCATAATAAATTAGTAAAATCTTTTCTTTTTTTTTTTTTTTTTGAGAGCAAAAAAATAGACTTTCATTAAGCAGCAAAAACCATATGCAATGTCAGACATTAGTTGGGATTGTAAAAAAAGTGTCTACAGCTTCAGGATTTCGCTAGTCTAGCTAGTAAATAAATGTGCAGCTCAGTTTCCTCCTCTTTTTATAAAAGGAAATGTGAACTATTTTAAGAAAGTTTTTATGAAAAAAGTAAAAAATTAATTAATATTTTAATAATTTTTTTTTTAATTTCTCATAAAAGTGATATAAAAATTTTCTTAAAATAATTTTTTAATAATTACCCTAAAAACATCCGTTAACATATTCCTATTTTGAAAGTTACCATGTCAAGAACCAAAGTCATGTCTCCAAGACAGGATTTTAAGAAACGGCTATTTTGCAAAAAATAATTTTGATATATATAGTGTTTCTTTTCCATAATAATAATAATAATAATAAAAATAATAAAATAGTGTTATTTTGCAAAATCCCCCAATGCAGAAAGAGACCTCTGTCTGAAGAAGAAGGCAAGCAAGTTGGGATTACTCTCAAGCCGTCAAACATGCAGAATGAGACCAGATATCTCTCTCCTATGCTGATCCAACTAACTAGCAAGATAATATGATAAACAACCTGAAAGAAGCTCAATCTAAGAAAGAGGTCATTCACTTTCTGTATTATCCATTTTTTAACCAGAACTACAGATGCACAGTTATTCCACAATTAGCAAGTTATTTTCCATTAGTCCCTCTCCAACGGTAGGATATTCTGGGGACAGATGCCACTCTCCATCCACCAAGAACTTGATTTCGTACCTTCACAACACAAAATTATCATTATTATGAAGAAGAAGAAGAAGAAACTAAGTGACCCAGTCGAGTGGTACCTTCCAGGCCTGAGCGTTAATGTTGTTGAGAACTTCGTGAAAGAACCAGTGTATTCTGGCGATAAGTGCTCTCCTTGACTCCATCCATCAAAGGTTCCCATTACTTGCACACTCTGATGCACAATAAAGAAAAGGACAGATTTACTACATCAAAAATAAGAAGATAGTCAGGCAGGGAATGTAGCTAGTTTTACCTTCCCATAATTATAATTCTACCACAAAAGAACAAGACAATTTTGGATTTTTCTTCAATGAATAGATTGTAAGTTATTTGTTTCAATGTATATAAATAGAGGGGGGAAAAGGATGGAGATGCACGTATACTTTACATCTGGGAGGCACCGAATCATAAAAAAAATTCCAAAAAAAAAAGTGAAAATTCTTGTTTCAAATTCACAAGCAACAAACTGCATAAGGAAAGCAGAGGTCGAGGGAACCCAGCAAGCATGGAGAGGGGCTAATAAAAAGCTTTGTTTTCCTTTTCTTATCTTGCTTTAGTTCCTATTTCTTTGCTTTTCACTATCCTTGTATAGGTCCCTCAAAACTTCAACAAAATTCAGTGATCATTTTATGGTTTTAATTTTTAATGGTATTATTACACACACACACACACACACACACACACACACACACACACACACACGCATCCCAAAGTCTTGAACTCACACACTCTTAACCCCATTCTTATAGGAGCAAGAGGTGCCATTTAAGCTAACAAATGGGGAGAAGTCCATCACTTTAGGCCGACACACTGCTAACCACATTTATCCTTTTTGAGTTCAAGACTATAGCTCAACCTTTGCCTTGAATTGAAGTGGTCCATATTAATATCAATAGGATAAGATAACCCAATACAATTGAGACTCCATTTTCATTAGGAAAGAAAACTACAAGGAATAAGAACAGCTTGCTTACCTCCACCATGCCAATCCAGAACAAGGGAACCTCTTTGGATTGTGCAGCATCCACATCTTTTATCTGTTCATTCAGCTTTTCACGTACAGCTTTATACACAGACACAATGGCAACCTAATCTTTGTTAGAACATGGAAAGAATCCAGGAAAAAAAAAAAACTATATTTTTAAACTTCAAGAGTTTGTATATCACATAAGCAACACAAATCTTTTCATACAGAAATCTCTTATCAAAGTTCACTTTGTCTTCCCTCCACAGATACTCAAATAGTAAATCTTTGTTCACGAGAAGACTGTTGATGCGAGGAAGTGCATACCCACCAGAATAGGAATATTTCTATTCACATATTTCTATTATGTATCTACACGCTCACACAAGCACATCACATCCATCATATAAGAAAGCACAAAGTAAATTGTACTTGGTTAAAAGTGAAGAAGTCTGTCAATCTGGAGCAAGGACAGGTTCGTGGTAATACCTTCTAATCGGGAAAGAAGATGAGATTGAATGTATTTTCCATTGATCTTTCTTGAACCTACTGGAGTGACAGATTTTGCTATTTCTTCTGCGAGTGTGACCAAAGCCTGTCCTCGCAACACAAATAATAGAATTGCATTATCAAAAGTTTAGATGTTGATTTGTCATAGTATGTATGAAAAGAAAAGCTCAAATGTGAGGCTGACTAGAATTCTCCAGAGTGTAGAATACAAAAATGGAATTTTTTTTTTTTGACAATGCATCAAATAGAAGTTTAAACAAGCTATATGTACAGTTCACCTTCAGACTGCAGTTATATGATAAAGACTAAGGTCAAGACTCAGACTATATTTAGTTATTTACTAATCAGATCAATTAAAGATGGAAGCAGTCTCCATAAGCCAAGAAAACTGCCGTTTAAACATTCAGAAAACTAATGTGTATCCACAATGGAACACGGTATCTATAAATTTTCAAAATGCTAAACAGCCTAAACTTCACAGAAGCTTTTAAATATAGCATAATGATTTAAGATCTTGTTATTGCCTGAGTGGTAAGACCATCAATTCTGAAACAGTCTGGTCCTCTGAGCCACCATTAGCAGTATTAGACAATATTAGTTTAGCCACTACACTTAGCCAGAAGATGCCATCTGGCACCATTTGATCTTTATTAGCTAATGAGGTATATGATGATCACAGAAGATGCTCTTGAAACCATTAGGGAGGTCATGTCTCTGATCAGGTAGTCACTTTGGTTACCAGGTCAGGCACCAACCTGGTATTACACATCGGAAGAACCAGGATTCTCTCATGATAGTTAGCTTCATAAGAAGTCAATTTAGCTAAAGTAGAATGTATACTTGGTTGTAAGGATAATTTTCTTCCTTGTGCTGACCCATAGTAGGTCCTTACCAAAAGAAAAAAAATTCACTGATGCATAATATAATGATATAATCATAGAATTAAATGTTTGGACTGCTCCACTAATCAACAATTTCCTCCCATGATTCAAAGCATTTATAGACTTATTTTTCCATTACATGCCCCCAACACACCTTCTAGACCAGTATATTACATATAATTAAAATACAGGCATGATTGCAAACTATTAGATGGTATTTTAGCCAGATATAATGTTCATCTGTTCCATTTCTTCACCAGACCACTTTGGATCACAGCAGTGACACCTTATGCAGCAAGTAAAAACCTGATAGTTATCACTACAAAAGGTAATTTTTCTAGGCCCAAGGACCACCATTATTTATCATGACAGTGGTAGCTTAGGTGGCATTGGCCCAAGAGAGTAGCAACAGCTGCAGCAGTCTAGTGGGGATCATAAAAGAGCAAGTCAAGGATTCAGGTCGCTGGCCATTTGTACAATGGTGGCAAACTTAGCAGTGCCAGTGGTTAAAGATTTAAGACAAATGGATCCTAAACTTTCACGGTTTTTAATTGTGATTGTATTTGAGCCAAAAGCTTAAGCTTATAGATCAAGAGAGCCAATAAGTAGTCAAGAATAAATGCTTATCATACACAATACATAACAAAAATGGGGACTTCTCTAATTCCCTTTTCCGCATGCAAGTCAAAACAGAAATAGAAGTAAAACAACAAACATAGAGGGGCACCAAGCCACTAAGCACATGGATGCAAAAAGGCCTAGCACTTTGATGTAGGAAAATCAGCACCCATGGGTTAAAAAAAAGAGAACATCACAAAGAAATAGAACCTTAGAATTATCACCTAGGGTTTCTTGGAATAAGCACTAAGCAGTGAAACAGAAAAATAGAATTTAGAAATTGTCATCTAGAGTTGTAAGGAATCAGCACCAAGCATGGGAACCCAGGAATTAGCTCCAAGCAATGGAACCCATGAATCAGCACTTGGGTTTGCTTGGAATCAACACCAAGCACTTGAAGAAAACTTCCACTGCAAATATCATTAATCCATCATCCATTTTCTACAATAGTGACTCTGGGGACCGTTTAATAAATTAATAGGCTCTCCAAATCACATTCAACATTAAAAAAAAAATTAAAAAAAAAAAAAAAACAAAACAAAAAAACAAAACCATAATGAGGTTAAATAAGATATTGAAATAACAATCAAATAGAATCGAATTCATCCAATAGCTCAATCATGGTTAATCAGGTCCAATAAAATCAATCAGCATTTTTAGGTCTAATTTGGGGTCCACATCACACACACTAGGAGGTCATGAACACAAAAATTAAACCAGGCTTTAAATATCACGTTAGAGCATCCAACTGAAAAGCATAAGTTATTGGGTGGAGAGGCCCACTAGTACGCAATTCCATATCATTTTCCTCACCCAACAAATATCTAACTTCTGTAACATCAATATTTGATTTGCGTCTGACAAAACAATCTTTGCATAAAATAGAGCAAAAAGGCTCTCACAATTGAGCACTCACTTTTTTAATTCAAATGTGATTGACATAAGAATTACTATTCTAGTAGTAAATAAGTATCAACAGAGAGTTTTTGGTCCTCCTAAAGTCAAGAGAGTTATAATTTAAGCAGTACTTGTATCATGAAGTTTGTATGTGTGTGTGTGGGTGGTAGACAAAGAAAATATACTATACAGATCATGATTGAAAACGCCGAAAATGGAATCAAGACTGTTGATCTTCTTAATATTTGGTTTGGTCGTATGAAATTCATTAATGATAGACATCATAGATCAAAAGCATTATTTAATACACAACCTGAACTTCAAGTTCCAAGACAGCAAGTTCGCTTTTGAAATTAACTAATGCATCCTCCTTTACATGTAACTGCAGAGATCAGAGATTAACAAAAGATGTCAGTCTAAAAGCCTTTCTATTAACAATTAAATAAGTAAAGTTCTGCTGCCCTAAGCATTTGACTAAGTGCACCCCTCCAAACTGGAGATGTTAGAGGCAAATATTTGCAATATATCATTTTGCATTTAGCTTAAAGTTCCTATGATGCAGAACGGGTAGGGTGGTAATTAGAAATAACAGGATAAACAGGGAGTGCATCACAGGACTCTAGGCTTCACCACCTAGAGATACTTGGAATCACCACCAAGCAGTAGAGCGGACACAACAACAACAATAAAGCCTTGGTCCCAAAATTTTGGGGTTGAATATTGATCCTCAACCAAGCTGTAAAGCAATCTCTAATTAAAAATTAAAAATCTTATTCAAATTGCACTACCCAAACTCTTGCTGTGTCCTCTTTTAAATAGCCATAATAGATTACACCAGCAAGGAAAGTCATAATCAAACCACAATACATCCCTTAAAATTTTCAACCACCATAAAGCCTAAATACAATATTATAAATATTTTTAAAAAATAATGGATATTGAGTTTTTTTTTTTTTGAGTGCAATGGATATTGAGTTGATTTAGGGTTCAGCAAATTGGGATTAGGATTATTAACATAGCCATATCATAGAGACACTCTGGATTATTTTGTTATTTATTTATTTTTTTTATTCAATAGTTTACTCTTTTATCATGTTCACCAGAGAACAAAGGCCAAAAGCCACAAAACTTGTAATTTTTTTGTGTAGCCATGTTCATTATTCTTTCAATTTATTTCTGCAACATTCCTCATCAGACACCCCACCCCCTTTCCAAAAAGAGAGAGACCAAGTAGACAAACAAAAATAATACTATATGGTGTTTTCCCATTTTGGGTTTTTATCAATAACATAAAGTCCATTGTTCAATTGTTCTTACAAAGATCATGATCAAACCAAAAGTAGTTAAGATATCGACAAAGCTAGCAACAATGCAATGTGTTCTGCATAAATATGTACAAACCTGTCGTTTGAGAAAGCGGTTTTGTTGATTGGCTTCACTTAGTTTTCTAATGAGCCTCGTTCTTTCAGAATCAGCCAGCAGCGATTTTAACTGATATAATATTACCAAATACGTCAAATATGTTAGCTTTAAAGATTTAAAAGAAGCATTAAGTATGTTTGTCACAATACCAATGTTAACATAATAACTAAGTGTCAACATGGTTTATCAAAAAAAAAACCCTAAGTGTCAAAGTTAAGCTGACTGGGTTTACTGCACAACAATTTTTAGCTTGTGTAGGTCAATTCAGATGTGAGATCCATATATTCTTCAGTTCTCCTTCAAATTATAGTTCATTGGAACCCTGAAGGAAATGCCAGCTTACAGTCCAATATTTTCAAGCTCAAGGAGCTAAAACTAGCCTACTGCCCACTCTGGAAGACACAACACTGATAACAATAGAGGGGTAATAACCAATAAATGAATGTGGTGTCATGAACTGTGTAGCAAACATAAGCTTCTGCATAAGTTCCTAGTTTAAATTCGATGAGTAGATAAGCTAATCTAACTTGTTAAATATTTTATTAATAAGTAACAGCTAATTTTTATTAAAAGAGAGACAAAACTAACTGCCTTCCGGAAGTAAACAACAGGTCCACCTAAAGAATAAGAATCTACATTTCAAAAAACCTAAAAAGTATTTTTCATAGGTAATAAATTTAAAATTATAAAACCTATAACACCAACATAATAAAGAATACAGTTTGCATCATAAATAAAAAATTTATAAAAAAAAACTTTCATTTATTGTCCATCTCCAATTTGCACTAGTGTCAAACAGGAGCTTGTGATGTTGCTAGATTGTCTAACAAGCAACTTGCGAGAGATCAAGATAAGCTAGGATTTTTTAGAAATAAATGGGGTGCTACAATTTCCCAAACCATGAGTTCCTACTTCCAGATAACAGGTAATGAAAAGAACAAAGATGGTAGGAAACAAAAAAAAAAAAAAAAAAGGCCTCTTGCATTTCCCATAAAAAGAGAAAGTAAAAGCATAGATAAGGAAAGTGTGGATAGATTCCCTCAATATCCAAATTCATGAGAATGGAGGAAATGAGGAAAGAATTTATGTTTCTTATTCATCATAAATAAGGAATTATAGAGATAGAAAATGTAATTTTACCTCATCCCTGCTTAGTGGTTGAGCAAGAAGATTCTCTGGCGACTCAGTTGCATCAGCATTACTAGAATAATTCTTCGACTTTAGCGATGATGATTCCTCCAAACTAACAGGCATGGAATATCTTCTCCAGAACACATGGGCCATGGGATGCTTTCCCATAGAAGATTGATGCAAATACATCAACCTTGGGTAGCCCATCCTTAACTTCCAAGCAGCCACATTATATGGAAGTTTGTCAATATTTTCCCAACCTAATGTTCTTAAATTCCTCGAGAACCAGGACACTTGTTTGTCAAGGCAACAACTATGCATATCATAAAGAAAGCGATAGTCACAATGTGAAGTTTCTGAGCAATTAAGATCAATGATTTAAAGGAAGAAACGGAACAATACATAAACACTTCGATTAACAAAGACTAAACGAAACAAAACAAAAAGACTAGTAAAAAAAAAAATGGTGAAAGAACTACACAAATAAAGTCATAGTATCAAGTAACTACTACTATAGAATTGAAATAAGCAAAAAACAGTGCCTATGGTCTACAAAAATTACTTTTTTTCCTGCAAGATAACTGATTTCATCTCTAAAATGAATGTCAATGATGCTTACCTTGCAGTACCTATCTCCATCTTGAAGAGTTCCTCCTGAAAATGAAGAGACAAGAAAATAACTGTCAGGACCGTCATTCAATGCAGCAACTATACAAATTCCGAGTTAATACTAGTAACAAGAAAATAATTCCATTGAGTTATAGAACCCCATGCCTTTGATAGAGAGGGTACCTCTAAATGTAGGTATTCGAAAGCAAACCTACGGTTGTGTATTACTGTATTAGTTCCCAAGACAAAGTCAATGAAGTGATTGACATTTTATTCATGGAATAAGAGATTATTTTCTTTAAACCGAAAAGCCTCATGAGGCAGCACAATGTCAGACTATCAGTAATAAGTCTATATTCTTCAACTAGTGCAACACATATCAAAAGGAGATCCACCTTCTAATATGATAGACCATAGACAGGTATCAAATGGTTTAACAAGGAACCATTAGTTGGATTCCAAAACCATATTGTTCCATACTTCTTAGCTGAACAGTAATTTCAAACATACTTAGATTTCGAAAAACTTGAAACACCTAATTTGAGACTCATTAAGACTCATTACGGCTTGAAACGCCTAAATCCTTGTGCAACCAGGTTAAAAGAGGACAGCATTCACAATTTATTAATATCCAGGACTTCTGCATAATGATCAATGCTTGACCACCTAAATCCTTACTTTTATCATTCTATAAATTTCTTCAAACAACCGGATTAGTAATACCAAAACCTCCCTTCATTTTCAGACAACGCACCTTCAACTCAATATCACTTGTCAAAGACAAGGGCAGCAGTTTAGTCCAGCATCTCAAAATCCTGATGCTAACCACTGAGAGCTGCAACTCAACCTTGGATCAATAGTCCTTCATGAGTACCACATGGTCCTTGTTCTTGTGTCCTTCTTCCTTCTGCTTAATCAAGGACTTTGCATTACTGATCATGTTCTTGTAGGCCATCGAGAGAAGTTTGTGCATCTCCATACTTAGCCCCAACACCAAAGTTGAACTGTTGAATTTGCAACTAGTGGAATTGTCTAGGATTGAAGTGGGATCGCATAGAATTCTATGTGATCCCATGAACTGACTTGCAATCCTACCATGACTCCATTCTATGCACAAACCTTATACAATCCGAATTGATTCAAAGGGGTAGGATCGTACAATCCTATGATCCAAGATCACAATCTAGACAACCATGGATATAGTGGTCAAAGGTGGGGGATGATGATCGATTGGTGGTTAGATGTGGTCAAATGTGGTAGAATAGTGGTTGGCAATGGTTGATTGTAGCAAAGTGGTGGTCGACAATAGTAAATTACGGTTAATCGGCGGTCAGTGGTGGTTTGGAGTTTACATGGGCCCTTATACCATGCAAACTGACTAAAATGAAAACTGTGTAGGGTAAAAATCAATTCACCCTAATACATAGATGAAATATTTATAAGAATCACAAAAATACACTTTGACTTAATTACTCCTATCATTCATATTTCATACTACATTACTCGTAGCATTTCCGAAAAATGTTTTCTATTTTCCTTGGGAAAAAGATTTCCACTGAAACAAACGGAATGCAAATAAAGCTATTCAGTGATAGAACAATTCTCGAAAAGAAGTGCAAATCTTACTTCACAACAATTAGAAGTTCATACAACTTCCCTTACATTATGAATAAGCTCCCCTTTTGGGGGGCTAAATTTATCGTTATTGTATTGGAAGAATCTGTTTCAATACAACCTGGCACAAGATTCCTTCCATAATGCTCTTTATTCTTTCTTCGGAGATGGGCATGATGGGACCAAATTGTATCCTTCATAATTGCACCGTAAATCAACCAATTGAACAGCCCAAAGCCCTATATTGCATAGTGAAAGACTCCTCATCTCCCAACACTGTCCTAAAACATTTAAAATGACACACAAAACCTCCACCTCTACCTATTAATCAAAAACACATACCAATCCTACGAGACATTCTTCCTACTAGTACTTATCTCGAGTTTCCAGAAACAACATATCTAAAATAAAATCATTTGACAAATAGCATTCTACAGAGCCAGGCCCCATTTTTTGAATCTCACCAAATCACTTGAAGATTTCCAATGTAGTATCATATTCTGTACTCCATCTCCAATTTTTTTTTTTTTTGAAAGTTGGTCAGAATTTCAACACCAAATATAAATTTTCATACTTGAAAGAAATTATATTTGGTGTTGAAATTCTGACCAACTTTCTCATACTCACTTATCAAAAAAAATATATAATTTCTCATACTTTATTAAAAGAATCAACATTTCCAGCATTCAAGTGTGTAACATCTACTCCAAACACATGGAATTTCTCTCTAACCAAAAATTGCAATAAGAACCAAATACGTACAAAAAGAAAATCTTTGAACATAAGCCCAACTTTTGATCTTCTATCAAATTCACTAATTAGCCAAAAGAATTCAAACCCAAAAAAGCTGTCACATATTCATCTAACATAGAAGTATGAACCCCTTCATATTCCAACAAATTCAATGGAAATAACACCCAAATAGAAGCAGAACACAAACCATAAATAACAATGGTGTGTATGTACATATAATATATATATATATATAAACAAATCATGGGCATGACTTATAATAGCAATACATAAACGCAGAGAACATTTTTGATCACTTAGAAAGTACAAAGTCTGCACTTTGAGTTTGAGGAAGACCTTTAATTTGTTTGAAGCTGGTTGAGGCAGAGTACTAGAGGGAGTTGAGTTTGATGGAATCAATGGAGTGAGGGTTTTAATATATGAGTGGCAGAGAGACCTGGTGGAGCTCGTGTAATGCGACACGTTTTAAGGAGGTCGTTCTGCCACGTGGCGCGATGGAAGATTGGAGAATGGGGAAGAAGAACACGTGATAACTGTTGTGGCCTGTGGAAAATGGAAATGGGATGGATCATAGCCATGGCTACAACTGTACAAGTACAACTTTTTGAGCCCAAACAAAATTTTGGGTCCGGCCTCAATAATATTTGGTTCTCAGTTTTTGTTTGTATACGTGTAATAAGTGAAATGAAATCATCATACCTTTTTCATTAATGAAAAAAAAAAGTTAGAATGAAATTATGAATTTTTCAATTGTTTTTTTTTTTTTTTTAAAGGTTAGAATGCAATGGTGTCTTTTACATAACGCCAAACTAAGAAATCCCAATTTGAATAGAAAGAATCAGTTTTGGTTCACTAAAATGGTGATTAAAGTGTAAATATACTAAATAGGAATGAATATAACCAAGAATACAGAATGGATAAGGTAATAAATTTATATGAGCTTTTTTATATTTAAATCATTTAAATAATATTTAGTTTTATATTATAATTTTTTATTTAAAATTTATTATTCTTACTTAGGCCATGGCCCAAGGTTGACCCCAACCATAATTCTGATCTCCATGTTATAATGAAGCTTTCTTTCTCTCGTTGCCCATGAATGAAGGCATATTGTCGAACCATATTAATTCTTGTATTCTTTATGTGTATAGTTCTTATTATTTATTTATTTATTGTCTTTACTATTATGGATTTGAATATTAGGGGTGCTATTTGCACAACATGTGGTTTAGAGTTCGTGATGGTGTGCAACACAATGACAGGGTTTTTAGGGTCCTACTTGTGGTTGGAGTGGGGGACAAGGTGTGTGTCTTTGGAACCCACACTAGTGTGCAATGCATAAGACAAGCTCATAAAAATCTACAAAGAGATGATCTTGGAAAAAGGCCAACAAAGTAGCATTACCAATGGTGCCAGATAAAAAAGAATGGTGTGTATGAGATTCACATGGACATAAATGTGCAAGGTTCCCATGGATGAATGTGTGGAGTTGAAATGTGGTTCTCATAGATGATGTATAAAAGACCCATGGATGACACTTGGTAAAGTAAAACCCTAAGTAAAAGGGAGGGGACTAACCAAAGTGCCACAAGTGACTTGGTAGAAGGCTCACACATGAGGGGAGAGATTTGTTGAAAAATTCTAGTGTTTGTAGTATAGTTAGTTGAGTAGTAAAAGTAATGCATTGGATAACAATAACAAATGTGAGTGATTAATATAACATAATTGGGCCCAATCTTATTGGGTTAGGTTTTTAGATTAAGTACATGTTAATTAACCCCTCAATTGAAGTCTCACTTAAGTATTTTCCTAATAAGTGGTATCAAAATCAGGTTAATTCTAGTATAGTGTTTGAGAGAAGATTTTGTATAAGTTTGCAAATGGTTAACATAGGCAAGGGAGTTTGGTTGTGCAAAAGATGATCATCATGCTCAAAGAAAGCTTGCTTGGATTAAAGTGGAGTTGTTGTGACTAAGAAGAAATATTGTTCAATGAAATTTGAATCAAGCTAGATATTTGTTGGAAATTTTCTTAAATTTTTATTTGAACTTTGATTTCCTCTTTGGCTTTTCTTGGTGCAGAAGGAAAGTTGGCTTGATTACTTTCCTGGGATTTTTTTTTTGGTATGCATAGAAGGAGCCTTTATTCTTTGATGAGGAAGTAATTAATATTCATTAGATGGAATTTAAAATATTATATATAGATAATGCAATAAAGGACTTGGTGACCTTGGCCCAAGGGTCCTCTCATTCCGTATGAAAAGATGAATAGACTCTTGAAAGAAGAGTAATTTGATATTTCTTTTAAGGTTGAAAATGAGAGCTATGTAAGAGAGATTGAGCAATGAGCATTGTAATCCTTATTGAGTATAGTGGACTCTCTCTCTCTCTCTCTCTCTCTCTCTCTCAGGTAGGCTATTTGCCAAATCACATAATTAAATTCTTATGATCTTTATATGTGTGCTTGTTGATTTATTTGTATTTATTATTATTTGTTTAAATCTTGAGTGTTACTGTACAATAAATGGTATTAGAGCTTCCGCAATCGCATGACAATAATTTTTAATTAAGAATAACACGAGGAGTAGACTGAATAACCAATTTTTTTATTTTTTTTATTTTTTTTGAGGAAGGACTGAATGACCAATTTAACATAACTGTATTGAATTTAATTTTTCTTATAAAAAAAAATTGTTAATATTTTATTAGTCAATAGAACAATGTGTTTGAACCTAATTTGAATAAACTAATTCTATAACTAAGTTTTGTTCTATTTTCTGGATTTCTTGTTATCATTTTTTTTTAAAAGAATGTTTGTTGCCAATTTCAAGTTTCTATATACAGCGCAATCCCACAAAGTCACAAACCAATTATAGGACAATCAGGACATCCCTATCATGATTGTTTTTCTTTTACTCAAATGTCAAATAGCATCAGCGAAGTATATAATTCAATTTGGTGACCAGATTACAAAAGAAAAGCAAAACCTTATCTATGCTCATAGAACAGTAACCCGTGGAAAAACATAAAATAAAATTTCAATTCTACCTTCCGAAATCGAAAGGAATAAAATGTAGAAAAATCGTTAATTATTTTGTATGAAACTAAAATAAACTAGATAAAGGCCTCTAAAATCTAAATAGGAGGATATGTTTCTTAGCCAAAAAAAGAGAGAAGGAAATGTTGTACCAAATAATTACACAAGCTCATGCTCTAGCCCAACATGCTAGAGACATTCTTGAATCTATCACTTGGACAAAGGAAACTCTTTATATTGTTGAGCACCTAGTGTCTCATGATGTACTGTTTTTACCATTGTCTGAATAAAATCTTGATTTTTACATCAAAAGATTAAAAATAAAAATAATTACACATGAGAATTCTCAAAAGAAAGTTTAGGGTCATATTTATGTCGCAACTTTTATCAAAACTTTGAGTAACCCTGATAAACTGTATTTTCCATGTTGGTCTTTTTTTTTTTTTTTTTTTTTTTTTCTGTGTCTTTTCTTTTTTTAGCTCAATCATTTTGGTCTTGCTTGAATCATAACTCTGTACTCCACATTTTATACATACCCTCGAAAGCCTTAACTAATAGTAAGAAACACATGGTCAGAAAGCGTTATAGAAAGACAACTGCGTCTGGGACTCATTTTCCCACAATTCTAGAATGCAGTGCATTGAATTGTCATTCGTGAACAACTGGGTCAATAAATACCAACCTAGAAATTCCATAAAAAATGAAAAGAAAAATACGAACCTTATTGTTCATTCTTTGTATCCGTGACCTTTGCCAAAGGACGTTAGAATTTGATGTGCCATTACCAACCAAGATGGACTAGACAGATAAAGCCATGAAGAATGTACCCAAACTCGAGCATCTTGTTGGTGGGATGCGTTGAACGTCTTCTGTCAAGAATTTTGTAGTTTAATTGGATATTTTTGTTATTTTTAATAAAGACATTCAAGATTTAAATGATCTTTTCATCCTAAATTATCAATAAAAAAAATAAAAATCTTGAAATATTTATAATTTTTTTTTCTTTTATAATCAAATAAAGGATGTTTATAAATTAAATAGCTAAAACAAAATTAGGAGGATGCATAATACATATCCAAAATGTCATAATAAAACAAAATAAAGATATTCGTAAAAGGACCTTTTTTTTCTTTTTCTTTTTTTTCTTTTTTCTGTTGAGAAGGAAGGACTATTGTTGAGTAAACTTACATGTGAGTAAAATCTCATATTGCATAATAATAAAAAGAGTCAGTACCAATGCACACCGCACACCCTTAGTGCGATGGTCACTCTTCACAAGTATAAGTGTTTGTGGGGTGTGGGGAGTAAGGGTCAGGGTTCAAGTTTTTAGGAGGGAGTTTCACACACATATACACTTAGATTAGGCTAAAATAGAATTCTATCTTGTATAAATAAATTTAAAAAAAAAAAAAGAGTAAGTGATTAACATAATTGAGTTCAAAATCATAAATTTAAGCTTTTGGATGAAGTGGTATCCTATCCCTATATGTTATGTTAATAAATTCAGATTTATACACATTGATAGACCATCCCTCAAGAGCCCTAATGTCCACATCAACAATGGTAGTCACACACTCACACCTATAAATTGGAAATTAAAACCTTAGCTTATGCTATTTTAGAAAACTTAAATAATCAAGTATTAAATATGAACTAAGTTCTCAACCATTTTTCTTTCAAAATAGAAAAAAAAAAACTCTTCCCTGGAGATTCTTAGGATGCTCTTTGAAAGTCAAAGTTTCGGCTATAAAATTCAAAGTTGTATTATTTTCTATATTTTCAGCATCTTTTGTGTAAATTAATGTATAAATAGTTCTTAGCTTTTTATTATTATTATTTTTTATTAGAGATAGAAAACATACTCTAGTATGAGCTAAGTGTATGTGTGAAACTCTCTCTTGGAAACTTGAACCCTGGTATTTGCCCCTGACATTTGCCTCTTATCCTATAAGAACTTGTCTTTATGGAGTAACCATCATGTCAAGAGTACGCGATAGTATAGTTCTTAGCTTAGACAAACAAAGAATTTATGAACACAATGAAGCTAGCCAAGGTCAATAGAGGGGAATATCTAATTTCTAAAAGTTAAATTACTAAAATAATTAATAATAAATCATAATAATTCTTGGTAATATTAGTTATATTTAACAAGGTTAGATTTAACAAATCATGAATTTAGTTTAACATTATTTTGTCAAGAGCATTGTAATTCAATCAGTACCTCCTTATGTCTCCATACACATACACAAAAAACAAGAACAAGAACAAAAAAGAAAAACATTATTATTATTTTGATAGGAAGAAAAACATTATTTTGAATGTGAATTAAAATGAAAAATCATATATATGTTTTTCTAAAACAAAAGAAAGTCACTTAAAAAATTTAGTGAGCAGGAGATTAAAAAAGTTTGGGAAAAATATAAAGAGTAATTGGAAAATAAACTTACATATTATTACCATAGCCAGATATAGATTATAGAATAGTGTGACATGAAAAAATTGCAGTGAGACTCTGCCACTAGTAATAATTACTTACAAAAAAGTCACTTTAATAATTACGACCATATTAGAGCATTAAAAAATTTAGCATTTAACATCTCAAAAACTTATTTTATTTATTTTAACAACTCACTTTACGATACACCTAACATCAAAGGTTCTATATTTTTTACCACTTTATTAATTAAAGACTGTGTGAGAGAGAAGAAAAGATAGTGAGAGAGTCTGTGAGAAGAAAAGAGGAATAGTGAGAGAGAAAATATATTTTAATTAATGTAGTATTAAAATATTATTATATTTATAAGATTTAAGTTACAATGGATTGTCATACATAGGATTCCACTGTAACTCAAATGCTAAAAATTTTAACACTAAATCCTTTGTTGTAGTGCGCTTTTTTGGAATAAGATACTAAAAAATAACATTTCTAGCTTTTGAGAGCTTTAATGTGAATGCTCTTAAGAGTTATGTTCTTTTTAAAATGCTCGATGCTTATACTCTAGATTAGCTTTATCTACTTTTTTTCATTTCTTTTTCAGGTAAAGAGAGATGGTATGGCTAAGCATTCGCATTGGGGGTGACTAAGCTTCATCCAGGGGTGGGTTGTTAAATTTTTTTAGCAATCATGAATAGTAAGGTTTTATATATACAACCAACTATTCATGGTTGATAAACATAAAAGTAAATATAAAAGTACATGAAAGTACAAAAAAGACAAAAAATAGAGATGGGAGAGAAGAGAAAGAATGAGCTGACAGGATAATTTATATTATTTTATTGGGTTATATGTAAAATTAAAAACTGAGATATTGGGTATATTATTAGATGAGTTGGTAAAATAGATAAAGTAGTACTTAAGAATGTAAAATAGATATTTCTTTACATCCCCGTTGCTAGTTACTGGTGCTCACTGAATTTACTATTTAGTGAAAAAATTGTCCTAGGTTTTTTTTACACTTACGTGTAAAAAAAATAAAAAATAAAAATATCAAACATAATTGCAGGATAAAATTGTGCTTTTTAAATTATTTTTTTTTTAAATTCTATTTTATAAAGGTCTCCAATTCTACTACAACTTTAAATGTTTCCCAATTCCATGCAAATTAATGGTAGAACTCCCAACCTAGAGGTGCACAGGTATTAGGTAAGAAGAATACTCGCTAACCTATGGGAGTAGATAGGAATTTGCTAGGTAGATAGCTACCTTGGATTACTTAGCCTACTATATTATGTCTAGTTGTAAATAATAAAAAAAGAAGTAGGCAAAATCTAATAATATTCTTCAAATTTGGTCAATTATCATTTTTAGTCTTTTAAGTTTGATTGTTTTGTTTTTTGTATTTTAGTCTACTAAATTCTCATCTATTATTGTAGGGACAATGGCCTAAAATTATGTATTGGGCCTTGGTTTCTTTACATCCCCGTTGCTAGTTATTGGTGCTCACTGAATTTACTATTGAGGGTCCGTTTGTTTCGGGTGAAAACGTTTTCAGGAAATGATTTTAAGGAAAATGGTGTGTTTGGTTGTTACTTCAAATTTGGTCAAACTGAAAATAATTTCCGGTTGACCGAAAATAATTCCAAAAACGGGTGAAAACGTTTTCCAGTTTCATTTTCACTTCAAATGAAATTTTCCGGAAAACAAACTGAGAGCACGAAGAGAGAGAGACAGAGAGAACGACGAACCCAGAGCACGGCGAACCCAGACCCAGACCCACGAGCACGACGAACCTAGACCCACAAGCACGAGCACGAGCACGACGAACCCATCGCCTTCACCTAGACCCAGACCCATGAGCACGCCTTCACCCAGACCCACGAGCACGACGAACCCATCGCCTTCACCCAGACCCAGACCCAGACCCACGAGCACGACGAACCCATCGCCTTCACCCAGACCCATTGCCTCCTCGAGCTCGCCGATCCACGAACTAGACCCATCGCCTCCACGCTCTCTCTTGCTCGATCTCTCAATTTGTTTTTTTTTTTTTTTAATTTGATTGTTGTTTTTTTTTTTTGGATGAACTGATTGTTGTTGCCGGAATTTATTATTGTTGTTGTTGTTGTTGTTGTTGTTGTTGTGTTGTGTTTTTGTTGCCGGAATTTAATGTTGAATTGGTTGTGATGTTGAAATTTTTTTGTAATAAAATTTGTTTGGATGCTGAGAAAATGTGAAAAATTTTCCGGAAAATAGCATTTTTAGAATACATCCAAACACATGAAAATATTTTCCACAACAATTTTCATAATTCAACCAAACACTTAAAAATATTTTTCTTTTCTAGAAAATAGCATTTCCAGAAAATATGTATTTTCCGGAAAACGTTTTACACGAAACAAACACAGCCTTAGTGAAAAAATTGTCCTAGGTTTCTTTTACGCTTATGTGTAAAAAAAATAAAAAATCAAACATAATTGCAAGATAAAATTGTGCTTTTTAAAATTAAAAAAAAAAAAAAAAAAACTATTTTATAAAGGTTTCCAATTCTACTACAACTTTAAATGTCTCCCAATTTCATGCAAATTAATGGTAGGACTCCCAACCTAGAGGTGCATAGGTATTAGGTAAGAAGAATATTAGTAGATAGGAATTTGCTAGGTAGATAGCTACCTTGGATTACTTAGCCTACTATATTATGTCTAGTTGTAAATAATAAAAAAAAAAGTAGGCAAAATTCTAATTATATTCTTCAAATTTGGTCAATTATTATTTTTAGTCTTTTAAGTTTGATTTTTTTTTTTTTAGTCCATTAAATTCTCATCTATTATTGTAGGGACAAGGGCCTAAAATTATGTATTGGGCCTTGAGCTTTATCTAAGGACGTTGGCATGTCCAAGGAGGGATAAAAAATTATGAGGGATTCTAGTTTAGAGTCTCCTAAATGTGAAAGGAGTGGAAGGCGGACCGATGATAAATACGGCCCAAATATGCATTCCAAACAAGTAAGGTGACCTTTCAAGAGGCTCCCGTGATAGGGACGAACATCGTGAACATACGTGCAGGAAGGAAACCCAAAAATATTTAAAGGAAAATTGTTACCATCGCATTAAAGGCACTGCAGCTACTTTTCTGGCCACATTTATGTGGAGAAGACCCTGAACAGTGCTGTCTTGGCTACCACAACTCACAGAGAGTCAGAGGGGGTGTTTGATGGGGCAAGTACTCGAGTAAGATCGCAAATGATCAACAAGTGCAGGGTCAAGATGATCCAATGGGAGATATATAATGCAAGAGACCCTCCATGAGAAGGGGATCAGAAAATCAAGAAAGAAATACTGTAGCAACCTAGAACCAGACTTGTAATAAAGCTTCACAAGCAATATATAAGAATCTGTCTCCTCGAATTTGGCCGAAGACTTTTTTTCTTTAGTGAATGTCTATTATCTTCCTTTCATTGTCATCAAAATCTACTGGCTTGTTACTTAATTCACTAAAACCCAGTTTTCTAACACATCCTCTACAAATTTATTGTTTTGAGCTTTTTGGGTCTAAGTCCATATCCTTTTAGGCTAGGAGTTCAAATCCAGTCCATACAATTGGCACCGTCTATGGGAAAATCACTTAGGTGATAATGAGTGCAATGTTCAACCATGGTAGGTTCAGGTCCACACCAGGGAGAATTCGTAGGATCCCAACGTGAAAACCCTTTCATCAACCTCGAACATAGAAAGGACAGGGAGGGGAGTGTGCATACTGTCCAATCTGGTAAGAGTCACTCCCGGGGTAAGAGTCATCTTTCTCGTGAGGAAGATACCAGAGCCCTGCAACTGGAAGTTGACTGGCTGAAGAGAAAGTTGCGCCATGCACAATGAAAGCGAACCCCCTCAAGCTCTAGCATTTCCTCTAATGATAGAGAGGACGCCAGTTATAGACGAAGGTCAAGGACCCCACCTAGTGAGTCTTTCTCCTATGATAAGAAGCATCATCAGAAACATAGATATAAGAGCCCACCTCGCAAAGGCCTGGGAAATGACGCTATGAGCAAGGCGCTGAACCAAATTTCCAGGTCACCCTTCACGCGCAGGATTGAAGGGGCAAGGCTTCCTCGGTGATTCAATCAGCCAACGTTCACCATCTACAATAGTCGAACAGACCCGGTGGAGCATATGAGCCATTTCAACCAGAGAATGACTGTCTATTCCAAGGACGAAGCCTTGATGTGCAAGGTGTTCCTCTCCAGTCTGGAGCCCGTGGCAATGAAGTGGTTCGATGGCTTAAGAGAGGGCTCTATAGATTCCTTCAAGAAGCTCACCCAAGCATTTGGTTCTCGTTTTGTCACTTGTAGCAGAGTTCCTCGGCCCTTAGACTCCTTACTGTCTTTGTCCATGCGAGAAGGGGAGACCCTGAAAACGTACTCGGACAGATACTGGAAGATGTACAATGAAATAGATGGTGACTTCGACGATGTTGCCATCAGTACCTTCAAGGTTAGCCTCCCAGCCGACCACGGTCTAAGAAAGTCTTTGACGGGAAAGCCTATCACCAGCGTGGGCCAACTCATAGACCGAATTGATAAGTATAAGAGGGTTGAGGAGGACCAGCAGTAGGGGAAAGGTAAGACTAAGGTTATCCTTTAAGAGATGAGAGATTTCAAGTCGGATTGATACAACAACAACTGGCCTCGGAAGGACTTTGATGAGCAGTCAAGGTCTACCAATACTCAGGCGGTTAACGCGATGTTCCGAGAACCGGTGCATCAAGTTCTGGAGAAGATTAAGAACGAACGATTCTTCAAATGACCAAATAAGATGGCAGGAAACCCTATGAGGCACAATTAGAACCTTTATCGCCAGTATTATAAGGACTAGGGACATACTACAGAAGACTGTAGAAATCTCTGGGACTATCTAGACCAGCTCGTCTGTGATAGAGAGTTAAAGCAACTCTTGCATCACTCTAATAGCCAAGGAGGTCAGACAAACTCAAAGTTCCGGAGGGATGATTCTTCAAGACCTCCCTTGGGAACGATAAATGTCATCGCTGCTCCAGGGAAGACCGGTTCCCGCCCTTCCAGGGTGATGTCTGTGGCTCAGCTACCCTCTGAAGGCACTAATCTGAAGCCAAAGAAGGCTAGAATAGAAATCCAACCGATTCTGGGCTTTTTAGACGAGGATAAGATCGGAACCATCCAACCCCATGATGATGTTCTGGTGGTTACACTCAGAATTGGGGGGTAAAATGTGAAGAGATTGTTGGTGGACTAGGGCAATAGTGCTAAGATTATATACCCTGACCTATACAAGGGGTTGAAATTGAGACCCGAGGACCTTACAGCCTACAATTCGCCCTTGGTAAGCTTTGATGGGAAGGTTGTTATTTCGAAGGGCCAAATTAGACTACCCATACAAACTGGTTTAGAAGTAGTGGAAATGGATTTTATCGTGGTGGACGCTTACTTACCCTACACAGCCTTTGTGGCCAAACCTTGGCTTCATACCTTGGGAGCCATCTCTTTTACTATGCATCAGAAGGTGAAATATCTGTCTGAGGGACAAGTTAAGGAGATCCTAGGTAGCCAATCTGTGGCTAGACAATGCCTAATGGCCACCATCTGGAATCAGTCCAAGGCCGAGCCCTTAGCGCCTACTGATGGAGACTTATAGCAATTAAGAGTTCTGGCATTGCCTGTCGATGGGTTAGCCGAGGAGGCAAAATGTGAAGATTTGGAAACAACTGTGGTTGGTGATGATCCGGAGATGTTCTTCCAGATCAGGCCTCAGCTGCCTCCTCTAGAGAAGGAAGAGCTGATAGAATTCCTAAGAAGAAACATTGATGTATTCACATGGAATGCTTACGAGGCCCAGGGGTGGATCCGAGCTTCATCTATCATAATTTAAATGTTAATCCCTCTGTCACCCCCAAAAGGCAACCACCTCGGCGCTCATCCAAGGAACATACTAATGCTATCAGAGACGAGGTGATGAAACTTAAGCAGGCGGGGGCTATCAAGGAGGTGTTCTACCCAGAGTGGCTGGCCAATACTGTGATGGTAAAAAAGAAGAGTGGAAAATGGTGGGTGTGCGTAGACTTCACAAATCTAAATAGGGCGTGCCCAAAGGATCTTTTCCCCATACCTAAGATAGACTAGCTGGTGGACGCCACTGTGAGCCATCCTCGGATGAGCTTCTTGGATGCCTTTCAGGCATACCACTAGATACCACTAGCATTGGATGACCAAGAAAAGACAGCTTTTGTCACCTCCATAGGGAACTTCCACTACAAAGTAATGCCTTTTGGCTTGAAAAACGCGAGGTCAACCTATCAAAGGATAATGATTAGGATGTTTGAACCTAAACTGGGTAACAGCATCGAGGTTTATATAGACGACATGGTAGTGAAGAGTAAGGTAGTGTCCGAGCATGTGGGAGATCTCGGAAACATTTTTGAAATTTTGAGGGAGCACAAGTTATGCCTTAACACTTCCAAATGCTCTTTTGGTGTGGGATTAGGCAAATTTCTGGGCTACGTGGTTACTCATCGCGGAATCAAAGTTAATCCTGATTAGATTAAGGTAATTAACAGCTTACAACCACCTCAGAATCCCAAGCAAGTCTAGAAACTAACCAGAATGACTGCAGCCTTGAACCGGTTTATCTCTCGGTCGACGGATAGGTGCAAGCCCTTCTTCCTACTGATGAACAAGTGGAAGGGGTTTGAGTGGACCAAGAAGTGTGCCTTAGCCTTCTAGCAGCGTAATGATTATCTCTCTCAGCCACCTATCATGTCCAGTCCTAAAATGGATGAGGTCTTGTTTGTCTATATTGTTGTGGCCAATCATGCTATAAGTTTGGTCCTAATACAAGTTGATAGCAGCATACAAAGGCTAGTTTATTATGTGAGCAAGTCACTATGTGAGGCCAAGGTTTGTTATCTGCCATTGGAAAAAGCCATTCTAGCGGTGGTATATGCTACACACAAACACCCCCATTACTTCTAAGCACATACAGTAGTTGTCCTAACTCAACTCCTACTCAGAGCCTTACTCCAAAGTGCTGATTATATGGGGAGGATTGCTAAATAGGGGACAATACTGGGGGCTTTCGAAATTAAGTACATGCCCTGCACTTCTGTCAAGGGTCAAGTCCTCGCAGATCTGGTTGTCGAGTTTACTGAATCCACATTAGAAGAAGAGGCGGAAGCACAACATATGGATGAAAAATCGGTTGACATGATCTCCCAACAAGGTCCCTTATCCTGGAAAGTATACTTTGATGGGGCGGCAAATCAGAAGGGTTCTAGAGTGGGACTAGTACTAGTATCCCCCGAAAAGATCACTATTGAGAAGTCATTAAGGCTGGACTTCTCGGCCACAAATAACAAAGCTGAATATGAGACTCTGCTGATGGGAATGGTCATGGTTCAGAAATTGGGCAGAAAAGTGGTAGAGATGTTCTCGAACTCAAGATTAGTCGTCGGCCAAGTGAAGGGAGAATTCGAAGCAAGAGATGAAAGAATGCAGGGGTACTTGAGTCAGGTTAGACACCTACAATCAGGGTTCGAATCTTTCAACCTGTTGCACATCCCTGGAAGTGAAAACACACATGTTGATTCCCTAGCCACACTTGCGACTTCCTCGGCATAAAGTCTACCTCGGGTCGTCCTTGTAGAAGATTTATACAAACCTGCAAGGCTCAAGGAAGAGGTGGTCCATGTGTACCAAGTTAAAGTAGGGCCTAGCTGGATGGACCCTGTGGTACTATTCTTGAAGGAGGATATCCTGCCCAAGGAGAAATCAGAAGCAGAAAAAATGCGTAGAACGGCCCTTCGTTTCTAGCTGTCCGAGGACCAAAAGTTATATAAATGATCATTTTCTAGGCCATAACTGCTATGCATACACCCTGAGGCAACAAAATTACTCCTTGAGGAGTTACATGAGGGAATTTATGGGAGCCACACCGGAGGTAGATCTTTGGCGCACAGAGCCATCACTTAAGGCTATTGGTGGCCTAATATGCAAAGGGAAGCACAAGAATAAGTAAAGAAGTGCGATCAGTGCCAAAGATTCACACCAAACATACACTAGTTGGGAGGAGTCCTTAATCCATTGTCCAGCCCTTGGCCATTCGCTCAATGGGGTTTAGGCATTATGAGCCATTTCCCCAAAGCGGCAGGAAACAAGAGATACCTGCTGGTCGACATAGACTACTTCACTAAGTGGGCTGAGCCCCTAGCAAACATCAGAGACATGGATGCCAAGAAGTTTGCGTGGAAGAACATCGTCATACAATTCGGAGTCCCTCGTACCCTCATCTCGGACAACGACCTTCAGTTTGATAGCAAATCTTTCAAGAGATACTGCTATAACTTGGGAATTACAAATAGATATTCTATCCCAGCCTATTTCCAAGGGAATAGACAGGTTGAGGCTGTTAACAAGGTCATAGTAAGTGGACTCAAGAAGAGGTTGGATGATGAGAAAGGAAAATGGGTGGAAGATCTGCCACATGTCCTCTAGACCTACCAAACCACGTCCCGTAGATTTGCCAGGGAAACCCCCTTTTTAATGACTTACAGGGCTGAGGCTGTTATTCCTTTAGAAATCGGCTTCCCTACAATGAGGACTAGCTCTTTCAATTTGAGCAATAACAACGAGTTGCTAGAAAAGAGCTTAGACTTTATTGAAGAAAGGAGAGGGAATGCAATGGTTCAATTGGCATACTACCAACACAAACTCAAGCAAGGTTATGATGCCAATGTAAAACTAAGGCCCTTAAAGCCTAGCGACTTAGTATTAAGAAAAGTTCTAGGTACTGCAAAGAACCCAGTGTGGGGAAAGTTAAGGCCCAATTGGGAAGGACCGTATCGCATCACCTTGGTGGCTGGTATAAGAGCGTATTTTCTAGAAGACTTAGATGAACATGTAATACCGCGCCATTGGAATGTAAACAACCTGAAAATGTATTATTATTAATGAAAGTTTCCTTTATCAATATGTCCAGTCGTTGTATAAATGCGTTGTATTTCTTGTTATTCTTTCTTTTATAAGTGTTTAAACAGAACTTTAGTTATGCCTGAGTTCTCGAACCAGATGTTTTGGAAAAATTAACACTCTATGACATCTTTTATAAGTGTTTAAACATAACCTTAGTTATGCCTGAGTCCTCGGACTAGATGATTTGGGGAAATTAACATTCTATGACATTTTTTATAAGAAACTTAGTCATGCCTGAGTCCTCAGACCAAATGCTTTGGGAAAATTAACACTCTATGATATCTTTTATAAGTGTTCAAATAGAACCTTAGTTATGCCTAAGTCCTCGGACCAGATGATTTGGGAAAATTAACACTCTATGACATCTTTTATAAGTGTTCAAACAGAACCTTAGTCATGCCTAAGTCCTCAGATCAGATGCTTTGGAAAAATTAACACTCTATGACATATTTTATAAGGGTTCAAATAGAATCTTAGTCATGCCTAAGTCCTCAGACTAGATGCTCTGTGGAAATTAACACTTTATAACATCTTTTATAAGTGTTCAAACAGAGCCTTAGTCATGACTGACTCCCTAGACCACATGCTTTGGCTAAATTAATATTCACTAGCATCTCTCTAAGTGTTAAATAGAATCCTAATTATGCATGGCTCCTCGAGTCACATACTTGGAAAAGGTTAACGCTGTGATACCTGCTGGTTTTTTACTAAGTGTCAGAGCAGATCTAGGGCTATACTTAAACTCCTCGAAATAATGGCTTTAAATGAGTTGAAGTCCTTGTACATTTATCCAAATGATGAGCAAGATGAAAGTTGCCTCTCCCTCTCATTTCTCCCAAAGCATACTATTGTTAGAATTTGTTGAGGGTAATAGTAATAAGCTTTAAAGCACACGACAATAAAGGTACAAGAGATAAAAAGAAAAACATTTTTCATTCAACAAAAAAAGGGAATACATTGTCTGAAGGCAGAACGCCATGGCAAAATTTATACCCAAAAAAAAAAAAAGTTATGCAAAAGAAAATCCTATATCTGGGATTCTAGGCCTTGTCTTGGGGAGGGTCTTCCTTAGGATCAGCAGCTTTGGAATGGACATCACCAGCTTTAGACTTAACCTTCGTGTCCTTGGCCTAGGCGACCACATCCCTGATTGTAAAGGTGTCCTTGGAGGGCTTGTCCTTCATTGGTGGCTGAGCCTCCTTACCCACACTAGCCTCTTCAGGAACTTCAGCATCAGGAAGTGGAGCTTAGGTGGGAGGGAGCTGCTCGGGAGGAGGGTCCGACTCAGGAATTTCTCGAATATCCACTAGGAAGAAGATATTCTCGGCCCTCCTCAGCTTAGAGTCTACAAGGACTCCTGCTTGGTCCATCGGCACTCCCTAAGACTTGGTGCAGTAGTCCTTGCATACTACGACCACCTCCTCTAACAGCTGGGTCTCCGTGTCCCGCACCCCACGTTCGTAGGATGCCTTCACCGCGGCCTCAACGGCTTCCCTGGCCACCCGAGCTGCATCTTTGACTCTCTGCAGCTCTGCCTTAAGGTCCAAAACTGACTTTTTTTCGGTGGCCAGGTTTAGCTCTATTGTGTAGAGTAATTTACACTGGTCCTCGGCTTGGTCCTCAGCGGGTTTTAGGCCAGCCAAGGCACTCAGACGCTCCTTTTCTGACTCCTTCAGCTTATTGGTGAGTTCTATGTGCTTATCCTTAAGGGCTCCCAACATCTTCTCAACATTAGCTTGGGAGTAGGCTTCAACATTAACTTCATCGCTAGCATTCCTAACCCACTCTTTGGCTGCTAAAACTTGTTGAGTGACCTGCATGATAATAGCAAAGCGGTCTATTATATATACATGTGAATAGATGTGCATCTAAATATTCGATGAAAAAGAATACTAGTTGGCTTACCATTGCAAGGTCCCTTTTCAATGACGTGAAGAGGTCAGCTTGCCTGGTACGCCTGAGGCCCTCCATGTCTCTAGGAAGGAGAAGAGGTTTCTTTAGAGCCTCGGTGAGGACGACGGTGTGCCCCCTTTGAGATTCCCAGAGCATGGCATCCCAAGGGATGGGAGCACCCTCCACCTCTACCCGAGGGGCCCAAGTGCGCTGCCCTCGGTGTACTTCGACTTCATCCCGACTGTCCACCAATTTGGCCCTTTTGTCCTTGGGGTCCTTGGACTTCTTCTACTGCTTGGTGCCCTTTTGAGGTCCTGCCTCACCTTCCTCTAGGTCCTTTACTGGCCTCTTCTTCCTTAGGTTCGAAACGGCCTTTAATCCGAGGTCAGTAGGGAGCGAAGGGGGAGGAAGAGGAAGAGGAAGGTTGGGAGTAACCTGGGTCTTAGGGACTTCTTTCGAAGTTTGTCCCTTGTTCCTATTGGCCATTAGGCCCCTTAAGCTGGTCCTCTGCTTTAGGTCTATGCCTTCTTCTTCGACTTTCGAGCTGGTGTTGATCCAAGCAACTATCAACTTTAGAGAGTGTGCAGCAGAAAGTCGGTCAAAATCAGCTTTAGAGTCCAAGAGTTCTACTGGCCTTGTTGGCACTTCACCTTCCTCAACAAAGCAGAATCGATCAATCTCGGCCTTGAGGGATGAGTGCATAAAAGCTACCTCCTCTCTTGGAGCGGCTACTTATTGAAGGATGTGTTGAATGGGCAGCTAAATGGGTAGAAGGTCTCTCTGAGCCAAAAACCGCGGCTTGGAGACGACTATCCGAGCCAACCTAGAGCTTCCATCCCTTATTGCCTGGCCTACGTCCTAAAATATATGGGACAGGGGCACGTAGTCCAAAATCAAGTAAGCGGCCCATAGCTATTCGTCTTCACTCACTAATATCTTTGACCTCAGAAGGTAGTTGAAAGCCGTAACGTTGGTCAAGCTGATCCTCGGAGCAACGTGGTTTTTATCTGCAAAAACATTCGAGAAGGAAATCGTGGTCAGACCAATGAAAAATTATCATCAGAAGAAGATTAAGTGTTAAAAATGAATAAGAATAGAAGGGCTAAATCCCTTGCCCAGAGAAATTAATCCTAGTGTATCCCACTTGGCTCTCCTGCCCGAGTTGGGCAAGGAAGACCGTCGTGCCACTCCCTGGACGCGACCAGATAATCGTCCTTCAGGCCTTTGTTGGACTTAGGAAGGCAAGATATCAACCTAACGATGTCAGACCGAGACTTGAGGTAATATCCCATGCTAGCAAGGGAATGACACTCGTACATATGAACGACATCGTGCCATGTGAGCCCTAAGTTCATCTGGTCGTTTAGCCCATCTACGCACCCTAGGACTCTAAATAGGTTGGGAGTGCACTGATGGGGACAAAGCTTGTGATTGAGCAGGTAGTCTCTGGTTATCCTACCCATGGGAAGTGTCATTCCTCCCTCTATAAAGGCGATCATTGGAATGACAACTTTGCCCTCCCTTTTATCTGTGTATATTCAGTTTAGGGGACAATATTGCAAGCCCACTCCCTGTGGGATATGGTATTTGGCCCTAAAACCCTCCATACTGGTCGGAGAGTCTACTAAGTGCTTGAATCTACCTATCTAAGCAAATGTAGATGACGCAAAGGGATTTTTTTAAAAAAGACAAAAGGCCGAGGAGGATGGCCGAGGAGAAAAAGAAATTTGGAAGAGATAGTTACTTACAAAAGCAAACGAGTGTACTAAAATCTGAACCTTTAGTAAAATCTTTTGATAAATTCTTGAGGAAAAGAGTTAGGAAAACTCAGGAGTGTAGGGATGTTCAGTGAGTTGGAGCGCTTGAAATCTTTGAAGAACTTGAAAATTCATAAAGTAAAGGGAGAACGATTTCCCTCGAGGCTTTATATAGAGGGAGAAAATTAGTGGGAATTATCCCTCTCAAAATTCCAAGAGAAAGATCAGCCGTTGGATCTGTGCCTTGTTATTAGATTTGGAGGACAGAGCGCCACCTGGAGTAATTAATGACGCATCGCAGGTTTTGAAGCGTCAGTAGCAATCATGGGACGCGCAAAACGGTGATCTCACACGTGTGCACCAGAGAAATGAATGGTCTTGTCTCTTAAATATCAAAACCCCACTTTTTCTCCTCGGATGAGAGGGAAAAACCAAAGTTTTTAGGGGCTATTGTAGGGACAAGGGCCTAAAATTATGTATTGGGCCTTGGGCCTTATCCGAGGATGTTGGCATGTTTGAGGAGGGATAAAAAGTTATGAAGGACTCCAGTTTAGAGTCTCCTAAATGTTAAAGGAGTGGAAGGCGGTCCGAGGAGGAATTCCTCCTCGGCTATGATAAATATGGCCCAAATATGCATTCCAAACAAGTAAGGTGACCTTCCAAGAGGCTCCCGTGATAGGGACGAACATACGTGAAGGAAGGAAACTCAAAAATATTTAAAGGAAAGCTATTACCACCGCATTAAATGCACTGCGGCTACTTTTCTGGCCACATTTATGTGGAGAAGACCCCTGAACAATGTTGTCTTAACTACCACAACTCACAGAGAGTCAAAGGAGGTGTCTGATAGGACAGGTACTCGAGTAAGGGTGCAAATGATCAAAAAGTGTAGGGTTAAGATGATACAATGGGAGATATATAATGCAAGAAACCCTCCATGAGAAGGGGATCAGAAAATTAAGAAAGAAACATTGTAACAACCTAGAACCAGACTTGTAATAAAACTTCACAAGCAATATATAAGAATCTGTCTCCTCAGATTTGGCTAAGGACGTTTTTTCTTTAGTGAACGTCTATTATCTTCCTTTCATTGTCATCAAAATCTACTTGCTTGTTATTTAATTTACTAAAGCCCAGTTTTCTAACCCATCCTCTACAAATTTATTGTTTTGGGTTTTTTGGGCCTAAATCCATATCCTTTTGGGCTAGGAGTTTAAATCTAGTCCATACAATTATTATCGCTTATCCATCCATAAAATTTGTAGTTAAACCCCCTCTAAAAAGACATAATTTTGGGGTTTTTTTTTTCCAATTTTCTATACTAAAAATTTAGTTATATTAAAAAATTAAAAATATAGCCCTCATGAGTCTCGCTTACGTGTGTGAGAGAGTAATTTTTGGCAAGACCATCATCCACCACCATGAGCGGCTTGTCAATGTAGAGGGGACGAAGAGAGGATCTACTTTGAGATCAAGTGGGTAGAGTGAGTCAAATATATCCGAAATTATCCATGTCTCAACCTAAGGGTTCTTTGAAGGTTCTCAATGCTTTACTTTGAAAGTAAATTAGTTTTCGAACTCGCTTCAAAAGCCTGGGTGGATCTTTGAAGAGGTATTAGACAAGTTGGGATTCGATTTTAAACTGAAAAATTAGCTAAAATTGATTTTAAAAACTAGACACATCCATTTTGGGTGGTGACAGAGAAGAGGAAGAGAAGAGGAAAGTAAGCCACATTTGGCAAGCTTTTGGTTGTAATTTGAATTGTGAAATGGAGTTTTAGAAGTGATTTGTTTTGTGTAGAGTTTGGGATATGTTTGGTTTGCTTGTTCACATTTTTTTTTTTTTTTGTCTTCTTGTGAGTCTATTTGTTTCCCATGAAAATAGCATTTTCCAAATTGTTGGCTTAATCCACCTTGAGGTTGAGTCTGATAATGGGGATATGGTCACCAATTGCATTTTGATGAGTTACGAATTTTAATGAAAGATTGAGTGGTTGGACTAGGACTAACGGTAATAACATATAAGAACTTAATAAAGTAAAATGACAAAAATCAAATTTAAAGGACTAAAATGACAATTGACTAGATTTAAATGGTGTAATTTCAATTTTTGCCAAAAATAAAAAGCAACAACCCTTAAATTAGCTAGAATTTGTGGTTGTGCACCCTTTTGATTGCTGCCTCTAGAGTCTAGAGCACTATTACCTTATTATGAGTTATGATTACAGTAGAATTGAAAGACTTTATGAAAAAAAGAAAAAAAGAAAGACCAGCCGTTAATTGCGGGCACTGTAATAAAAGAATCACACAACTAGTCAAATTATGTTACTTATTATGTTTTTGTCTGAAGTAGGATTACAAAACAAGCTAATCCTCTCATCGTTTAGAAACTCTCAATTTGGAATAAAGGTTAGAGTAAGTTGGGATCTTAAAAAAACATCACTAATTGGACTAAGCGATGTCTCCACATGTTAATTGACCGATTAGCATGTGAGAGAGTTTTTAGAGATAAGTGCAACCGATTAGTCGTTTTCATTACTTACTGGAAAATAAAAATTAAAAATTAAAAATTAAAAAGGGAATAGTCAACTAGTCATTCTCATTATTAAAAATATCGGATATATATTTATATGTGAAAGGAGTAACCAAGGAAGGTCCACATGGGGTTGGCAAGTGAATAAGCATTCAGTATTCACTGTTTAATTTAATAATCACAAATTTCAAACTCAGCTCCTAAAAAAATAAAATAAAATAAAATCCTTTGAATATGGACATGGTTTCAGTTGCATCAAAACAAGCTACCATCTTATAGGTACAATTTTTTTACAACAAATTTCATAATTGTTTAGGTGATTGATAGTGAGCGATGGATAAAATTGACACTCATGAAATCACTTTTTTGTTTTTTTCCCCTTGATAGATAAAAATGACACTCATAAATTCACAATTTTTTCTTTACCATTCATAGTGGACTAATCATCATGAAATTTGTTATGAAAAAAAAAGATTAGCATTATATATTTTCTTTTATTAAACAAATTGCTTCAACTTAGTTGACTAAGAAATATATAATGACTTTGTTTTTTAGTTTTTTCTTTTGATTTGTTGCAAGAATATATTGAGATTGTTTTGATTGCAACAAAACAAACTCCAATAATTTATGTAGCCGGCTACATAATAACAGAACTTGTCACTAATTAAACCAGCAACTTTCGACTTCACTGCCACTGGTGTGATGACTTCTTATCACTAAATCACTTTCTTAGTTTTCCTACACTCCAAAAGAAAAAGAAAAAGAAAAAGAAAATCCTCCAATGACCCGCAGAATCTTTATTTGAATACCTACCCTTTTGCACTCATACTATCTTCTTTTTTTTCTTTTCTTAATTTTTATTTTAATCCACTCTCACCGTCTTACGATGACTTAGATACACACAGTAATGGAGATGATACTTCATTACATTTTGTATTGTTTTTTAAAGTGATTATTATTGCTACGAACTAACCTACACCAATTGACATTTAAAAATTCCATAAACTTACCTACGTAGTTTCAATCTTCAAACAAATAGCCAAGTGATTATTCCAACCAAATCATCCTGACTGAGTTCGATCCTCTGCTACTGTGCTACATCAAGTTCTTGACGATCATTAATTAACTTGTTACTTAAGATCTAAACCACAAGGCCATGATTCATCCACCATACTTATCTCCTTAGAACTCAAGACGTACACAAACATACAAGCTATATATGAAAGAGATCTTATATATGTACATATTTAAATTCTTCAGCTACCCAAAATTATATACACAATCAATTTTCTTGATGGGTCAGTGGAACACATTATCTTACAATTTTATTTCTTGTAAAGTTCTTTGACTTAAATTTGGTTTACAATCTGCACTTCACATTTTTCTTCAGTTTAAGGTCATTACCAGCTTGGTTTTGTAGTTCAATAATTGATATCCTCCTGCATGATAACAACTTGAAAAAACCCTAATTCTTGGTTGGGCCATTTTCTTAATTTCTGCTAGCGGTATTACAATGCCACCTTCACTCTTTTACGCTTTTCAATCAAATTCTTGGGGTTTATTTTATTTTTATTTTTATTTTTTTAAGTCGGTTTTGCTTAATAAAATAGTTCGTGCTCAGTGCTTATAATTAAGGGAAATAATATGTCTACAACATTTTTACAACAAATCCTAAATGGCAGGTTGTTACTAGTTATTATTGTTGGGGCAAAAAAGTAATGTTAGTGTTAATTTCAAATTTGAACAAATAACAACTAATCACCTGTGATTTGTTGTAAAAATGTTGTAGACGTAGCATCTCTCATTAATTAATTCAGATAACATTTACAACTTTTACGGACTTATAATTAATTCTAATCTATATGAAATGTACCACCTTTATTTTTTTTAAACGATAAAGTGGTAAACAACTTTTTTTTTTTTTAGGAAAAGTGGTAAACAACCTACTATATAAGGATGAGGGTGAGATGAACACTAATTTGATTTTTTTTTTTTTGGAGGGTCAACACTAATTTGATTGGTAAATTAAGGGTTCTAGTTAAATTTTTTTTGGTAACATTGCACAAAGAGTGGAGATTTGAATCCTAAGCAATACCAGTAAATCACAAAAGTCTTGATTAGAAGTCCTTAACACAATTACTAGATCTTTATTTTTTATTTTTTAAAAGTGATTTACTAATGTGTGCCCTTAGGGCATACATTAGTAAACCATTTTAGAAAACTTTTTTTTTAATGAAAAAACGAAAAAGAAATTAACTGTTTTGACAGTCTTTTTAATTCCTCATATAAGTTTTCCCAAAATGAATAGTTAATGTGTGCCCTAAGGGCACACATTGACCGGACCCTTTTTAAAATTCTAGATTTGTAAGCTTTGCATTTTTATTAATCCTTTATTTTTCTTTTTTCTTTATGATAGATCAATCCTGACTAGTAATAAATGGATCTCAAACATAAATATAATCTATGTCAAATCCATAAATATTTTCACATAATTATTAATGACTCGGATCTTAATAGTATACTAATTACTAAGTACTAGTTTTATTTATAGACCAAATGGTCTCCCTTTATGTAGCACCCTCAATCAGTAATTATTATTACTTCTGTCTTAGTTTGTTTGTTCTTTATTCCATTTTAGGATGTTCCAAAATATTGTCATGTTTCTAAAAATAAAAATTATTAGTTTACTAATGTTCCTATTATACCCCTACTTTATTTTCAAAACTATTTGAAAAGAAAACTAACTAATATTTAAAAAAAAAATCTAATTTAATTGGGGCACCTTTTTAGTTGTCTCATTAAGAATAATTCTTTTTAAAAATTTTGATAAATTTATTTAAGGATAGTTTTGTAAACTTATACATTTTTATAAGACAGACAAGACAATAAATGATGTTTCCTTAAAAAGTTTGACTTTTCAAACAGGACAAACAAATTGGGACGGAGGGAGTATTATTTTGTCAATCAATCAGTAATTCAATTGTTGCCTTGTTGATTTTTTTTTCCTTGATATCTTATTTAACTATCAGAGATTTTATCAATTAACATGGACAGAGCCATTTATGGACTGGGGGGCAATGGCCCCCCCCTAATTTAAAAAAAAAATAATATAATTATATAACTATCTATTTAGGTACTAATTTTAGCAATTTTGTTCAATAAAATTACATTTTGTCCCCTTAATGATCATAATAAGAGAAATGCTACAGTTACAAACTTTTTTATAATATTTTTGCAAATTATTGAGGTAGTAAATTCTTACTGGTTTGCATCTGGATTCATCATTTACATCACTTTTTCACTTACTAATAACCACTAATCACAACAACAATTTGTAAAAAAATTTGTAGATCTAGTATTTTCTTCCTTTTAAAGTCCATAATAAAATTTATAGACCTAAAATCTAAATATATATACACACACACACACAAGCCCAAAATATTAGCCCAACAACAAAAATTACTGATAGGCGATTGCAAAGCTAATTTTTTTTTTTTAAGACTAATAAACTAATTTCACAAAAAACAAACAACTTAGCCCTTTAAAAAACTTTAAACAAAATAATCTTGTCCTTACCAACAAAAGACACGTTCTACACACACATAAAAAAATAATAATAATAAAAGAAAACCTTTGTCGGCTAAGCAGTAGAGCCAAAAACCGAAGCTACTGCATGTAGCTAACAATAAAACCGCCCCCCTAACTCCAAGTCCTAGTTTCATTCTTGTCAATTAAGCTAACTAGAACCCACTGTCTTTTTTTTTTTTTTTTGAGAAGAGCCTTGTTGAGTTCATGATCTTTTCACTAGCTGCTTATTTTATGAATTTCAATTGACCATGCTTTTACTTAAGTGGGGAAAAATAATTTTTTTTTTTTAGAAATAATTACAACATGCTGCTAACCCCACAGCTCGAACTCTTTCCCTCCTAGACCCCTAAGCACTTTGTACATGGGGAGATGCTAATTCAATTACAAGGCCTTTGGCGGGAAAAAATAGTTAAAAAAGAAAGAAGTATGCTTTAGTTTATTTATTTTAAGAATCGTGCTTTAGGTTAATTATACATACACAATGTGTCTAACAACGCTCTAAACTTTTATTATTATTATTATTATTTTAGAAGAACCACACTGTAAACTGATTATTGAAGAAAAAAAATTACATTAAAAATTTAAAACCATGATTATTAGGTCTTGCTCCGTTGACTCTAGAGTCTTGAGACTTTGAGAACTACAAACGTAAATCTAGATGCCGCAATTTTACACGGTTTCTACAAATGCTTGCACATAAAGCAACTGACTTTACTCCATGTTTGGCCTTTGACCTATAATAAGTCATGCCTGGGATGTTTTAATTTAACCATTTTTTGCTCACTGTACATTGATCCATAAATAAAACTAAAAAAACAATGATTGTACACTGAAATAGTTTAAAGTTATTAAAGCATTTAACTTTAAAAAGATTAAAAGTATATTTTGTCCCCAACTTTCAAAATTAATTTTATTTTTGTCATCAAAGATTATGTAATTTCATCTTCTTCTTTTTTAACACATTTCAATATTATCCTTATTATCAAATTATCAATTGACTCACATAAGAGACCGACGTGCCTAATGGATTACTCATGTGTCATGTTAAGTAGGTTACTTATAAAAAAAAATGTATAATTTCCCTAAAAAAAACTATGTCAATAATTTAAATGGCAACAAAAAAACCAAGTTAATATGCCTTATTTTTAGACATGGCAAAACAGGATAGAATTTTCTGACCCAACTTGTTTGATTCGCAACCCGTTTGACCTGCTTAAAAATGACCTGTTTTGACCGGTGACTCATTTTGACCCACGACCCGACCTCGACCTCGACCCGACCCGACCTCGACCCGACCCGTCCATTTTGCCAAGTCTACCAACGTTGAGTGGATTGAGATTAAAGTGTAATTCTTATAAAATATTTACTTATTCTTCTTCACTTAATATGTTATGTACTTTATTATAGTTTGTCATTCTTTACTTGTCATCTTCATTTTCTCTTCTTACTTTAAACAAATTGAAAATTATACCAAGATTAGCTTCTAAAAAGCTAGAACAAGAGTTGCACCAAATTTGGGTATCAAGTGTTTGGTAGTAATTGGTAAGTGGTAACAATATTACCAGTGAGAATCTAATCACAGTTAAGGAACTCAGAAACAATTGACAAATTGCATCTATTTCCCAAAACAAAAAAAAAAATTTGTTTGAAAAATACGGGTCAACTCGACCTATCCCGCGACCCGACTCGAACCGCGACCCGATTGACCTGCAACCCGATTAACCCATTTAAAAATGACCCGTTTTGACAAGCAACCCGATTGACCCAACCCGACCCGACTCATCCGTTTTGCCATGTCTACTTATTTTGGATAATAATCTCCTCTCATAAGTATATAAGTTTAAAGAAGACGAATGTGTTTAATGTTACAATGATTTCTCTTTATGGTTTCAGTAAATCAAGAAAAATCAAATAAGGCAAGTTATGGGCAACTTAGGCGATCTTCTAATAGTGTTAACACATTAATAACAGACTCTATATTAAGCTGATTGGAGATAAGAACTATAAGAGTTAATATAGTTCAAGCTATGACTTTTCTATAATTTAATAATTATTAAATACATAAAATGTGAATTGGATAATAAATTACGGTTTGTTAATGTAAAATATTGTAACTCAATTGGCTGAAAACTTTTGGCATTTTTAAGGAAGATATATAAAGTTGAAAAGAATCAAAACTCCCTAATTTCAATTATTGATATATTAGAGGGGGGGTGGGGGGGGGGGGGGGAACTTACAATCCACCAATCTCCAATAAAATTGAACTCCCTGGTCTCAGTTATTGATATATTAAAATAAATAAATAAAAACCTTACAATCCACCGATCTCCAATAAAATTTTGGTTGTTTTTAATCACTGTGTAATCAAGGGTAAAAAAGATTTTCGCTTAAATTTAAATGAAAAAACAAAACAAAAAACGAAATAAAGAGGGGGGTGGGGGGGAGAGAGGAGCGTAAGTCTGTAAGAAGCCTCCAAAGTATAATAATATAATAATAATAGAAGACAAACTCTAGAAGACAAAGTCAAAGAAGTGTGAGGTAAAAATATAATAATAATAGAATGCAATGAGGCGTGTCAGCCGCCTTGGACCTCTGGTCAGGTCTGGCCCAAAACCGTAAATATAACTTATAACCTTTGACAAATATTAAAAAAAAAAATTTTGGGATAATATATGAAATATTATCACAACCCCATAATCTTTTCAATATGTTCAAATCAAGCTTGGACAAATAATTATGGCATATTTGGTATATGTATTTAAATAATAATTTTTAAATTTTTTTTAAAATTTATAAAAATAAAAAATTATGTAAAAATATGTATAATATTATTTAAAAATTAAAAAGACATATATAAATACATATATAAGACTCTTAAAAAGTTTGAAAAAACAACTCATTCCCACTTAACTGTGACAGAATTCTTTATGCGCGTATTTCTGGTTACCCATCAAATCAAAATTACATCCAGATCCCACTGGTTGTTACACTATTTATAAACTGTATAAAATATTGCAACTTGCCAAACCTAGGACTTGGTTTTTCTTTTTATGATTGAATAGGACTTGGTATTTGGTCTTCTTTCTTTGGTTATATTAGGAATTTGGGACAATTGGGTTAGGCTTTGTTAGTGTCTAACTATTTTGTCAACTGGTTCTCCACTCTGCCTAAGTAGAAGGGTATTCAATATTCAAACCCATAACACAAGGCAACAAGTCCTTTCATTTCCTTTGTGTTCTACTGGTTTTTTTTGTCAAAAATTTGTATTTTTTCCCCCTGAGATGGAGAGCCTTTTGGGTCTGCTTAGGATTCATGTCCATAGAGGGGTGAACCTTGCAGTCAGGGATGTCAGAAGCAGTGATCCTTATGTTGTTATCAAAATGGGCAAGCAGGTAAAAAAACATTTAAGCTATTTTGGCGTTTTCTTGCTTCTCTGTATGCATTTCTTTGTTTCTGGGTTTTTAGGTTTTGATGGTCTTCTCTTGGGACTTATAACATGTTTTGCTCCATTCTTGTTTTTGTGTGAAAACCGCAATCTTTTATGATTGATTGCAAAGGGCTTGATCTAATTTTTGTATTTTAGTAGTATGGTTTTTGGTATTGAACTTCAAAGCATTTTAGATCAAAGAAAATTTAATGTAAAGCTTGCAAGACTTGTCTGAGTATGTCCTTGGTCAACGTGTTTCTAGATGGGTTCTAAATAGCTCAATAAGTAAAATCAATAAAAAATTTGAAGCTCAAATTCTGTCTAAATTAAAAATATTTTGATCTGACAAAGGGTTAGCAAACACGGTTAAAACTATTTTAAAAATAAAAGTCAAAACTGTCAATTTTGCTCTTAATCTTAGTATAGTACCCCTATCGGAATTCGCGCCTATAATGACGGGTGATTTTCTCTACTTTTTAGATTTAAAATTTTCTCAAATGATTTTTTTTTTTAAAATTGTGCTACCATTTTACTCAACTGATAAATACTGTAGTATTTATTTTCTTTTTCTAAAAGCCAAAAAATTATTTAAAAAAAAAACTGAGAAATAATTAGACAAGGATTAGGTTCTCTTTATATAAAAAACCAACTAATTTGTGTATTGCTCCAATGATAAAAAGTAACTACTATTGAAAGTAGGCAGAATAACTGAATGAGAGAATCAAATCCTATTTTTATATATATATATATATATATTCTTTTTCTCGTTGAAGTATTTGCATCTGAAATTAGGCTTTGTATGTTTGTGTCTCTCGCTCTCCTAGTTACTGCCAGTCGACACCACTGTTTGCTTGTATGGTTATATCTGGACAACAGTAATCAAAACCATGGCTATCAAACTTTTTGTTTGGTTCCACTTCCCCACACCCATAGGAAAAAAAAATAAATCACCCGAGCTAAATACTTTTTTTATAGTTGAATACTGAGAAACATACCCAATCTTTTGAATCTCTCTTTCTTTTTCCTTTTTTTTTCTTTTTTTATAAAATTAAATTTTAATTTCTTCCCCTATGTGTTTTATTAATAAGCAAATATTAGAAAACATACATTGTATTTTTTATCATTCTCACAGATTTGAAATAGCACATGCTACAGTGCACTTGTAAAAATTTAGCATTTAGCACATTTTGTGCTAGTGCCCTCGTGTGTGAAAAAAGAAGCAACTGTTTAGGCTTTTGATGCTAGTTATTTAAACTGATTTGTTGTAAATGGTAATATCTGATGCAGAAGCTGAAGACTCGTGTAGTGAAGAAGGATATCAATCCAGAGTGGAATGAAGATTTGACTCTTTCTGTAGCTGATCCCAGTCTTCCAATAAAGATTGTAAGTGTTATAGTTCTTGTGACATTGAGCTCAATTAAATAGTAAACCTGCTATTATCATGATATACATGTTATGTTAAAGGAAATGTAGTTGCATTGTTCATTCCATGATGCAACAGAAGAAATCTACAACATGTTCAATATCAGCATGTAATGATATTTAAATCATACTGTTAAATAAGCACCTGAAAAAAAAATGCAGTACAAATGAGGTTAATTTTACTCAGGAATGAAATACTGTCTCTAGAGCATGATACCCTAAACGAATTTTGTTTTATTTTTTATTTATTTATTAATTCTCTACGTAGATATTCTATACTGGAACTTCACTAAATATTTGAATTACCGAATGGAAATTTGGTACTTGTTAATTTTAAGATTCAACCAGAAAATCACCTATTTGTGCTTAAATCATGAATAAATATGTATAAGAGATTTCACTAATAATGTTATGGATATGGTACAAGTGGGATATTAAGTCATAGTCCTATGTACTTAGTTACTTCAATGAGGGAAATGCAAACATTCAATTGATATTCAATCTTCTGAATTCCTTATGATTGCAGTTTGTATACGACAAAGACACATTTTCTCTGGATGATAAAATGGGGGATGCTGAGTTTGAGATTGGTTCATTTCTTGAAGCCTTAAAGATGCGCTTGGAAGGCCTTCCTAATGGAACAATAATTTCGAGAGTACAACCAAACAGGCAAAACTGTCTAGCTGAAGAGAGCTGCATTATCTGGACTGATGGCAAAGCTGTTCAAAATATAGTTCTTAGACTGCGAAATGTGGAGAGCGGCGAGGTGGAACTCCAGTTACAGTGGATTGACATTCCTGGTTCCCGGGGTTTGTAGATCCATCTACTCTATTAATTTAATGGCTCGCTTATTGTAAATACAGGATTGAAGCATCCTTATTTGGCAACAAATGAGGCTGTTCACTTTGTTTCCTTTGTTCATAGATGTTAAAAGAGGAGTGAAATTTAGTAGTGTAATCCACCCATGTATTGTTATCAATCATATGGGATCTGAGTAAACAGAATGGCACAATCGTTTGTTTTATTTTTAATTCTTTTTAATAAAGACGTGGTTATTTGCTAATTTTCCTTTTTCTTCTTGTTTTCTAGTCTATCCATGTGGTGAAATGTCCTAACTGGAGCAATCATAGAATTATTAGTTACCTACTTAATTCATGTTCATGAGTATTTCAACCTTTAAGGCCAAACAACTTGTGGAATATACAAAAGTGCCTGAGCAAGGGTGACGATTCTTCTACCAAACGGGCCTTAACCTCAAGCCTTGCACTTTTTCGGTATTTCCTTGAGTTTATGAATGTTCCAAATATCTAATTGATGCAGGGCATTTCAAGAGGTTGTTTACATGTGCAGCCTAGACACAAAACAAGTAGCAACAGTAGCTAAGTTAGCCGCCACCCTAGCACTCTTGTAACTAACTAGTTACATGATTGATTAAGCATTGGCTAATAGGATTTAGACACTTGTCAATCATCTAGAAGGCTACCAGTGTCAAACAACTAGTATAAGTACTAAAATGTAAGCGCTTTGTAGAGTAGTTTTTCTATGTGAACGAAATAATCCTTTGAAAGCTTTTCTTGAGAACTTTGTGTTCTTTGCAAAGGTGCCTGACTGCCTATTGATTGTTCTAAGCAATTCAGCCCTTTCATTGTTTCTAAACTAGAAAGCTTTAAAATTGCAGGGTCAAACAAACTTGAGGACAAGTTTTCTTTCAAAGAAAGGGAATCCTGATGCAGATGCATCTACATTGGTGTAGCAACAGCATTTGGTGTGCTGCAACAGAATTAAATTAATGATACAAGGCAACTGTATTAGTCTATAACATCATACGAATCTTGTTGCAGCCAAGAGTACAATTTTTGTGGCAGCCAAGAGCACTTGAAGTCAAGTGCTTCTTAAGAGGGAGAGTCTTGATGCAGGGCATTTCAAGAGGCTATTTACATGTGCAGCCTTGACTCAAAACCAGTAGCAACAGTAGCTAAGTCAACAACCACCCTACTCCTCTTCTAACTAACTAGTTAGTTAGTTAGTTGATTAAGCATCCAATAGGATTTAGACACTTGCCAATCATCTAGACGGCTATCAATGCCAAATAACTAGTATAAGTACTAGAATGTAAGCACTTTGTAGTTTAATTTTGTATGTGAGTGAAAATAAGTCTTTGAAAGCTTTTCTTGAGAATTTTGTATTATTTGCAGAGGTGGCTAGCCATCTCTCAATTAGTTCTAACTTCTAAGCAACTCACATCCCATTTAGTTCTAATTCATATCACAGCCCATCATTTTTCCTGCATCGCTAATCAAAGTCAATCATAAACAATCGATGAAGCTTTCTTATATCTAATTTAGAATTTTACATTTTTATGTGCATGACATTAGTTGGTTTGATATGTCCCTTGGAAAATTTTGAATGTTTTACTTCAAAGTATTAAGTGTTTTGGTACTTAGATTCTTGCAATCAACTAAAAACGTAAAAGAAAAGAAATCTTTTTATGTAATCATGTAACTTGTGATGGCTGAGGTAAAAAGAAATTCAGTGTTTTGGCCTCTTTGGACCAAGTTCTGAAAAATCATGAAGTGTGACTTGATTGTTGTTTGGGCAGCGATGGTGACTGAGGATGCTTCCATGAAGGAGCTTTTGTTTCCCTAGCATTGTTTGAGACTTCGAGTTGCCCAAAATAAAGAAAAAGTTTGCTATCTTTTACCATAAAATACCATCATGGCCAAACATTACATAGATGTTTTCCCCTCTCTCTCTCTCTCTCTCTCTCTCTTTTTGTGTGTGTGTGTGTGGGTAGGGTTTTTTTTTTTTTTTTTTTTGTGGGGTGGGGGGGGGGGGGGGGGGTTTGTGAAAAAAGTGGTGAAACAAATGTTATAAGAATTGCAGTCACAAAGAGCAGGTTATAACCTCTTTGTGATGTGAATGGTGAAAAAAAGAAATTACAATTGTGAAAAAAGTTGTGAAAAAAATACAATTGTGAAAAAGTTATGAAATTTTTTATATACAAGTGAAAAAAATTTGTTGTGAGATTTATTTTAAATATTTTTTGCATAATTTGGGAGATTTATTGAAAATAAACACAGGAACATATTAATAGAGTTTTACAACACAAACAGAACAGCCACACAGGACTGAATAAACAAAAAGTAAACTACAATTACACAGTACAAAACAGTAACAGAAACATGAACTAAACACTTGCAGACACTACACGGGATGAGACAACCCATGGAATCCTAATAAAGACATAGGGTCCGTTTGTTTTGGGTGTAAATGGTTTCAGGAAATCATTTTCTGTAAAATGGGCTGTTTGGTTGGTTTTGAAAATAGAATTTTCCGAAAATCATTTTCATTTGACCGTAAAAAAGAAGTTTTGACTACTGAAATTCATTTCCGTTCTTCTTTTCACTTCAAATGATTTCTGGAGAGAGAGAGAGAGAGAGAGAGAGAGAGAGAGAGAGAGAGAGAGAGGAAGAAGAGAAGCCCAGAACGCCTTTGACGTCGCCGGTGAACCCCGAGCTCCAGTCCGACGATTGCACGCAACAGATCGCACCGGTCTCGTCGATCGCAGCACTACGCCGATCGCACCGCGCCTTCGATCTTGCCTCTGCTCGATCTCGCCTCCGCCGCTCGATCTCGCCTTCGACCCATCGATCTTCGACCCAGAGCCTTCGACCCACGAGCCTTTGACTTCGCCGGCGACCTAGAGCCTTCGACTTCGCCAGAAACCCACGAACCGATCTCTTTCTCTGTGTGATTTTGATTTCTATGTGATTTTGATTTTTGTTGTTGTTGTGGTGGTGTGGTGGTGGTGTTGTTTTGGTGGTTGTGGCTTTTGATTGCCGGAGTTTCCTGCCGTGGGTTGAATTGGAGTTTCGGTGGTATGTGGTGTTGGGATTTGGCTGTGATTTGTTATGTGGATTGGGATTTGACTGTGATTTTGAAATTTTCTGTAATAAAATTTGTTTGGATGCTGAGAAAATAGCTAAGAAAATGTGAAAAATTTGTAGGAAAATAACATTTTCAGAATAGAACCAAACACATGAAAATATTTTCAACAACAATTTTCATAATGCAACCAAACACTTGAAAATATTTTCCTTTTCCGGAAAATAGCATTTCCGAAAAATATTTATTTTCCGAAAAATATTTTACGGGAACCAAACACGGCCATAGTAACAAAAAAGGTGGGGCATGTGTCATATAGAATCTCTCTCTCGTTCTGAGATGCTCCCATTTTTGCCAACCTATCCAAACATGCTCAATGGCCCAGCAATCCAAGATTAAGTTAGTAAATTCAAGTGGGCAATCTGTATTATAAATTTGATAAATTGTTAAAAGAATTTGATTCCAAGTTCCCTTTATTTGACTACTCAAGAGTCAAATAAAGGCTGAACCTAAGTTCAAATTTTCGGTATGTGATATGGAAGTTCAAATTTTCGAAGGCTGAATGAAGCCACTGTTGCTCTAATTGAATCTAAGTTCAAGTTATTGCTTCACATTTTTAATTTATTTCTTAGTGGGTATGGATTTATTATATGGTGGGGGTGCTTGTGCTTTTTTTTTTTTTTTTTTTTCCATTAAAAATAAAATCCCTTTATTTAAGGAAATTGAACAAAGAAACTACGAGGGAGTTCAAAACATCTTCAATTCGAAGTAAGTCTCAACTCATCACCGCGCACCCTTGGTGCGGTGGTCACTCCATAAGTATAATTGCTTGTGAGGTGTGGGGGCAAAGGCTAAGGTTCAAGTCTCTAGAAGGGAGCTTCACACACATATACACTTTTTTTTAGAGAGTTTCAACCTATGTCGTCCGTTCCTGATAATAGCTTTTTATCATCAAACCAAGACACCAATCAATTTTTGGTGTAGGCGGAGATTGAACCCCAGATCTCTTATTCAACCATCAGAGACTTTATCAATTGACCTAATTGTACCACACATATATACATTTAAATTAGGTTAGAGTAGAAATTCTATCTTATAAAAAAAAAAAAAAAAGTGTTAGAAAGTCTCAACTCTTTCTTCTCTCTTTTCTATCCAAACGTATAAAATGTTGAAAATGAGCAGCCATATTTGGGCCCTTTTATCTTTCCTCACGATCCATACATTACTGAAGCCCAATCTCACTTTGTACACCCATCAATGGGGCCTTTCAACTTCCTAAAAATAAAAATATTAATCTTCAGAAAAAGAGATAGGAAAAAAATTCCAAACTTGCCGGATAAAAAACAAATTAGTAAAACACAGATCCGAAATCTTAATACAACCATTTAACAATTAACACAACTCGGATAGGGGGTTAGATTTTTTTTTTTTTTTTTGGAAAAGGACCTTGCCTGAACCTATCAGCTAAAAACAAAGGGTCAAAAGCCTTTTATTTCTTCAAAAAGTATCCGAATAAATATATAGGAGGAAAAATATTTATTCACACTTATTTATGTCCACTATTTCACTCATTCGGTTGATATAAGAATGTTCACATTTTAACGCATAAAAAAGTAAGTGTGAAAAAAATGATATGAAATAGTACCTAAACAAATGTAAAAGCCATTGAAATGGCAGTTATGCAACAAAAACTCAAACTAACTTTCCCCCAAAGTTAGATACTCAAAAACTCTATATATCCAAAAAAAAATGTATCTCCCTCTAACATGTATTTTGTAACCTTGGACAAAATATATCACAATCCCCCTAAATTAAAATAGCAAAAACTATTTTAAACATTTAAGCAAGGTATCCTAAATTTCTCCCAATTTTTGTCATGATTTGACAAAGAGTGCAGAAAAAACATGAAACTCTAGCAAACAAAGACAACTCCTTATAGGAAGAGCACATGTTAAAAATAAATTTCTCTCCTCCCGTCTCTCCTCCCTCTAAAAAAAACATTATAGGAATGAAAAAAAAACCTTTTGGGAAAAACAGTTTAGGGAAAATTCTGGAGATGAGGAAATATATAGAGACACATTCCAAAATTAAAATAATAAGGGTTCACATGAAACACCAATATTCTCTCTTTTATTATATGCAAAATTGACACTATGTATGCAGACACTTCCAAACATAATCATTTAAGACTATACAATATAGCATCAATGGTATAAAAAATTCAACGTGCAAGGTGTTTTATGTGTCAAGATGTCTTGTGAACTCATTAGAACACACACGAAAATAGTAATATTAGTGTTTTAAACCGGGTTTATAATACATTACATAATCAGAATATAACTATAAAAAGGCTTAACCTTCGTGTGTATTCTAATAAGTATTACTGTTTACTAAAAAAAACAAGATGTCTTGTGAACTCAAATCAACCTCAAAAGTAGAGAAAAAGTTATAAAGATAAACATGATCAAAATTTAAAGGTTTTCAAGTCAATCAAAAATGTTTGAACTTGTATCCTATTGAAAAAATACATGCAAAATAATAAAATAGAAAGCACCATGTAGGGGCCTTTTTGTGTTTTGGGTTAGGCTGGGCTGCCTCCTGCGGTGATGGGCCCGAGTATTTTTGAGTAGGAGAGTTGAGACCGGCCCAACTGCAACTCACTTTGGGCCGGGTTGTGCACAAACTTGGCATCATCTGCTAGAAGAGTACTTACAGCAGGCGGAGCTGTTACAAATAGTTTACAGCAGGCAGATATAATAACAACAAAGAAACAAACAGAATACAGTGACCTTTTCTTAATGGAAAAATGGGAAAAAGGACCAAGTGATCATAGTAATAACAATGGTAATGATAATAACGACTTTTACAAAAAGGAGTAATTGATTGAGTGATAATATAAGTTAGTCGAAAATAAATATCAAGTCAAGTTTGGGTCCACAGTGGCAAAACCAAGGAGGAAGAACGCTTCCTCTGAATGTAACTAATCTCCCAAGAAAAAGATCCTGCCGTAGGGATTAATGACTTTGAGGGAATTGGACCTGAGTGGTTGGTGCCCAAGGGAATCTCCTTTTTGTTTACTTTCTCAAAGAGAGTAGGATTTCGAAGGGGAGAGAAGGAAGACGACCTATCGGTGCATGCCCATTGTATCTATTTCTCTCTATTTTTCGTTTTTCTCTCTTATCTTTTCATTTTCTTTGTTTTCTTTTCTTCTCCCTAATGCCTCTGTTTTCTGATCCTTTTTACAGTGCACGGCGAGGTTCCTTTTATAGGGCCTGCCCTGATTGGATTTTACCATCTTACTCCTTAACCACCTCTGTCTGGTCTGGGCGTACTTGCCGACCACCAAGGAGTTCGTCTGTGTACTTACCCCTGCCAGGCGGAGGCAAGTTTGTTTTGTTTTGTTAGTGCGCCATGACATTCCTTCCTGCCACGGTGTAAATGCTTTTCTCTCTCCTTCCTTCATGGCATGCACCTAACGGTTCCCCCCTTATCTTTGCCTCTTTTGGATGGTCTATCATCCCAGCAGGACGTACCTCCCAAAAGGGCTTGGGAAGGAGCCGCAGAATAGGTCCTTTTCCCTCTCCCCACCACCAAACCATACCCCGCCCCTTACCTCTTACCTCTGACTCATGACCCCACCACGTCCCATATTGGCTGGGTACACGCTAGTGGTGCCTTGGCCTTGTGCGTGCTTTCCTTCCAAGTACATCCAAAATCTGCCTGCGGCTTATGCGTTTGCCGCACTTCTTTGTTCTTTTACGTGGGCCATTTGTATAATTCACTGTTTCCCTTTGGGGCCGAGCTTCTTTTAATACTGGGTTTTACATTTCTCTTGGCCCATTTTTTGGTTGCCCTCATGTCCTGCCACATTACTTGGCATTTCCTGCCGTGGCGATTTGCTCTTGCTGGGCTTTTTTTCAGGCCTACCGTTTCATTCCTTCCCCAGTGGCTTAATATGGCCATTGGTGTTCTTACTCATGGGCTTTAGTGTCCCTTTCTTTTTCCCTTGGGCCTGTGGCCCATTTACTTCATTTGGACTTCCTCGGCCTATTTACTAACTCTGCATTCCCATGGGCTTTTACTAACTTGATTGGGCTTCCCCGGCCCAATTTCCTTATTCTCATCCTTGGGGTTCATGGGCTTGCCATCAACTCTTACTTTCTTTGTTTATATTGCCTTGGGCCTGCCGCGGCCCATTCTCACTTTTCCATACCATATACTGCCCATGAGTGCCATTTCTCTCTTTTCGGGCCCTTTGGGCCCATTTGCTTCCTCAAGACCCATTTGTTCATGTTATGGGCCTGTGATCCATTATTCCTGCCGCTTAAGCTTAATAGTTTTATTCTATACTTGCCGCTTCTATTTGCTGCCTGCTTTGCTGAGTTGGGCCTGTTTTACAAAAATGACCCTCAACACACCATAACACACAAAAATTAATGTGGTAAGGCTATCTCTAAGCCTACCTCCTCAGGTAACACCAACCAAATTCACTATTATTAATAGGAATTGCAATCACACAAACTCTTAAACATAAACTAACCCAATACACCCAAAGGTGCTCTCACACTAACTCACTAGGCAAAGCTAGTCTTTACCTCACACAATACAAAATTTTGCTCCTAACTCTCACACACAACAAAACTACTCTACCACTCCATTTTATAAGGGACTCCATATTTCCTTACCAATTCTCTTTTCAATGGGGGACTACCACTTTCAACATAATTAGTGCACTTCCTTATTCTTCTAGCTGATGTGAGATTCCAAAACAAATGAGGGATTCTATAACCTTCTTCTATCATGGGTTGGACTCCACATCTTCTTACCAATTCTCTTTTCAATGTGTGACTACCACTTTTAACATAATTAGTGCACTTCCTTATTCTTCTAGCTGATGTGAGATTCCAAACAAATGAGGAATTCTATAACCTTATTCTATCATGGGTTGGACTCAACAAATCTCCACCTCAGTCTATGGTTTGTCTTCACTAATACCCTTTAGGTACTCCCTTTGCACCCACTTTGTGGGTAAGGGTGCTCACCTTGTTCTCAACAAGCCATTCTATTAATTGAGTTTGAACCTCTCACTTGCATTGTCTCCACAACCATTCTCGTACTCAGCATCACAAACATGTCAATCACATTCTCCACATATCTTACCTTTCTTATATCTATCTCCACAAAACAAATGAGGAATTCTCTAACCTTCTCCTATCATGGGTTGGACTCAAAAAAACTCCACCTTAGCATATGGTTTGTCTTTACTAGACCCATTTGGGTATTCCCTTTGCACCCCCTTTGTGGGTAAGGGTGCTCACCTTGTTCTCAACAGGGCATATTTTTAATTGAGTTCAAGCAATGCTTGAACTTCTCGCTTACACTTGGAGACTGCTTGAACTTCTCGCTTACACTTGTCTCCACAACCATTCTTGTACTTGGCTTCACAACCACGTTAATCACATTCTCCACAAATCTTACCTTCTTATATCTATGATTATCTTTCCTTTGTGGTGTCCTAACCAAAGGCACCTCTTTGCTTTTTTCTCCACTAGGCATTCTACCTCTGATTGTCTCACTAATCAACTTGTGCAAATTCTTGAAAGTTTTCTCTCCTTTTATCACCACCAAATCACCTTTAGTAACTTTCATAATTCCTCCTCTTGCAAAATATCCATAACCCAAAGAGTGTAGTTGACATATATAATGAAATCAAATTTCTTCTAAGCTCAGGTACATGTCTCACCTTAACCAAAGTCTTCATAGTTCCATCAAACATCATAACTTTTATTGTACCTATTCCCAGCCAAAATGACCAAATACCACGTATGGCTGAAATTTTTAGCAAAATAGCATTGTTTGCAAATGATGTAGGAGAATACCACCATTTTGGAACTCGATTTCACAGATATTAAGTTCCATGAGTAAATTACATAGGGCTCAATTTTATAAATATTGAGTTCCACGTGGCATTTTTTATTAAGAAAATCCACATCACGTGGCATTTTTTACACATGGAACTTGATATCATTGAAATTGAGTTCTATGCGGAAAAAGGGTGGCATTCTACCACATAGTTTGTAAATAGTGCTATTTTGTTCAAAATTTCAAAAATATGTGATATTTGGCCATTTTGACCCCTATTCCCACAACATTGAATTCCAAATTATTAGCCAACATAACAAACCCTTCATCCCAAGTCTTGCAGATGTCAAACCAATCTCTATTGCAAGAATCCACACCTTTGCTAACCATAAGAAGACCATCACAATCTTCGTCATCACCATATGTTGTAGAAACAGTTGCAGCCATAGGCTTTTGACTACCAGGACTTTTCTTGAAGTTTTCTAAATCATCTTTCAACTTCTTGATTGATACTGATAATAGCCTCTCTCATGGAAATAATAACACCAAGTCATTAATGTCCTTCCTTGGTCTAGACTTTGATCTTAACTTCTCCCTGACTTTTCCTTATCATTCTTCCCATGTGACCAGCTCCTACCATGGCTTGAATCAAAATTCACCATTAATACTAGAACTTCAAAATTATTTGTTGGCTTCTTGACCTTCTCTGTTTCCAACAATTTTTTTTTTAACATCTTCTAGCTTTAATGTCTCTTTACCAACTAACAGTGTAGTCACTAGAGTGTCATCTGAAGGAGGGAGTGAGGTTAACAACAATAGAGCTTGATCTTCCTCATCAATCTTATGTCCATACTTAATATTAATAATTGAGTAGTCAATCTACTAAAAACATTCAGATGATCACTTATGTCGGTAGCTTCAAGCAATCAATAAAACTCTTTCTTCAAGCACAATTGATTTGTCAATGACTTTGACATATATACTTTCTCTAACTTTTTCCATAACTCTTGGGGAGAGTCTCATTTAACATACTAAACTTTACGGCAGGGGAAGGACTAAAACGAATAGTACTCACTGCTTTCATATCAAACTCTTTCTAGTCACCATCAGACATAGTAGCAGCCATCTTTGACATTCCAAGCAACGCCTTACTCAATCCTTGCTACACCAAGACGTCTTTGATAGGGCTTTGCCAAGACCAAAATTATTTTTCCCAACAAAGATCTCCACCTCAAACTTTGTACTTGCAATCTCCAAGAGCTTGAGCTAATAGCTAGCTTTAATACAATTTTTTTTTTTGGGTGCGAAAATACATGAAAAATAATAAAATAGCGAGCATCACAGCACACAAAAATTAACATGGTTAGGCTAACTCCGAGCCTACCTCCATGGGCAATGCCAACCAAAATTCACTATTATTAATTGAAATTACAATCACAAAAACTCACCAAAAAAATCTCAAACATAAATTACCCATAACCCAATACACCAAAAGGTGTTTTCACACTAACACACTAGGAAAGCTAGTCTTTACCTCTCTCGTACAAGCAAAGCTTTGCTCCTAACTCACACACACAACAAAGCTACTCTACCACTCCTTTTATAAAGGATGTCACTCCTCTTTATTTATTCTTTTTTCCAATGTGAGACTACCACTTTGAACATAATTGTTGCACCTCCTAATTATTCTTCTAGTCATTGTGGGATTCCAAAACCAAAGAGGAATTCTCTAACCTTCTCCTTTCATAGAGGTTTGTTCGCATTTGCATTTTTTTTCTCTACCATATCTCTCCAAAAAAAAAAAAACAAATTCTTTTTCTTTTGCCACCTTATTTCTCCAATAAGTATTTACACAATCATTAGTGGCAGCTTTCACACTATTGAAATAGGCAACCCTCTTTATGAATAACACATCATAGTAGCTTCAAACTAAATAAGTAGCATTTTTCACTATTTTTTCATCAAGTATGAAAAATACAAAATTTTTCTAGACTTCTATTAGTGCTTGACTTAAAAACTTAAGGTTTTTGATGAATAATTATTTTGTGAACTTAACCTGCAAGGGATTTTAATAATGAGTAAACAAGTGTGCACGTGCTAAAACAAAAAATATAGTGCATACATGAGTTTTATATATTGACACCATAATTTGCATTTATCTTAGAAGAGTCACGCACTTAGTTATACTACACACACTTTTCAAGTTTTTCCATAAGGTCAAGCATATTCTAAGTCAAGGAAAAAAAAAAAAATGCTAAAATTCATGTAATACACCTCAAGACTAAAAGAATAAAAAGAAAACAAAAGACATTATATATATATATATATTTATTTATTTATTTATTTATTTATCTTTTTGAAAATTTTCAATGTTTTTATTTATTTTTATTATTATTTTATAATATAAAAAATTCAAATAAAAACAAACCAAAAATTGAAAATAAAAATGTCTTCAAATAATTGAAAGAATTAAACTAGGGACAATGTAAACAACATTCACTTCAGAAAATCTTTTCTGACCCACAAAACACAAGTTTTTGGCTTTGTAGGTGAAAGTCGTGAAAAAATAGAGTGTATTCGGGGGGGTGGGGGGAAGGGGATTATTTTGAGAGGGAGACCAATTTTAAAATTTTCTTTCAAGAATTGACAAGCATAAATTTTTCAAAAGCTTACCAATAAATTTTTTCTAGACTTGTGACTTGGGTTACTTGATATCTAGTCCTAGATTGAAACACACAATTTATTTGATTCATCCAATCTTATAATCAATGCCTCTTTTTCAACTTTTACCCCTTTTAAATCTTCCTAGAATTTTTTTTTAGCAATTTTCATAAATTTAGATAATTCCTTAGGGAGAGTTTCAGATACAATAACATAATCAATAAAATCAACACAATCATTAGCCTCCTTTATTTAAATTTTCAAAGTCATGAGCAACACGACACTTAAGATTATCTATGATAGTAGGAGTCAATGATCACACTCAAGACATTAATTCAATCAGAGAATACTTACTATGATATCACTTGTTTGGTTTTAGGCCCTTGTTATAATAGTAATTATTAACTAGTTTTAAGGCTAAGTTGTTAATTAGATTAATTAAACAACATTGGTTAATTAATCAATCACCAATATTCAGAAAGACAGAAAGTGCAACGAAAAATACATAACACATCAATATGGTAACCAAGGGAAAATCAATCGAGTAGAAATTCCATAGTAGAAATCATAGAGAGATTTAACCTATCAATCCCAAGATAGAACAAATCCACTTACTGATTAGAAGTTTTAAAATATTGAATAACCCTATTCCTAGTAAAACTTAGTAAAGTTACCTAATGTAGCTTTGAGTCCACTAACTTACTGTTAGTAAACTTTGTTGAATGCAAACCTCTAGTCCACAATTCCAAGTATCCACTTGAAGATTTTGATTCTAGCAACTATGTAAACTGGATGCAACATAAACTTCAACAACATTGGATTTTTCATTTTCTTCAAAGAATTTTACCGGTAGAAACTTTGAGAGAGTTTTGGATACAAAAACCCTAGATACAAAACAAGCAGCTCTTTACTCATTATAATTTTGTCCTATTAGGTCTCCATTATAGTCTGGCTTAAGTGGCATGAAACCCTAGGAGCTTGGATAGTGGGCTGGGCTTGAAATTACAATTTGATTTGCGTTGTTTGATTGATTGACTTAAGTGCTCGATTGTTCAAAAACATATAGTCTCCATCAATCAACTAGTTGTCGAAAACTATCAAATATAGAAAAATTTGACAGTAAAACATAGAATATGTTAGCTATCCGGTCTTCAAAAATAAAATAGGGTAAATTATGAGTTTGGTCTCCAACATTTATGCTACATGTTAATTTGGTATCTAATGTTTCAAATGTGTTAGTTTAGCATCTAACCTTTTTATATTGGGTCAAAAATAGTCTCTACCATTAAATGATGGATGAAAAATGTTGATGTGTCTAATGGTGATATTAAAATAGTATTTATATGCCACTTGAGTTGCCATGTGGACAACTATGTGTCCTTAATTTAAAAAATTAAGGGCCTGTTTGGATGGAGGGGGGAAGGAGGGGGAGCGGAGAAGAGTAGAGTAGAGTTGGCTAAAAATAAGCTAATTTTAGGCTAAATTTACTCTACTCCCCCTCCCTCCCCTCCTCCTCAATCCAAACGGACCATAAAAGAAAAAGAAAAAAAAAAGCTTCTCTCCATATCTGAAACCTCACTATCCCAATCTCGTATGTCAACGTTGTCTTCATCCTCCCCTGGCCATGGCCTGCATCTACTTCCTCCTCCGCAAATGTCACAGTTGTAAGTCAAGATCTATTAGCTTGGACGAATCGAGTAATCTCTTAAATTACTAGCATGGAAAACCAATCTGGTGCTTGTTTGCAAAAGTACAAACCTAACTTATTATTTAGTGGGATTTGACAACACTTAGTTACTTGGGCAATTGGCCGTTGAAATAATATTATTAAAAAAATAAACATTACAAGAAATAAACGCAAGTGTTGGGCTTGAGATAGGATCCATTTAGGAATAACTTATTTAACTGAAATTGAAAATGTTTTATTGAAAGTACTGTTAAAAGAAAAAAAAAAACTAAAAGGTAGTTGAATAGTACAATGAAATTCATAAATAGTATTAAAAAGTGCAATGAGACTTATGAATAATACCAAAAAGATGCTAAAAACTCAAATAAGCTGAAGCTTGCATCACATCCTAAATAGTCTCCAATATATACGAGTTCATATAAATCAAAAAGTAGTTGCACATGCAAGAATGGAGGAGGAAGGACGCCAGTGGAGATTGGGAGAGTGAGGTTTCAAATCGGGAGATTAAATTTTGTTTTTTGGTATTTTAAAATTTTAAATTAAGGACACAGGCAACGCAAATGGCATATGAATATTATTTTAATATCATCGTTAGACCATGGTTTTGAAATTCGGACCGTTCAAAGAACCGGAGCAAAAAGAGGTTCAACATTTTTAAGGTCGGTCCTAGGTTGAATCGAGGTCGAACCATAATTACGTCATAATTAATTTAATAATTATTAAATACAAAAATAAATTTTAAATATGTAAAATTATGTAATATTGACTAAATCAATATTTATAGAAGTTCAAATATATCTTAATTCAAGATAAAAATGATGTTTGTTATAATTCATTGCATACATATTCTCTTACTATTTAAAATATTTTAACAAATTATATCTAAAATATAATAAATTAATATAACTAAAAAATGACTTAAAAAATTTAACTAAAAGAACTTAAGATAAAAAGAAGAGGGGAAAAAAAAAAAGAAGCTAAAAGAACTCAAAGAGTCATGAGAACTCATGAGACATTGATTTTAAGTTTAAAATAAATAATTCAAAACATCCAAGTATCCAAGTGTTATTAAACTCGGCTCGGCCCGGCTCGACCGCTCAGATCGGTGACCTAGTGATCCAGTGCATAGACCGGGCCAGGTGATCAATTGGATTGGAACAGTACATGACCTAGTCAAAACCGGTGCAACCTGGTGGGTTTTAAGCAACACGTGTGACTTGGCTGGGTTTTATTAACTCGACCGGGTTTGTGAATTGTGTAAAAGTACATTAATAGTTTTGCTTTATTGACTATTTTATTGTTTAAATGTGTGATAATATGATAATTTAAACAAGAGAAAACCTAAAAAATACACAGAAAAAAAATTGTTCCCTGCAAATTCACACGTTGTAGTTTGTACATATACCATTACTTTTCAGTTTTCAATTTTCATGATTCTCCAAACCTACGGCTACGACCTTTTACTGTGCATCAATTTTGTGTGCTTTGAAGTCTGAATAAATGTACTTAGCCACTAATTAGCATGTAAGTATGATCATATGACTCTATGCCATCAATTATCTTCTTTTGTTTAGTTTATTATTATTATTATTATTTTTTATTTATTTTATATTTTTATACTTTGTTTGTTGATTGCTTTTAAGTTTAAGCATCTTTTGTTTAATTTTTTTTGTCGTGTATAGTGTGAGTGTGTGACATTGTGACAATTGTTTCTTCTTTGAGTTTTGACTATTTTTTTGCTTTGAATTTGTTTATTGCTTTAGGCTTTAGCTGACCTTAACTTTACTGCCAAATATAAATTAAAACTGATGAGTATAATTTTTGATCAATCGACATAGGGTACCAAACGATCCTCACTTGATTGTCGACCTTGTGCTTGTAATCGATCCTCAGGGAGTCATCGATCCCATGGATCATCGGGTTGGGTTTGATGTCAATCCAACCCCCTTTCTAACGATCCAGTGCCCTAGGGTTCCATATGGAATTCACGTGGGGCCCACTCATGTCCATACATGGAAATAACTTGCACACCACGACCAAAGATCCTACCGCACAATCAGATCTTCCCTATATGAGAAGAAGATCCCCTAGATCTTGGGATCCTTCTCTCCATAAGGAAGTTCCCCTTGTATCAAGGGATTCAAGTCAGCTCTTTGCTACTATATAAACAGCAAACCCTAACCTTTTTGAGGTACGCGAATTCTCCCTAGCTCTTGCACTCTTGAGTTCTTGGAGATTCTTCTATCACTGACTTAACTTTCGAAAGGTCTAGGGGTGTGCAAAAAACCGACAAACTGAAAAAACTGCTTCAAATCGACCGAACCGTTGCAAAAATTTCAGTTTGGTTTGGTTTTGGTTTTATTATATTGAAAATCAAAAATTTCGGTTCAATTTTCAATGGCAGATTTTCATGCCCGAACCGACCGAACTAAAATATTTTATTATATTATATTTAACATTAAATTTATAATATAAATTTTGTAAATGTTTGAGCTTTGGGCCTTTGTTATTATATATTCTTTGCTTTGGGCCTCTGTTGGTTTATATATACTTTAGGCCTCCATCATTTTATTTTAAAGCATTTGGGCCTTTTTTTTGTTTATATGATTATGTAAGGTTCTAAGGTCTTAGGATTTTATGTATTTAGAACTCTAATTTGTAATGTTGGCAAATCATGATCAAAACATTGTATTTAGTCTTATTTAGACTTGCTCAAAGTTGGTTTAATATTGTAAAGTTAGAATCGAGTGGCTGCAGAAGTACTTGGGACTTTTGGCCTGGCTCGATCGATCGAAGAATAGACTCGATCGATCGAAAATCGCACAGGTTGATTTTTCTGCAGAATTTCCAACTCAGCCCTACTTCATTAAACGTTTAGGGTTTTATGTTTTTACCCTAGGTATATAAACTAAACCCTAGCCACGTTTTTGAAGGTTGTCCATATTGCTTTGTTGCTCATACATTGCTGTTTTGTGTGAATCTCTTGTGAGATCTTTGAGGAGCTTTCCTTTACACAAAACTTAGGGTTTTCAAGGTAGAGATGATTTCAACATCTTGAAGATCATCACTGTTGCAACCATTGGAACTTAAAAGAAAAGCAAGCGGGGAGCTTGTAGCTGATTGAGGAATTCAAGAAAGAAGTAGTCCGTGGATTCGGAGCCTGCGCGTGGTCGTGTCAGGAAGTTCTACTGGTGGGTAGCATTAGGAAGTCGAGCGGAGAGCTTGTAGTCCTTTTGTATGAACTTCAATTCTTTCATAGTGAATTCAGGTTAGCCTTGAGGATAGGTGGGTCAAATCCTCCCCAGGTTTTTACTGTGTGGTTTCTTGGGTGATCATATCTTGTGTTTATTTATTTTCCGCTGCATTATTATTCTTGATATGATTGTTTGATTGTTTTAACCTAGAATTGCTTAATTTGACTAAGTAACAACTTGGCTAATTAATCTAGGCTACGCAATCTGGTTGTTTAAGGGGTCTAAATTCCTGTCAAGTGGTATCAGAGCGGGTAGCTCTTTGTTTGTTTTAGATCTTTTGATCTAAGAGCTGATCCTTGACCCCTGTTGTCATGGATAATTTGAAGTATCTTTCTGCTCATGCTTCTGCTGATTTTATTGATGCCTGTGATGTTTTGAATAAAAAGGACACTGTTGTTTCTGTTGATTTTTTTGATACTTTTGAAACTCTTCGTAAGGAATTATCTAAATCTTTGAAAATTTCTAAGAAATTCAAAGAAGAGTTAAAATTGACTAATCTTGAAAAAGAGGAATTGCTTGTTAGATTAGATGAGTCTAATAAAAAGAACGATTTTTTGAGAAATCAAATTTCCTCTCAAGATGAGAAGATGAAAAGTTTGGAACAAAAGTTAGCTGAGGCTGAAGCTAAATTGGAAAATTTGTATAATACCAAACTTGCTGATGATAACAGAATTGGTTCTGTTTCTCTTAAGCCTAAAACTGAGAAAGTTTATATCCCTCCTTTCAAGAGGAATAATAATGAAAATGCTTATTTTGCTAGGTTAGACAAAGGTAAAAGTTCTGATGTTAACGCTGAAGTTTCTAAACCTAAGTCTGAACCTATTGTTAGAGAGCATAATAAATCTGTTTTTGTGCCTACTTGTCACCTTTGTGGTGTTGTTGGTCATATTAGACCAAATTGTTCTTTGTTGAGGCAAAAACCAAAATCTGAGAATAGATTTGTTGTTAGGAATACTGATATTCCTATATTTGTTCCTGTTTGTCACTTTTGTGGTGTCTCCGGTCACATTCGTCCTAATTGTCATAAATTGAAATTTAAGCATTCTATGTTTCAATCTAGGATTTGTGATGATATTTCTCCTGCCATAAGTTCACATAAATTGTTTCATATTCTTTTAAAAAATTTGAGCTTGTTGACTTGTGAAAGGAATTTGTAGGATTTCAGTCTCTCTCAGAAAATTGGTGTTATCTCTCAAATACACTCCACTTCTCATGGATTTTCACCTACAAAGCCGAAGAATCGTGCTATATGGGTGAGAAAAGATCCTTTAAGGTGAGTGTTGCTAACTTGTCCTTGATTTAATTCTTTCAATTAATTGTGGACATGTTTTGTTTTTGTTTTTGGTTGTTCTGTTTTTTAGGTTGTTTTGTTTTCTTTAAAAAAAAAAAAAATCCAAAAACATTGAAAAATTTTCAAAAAGACAAAAATATTTTATTTTGTGTCTTGTTTTATTTTTCTTGAGGATTACATGAGTTTTAATATCTCTCTTGATTTAGAACATGCTTGACCTTGTGGAGAAACTTGAATAGTTTGTGCTAAGCTATTTTTGATTTTGTATGAGTATGTACTAGTTTGTACATGTACTCATGGGTTAATTAAGAAATTGATATTTCTTGTCTGTGTACCCTCTATAGCTTAGTTAAGCACTGTCATGCATTACTTTTGCATTGTTTATTTTGTAATATGTGCTTTTTGTTTTTGGTCATAAAGTTTGTTAAAACCAAAAAGATTTTTGTGTTTTGTATTATAGATCTTGGATTTATAATCAAGGTTGGCCACCTTATCTTTACATAACTAGTTTATGTACCTTGTTTAGCTTGGACGAGCTTACTTTATTGCACTTTACTAGTTTGAGCTTTGTAGTGCATGTTGTGTGGGAAAGATGTTTATGGTGTTTATCACTTTGTCTTAATCTTGAAGTCACATGTTATTTGACTGTCAGACTTGATCCTTTTGAGAAAGGCATAAATAACCATCTCACCACTGTTCACTAGCCAATCATGAACACCTTAGTGCATATCATAAAATTTTGTGCTCGAGAAAGTGTAGCACATGCACAAAAAGAACATAAGGTGTAGCCTCTTTAATTGCTTAATGCTTAAAATTGGTGTGTACTATTAGGCTTGATGCCAATTCACTTAATTAAAACTGGTGTGTACTATTAGGCTTGATGCCAATTCACATAATTAAGAGGCTAAATACAAGAAACTTACATGATTGCAAGCTTATGTTCTAGGAGATGTGGGAGTTATAGGATGTAACTCTTTAGGTGATAGTCTCTTTCAAATTCTATGTGATGAATTTTGTAGACTTTGTGATTGATTACTATTCACATATCACCTCACATGTATCTCAAGTTTTTGCTAGTTGCACACACTACACAAGTTACTCTTTGTTAAACTTGGTACATTATATTGTTTGTGATTTTGTTGTGGCCATCCAAAATTAAAAGTTCCTTGATTTTAATGCAAAATGTGTATAATGTTTGCGCTTTGAGGACAAATTGATTGAAAATCTTGATTTTGGAAGATCTGGGTTAAATTTAAGTGTTTTTGAAAAACTTTTCGTCTCATACTCATGCATTTTTTTATAAAACAATGTGCTTTGAGGAGTTTCTGCATTAAAATGCTCTGTTTTTCGAAAAACTGATTTTTCCAGACTTTCGATCGATTGACCCTGTTTTTCGATCAATCGAAATTGCGATTAAAATTTTTGGTTTGAGTCTGCCTGACTCGATTGATGTTCGATCGATCGAAACTGAAAAATTTTCAGTTTCTATGTTTTTGACCAAAATTTTTTTCCTACATCATTTGTGTTTAGGATTCACATGCATTGCATTGTTTTTGTATCCATCTTGCAGTTAAGCAGTCATATCTCTCACTGTTTTCACACATAACATGCATACACTTTGCTACATTGCGTACTCAACTTGATAAAAAAATTGATTGATTAATTTTTGAGCTATGTACTTTCTAGTATATGCCTTTTTTTTATGTGTGAATTGTAGAAAATATTTTTCTTAAGAGATATGATGGATAATCAATGTGCGAATATTTTCTCTACTCATGCAACTGTTTATGGGTCATATAGTGCCATGTTTGCATTTTATTGAAAGAGAGAATATTTTTCTTCATGTGTATCCTCACCTTAGTTTTTAACTTTGGATTATGTGTTTTTAACTTTGATCCTGTTGGTGATGCTGCTGATCCCCCCCTCCTTTATTTTTCCCCAAAATTATTTTTCTCAAAACTTGTTTTGTTTTTCCTATTTTTATAGGGGGAGAAAAGTTTTTTTTCACCTGTGTTGTTCATAGGGGGAGCTGTCTCTATTTTCTATAGAGTTGGATTGTTCTGTATCCCCTTGATTCTCTATTTTCTCTAATCCTTTATTGCGTATGTTGACTGTTTACTCTTTGTATGAGTTGTCTTTGTCAATAAGTGACAAAAAGGGGGAGAAATTATTGATTTATGGGAATCATGTTGATATGTGTGGAAAATACAAAGATATTCATGTTAGGGGGAGTAACATTGATTGATATACATGTTATTTTTTATTGATTCTTGTTGCTTTGTGATTCACTGCGTATTGATTTATATTTATGAGTTGATCATTCATATATGTCTTTATTTTGAATTGTGTGAATCTTACAAGAATGTTATACCTGTTATTTTACTCTTTTCTGTCACACATGCGTTTATGCATTTTGTTTAGTGTTTCAGGAAATATACAGGTTGATTCAATTGAGCTGCTATCTACACTTGCAACTGATGGATAGTAGTTAGGTTGGATTTGTTGTTATGAGCATTATTTTTGTAATGGGCTGTTTACTTGTAAACTTTGAGTTTTTAATTTGTGTTTTGTCACGGATTGCCAAAGGTGGAGTTTGTTAGGTTCTAAGGTCTTAGGATTTTATGTATTTAGAACTCTAATTTGTAATGTTGGCAAACCATGATCAAAACATTGTATTTAGTCTTATTTAGACTTGCTCAAAGTTGGTTTAATATTGTAAAGTTGGAATCGAGTGGCTGCAGAATTACTTGGGACTTTTGGCCTGGCTCGATCGATCGAAGAATAGACTCGATCGATCGAAAATCGCACAGGTTGATTTTTCTGCAGAATTTCCAACTCAGCCCTACTTCATTAAACGTTTAGGGTTTTATGTTTTTACCCTAGGTATATAAACTAAACCCTAGCCACGTTTTTGAAGGTTGTCCATATTGCTTTGTTGCTCATACATTGCTGTTTTGTGTGAATCTCTTGTGAGATCTTTGAGGAGCTTTCCTTTACACAAAACTTAGGGTTTTCAAGGTAGAGATGATTTCAACATCTTGAAGATCATTACTGTTGCAACCATTGGAACTTAAAAGAAAAGCAAGCGGGGAGCTTGTAGCTGATTGAGGAATTCAAGAAAGAAGTAGTCCGTGGATTCGGAGCCTGCGCGTGGTCGTGTCAGGAAGTTCTACTGGTGGGTAGCATTAGGAAGTCGAGCGGAGAGCTTGTAGTCCTTTTGTATGAACTTCAATTCTTTCATAGTGAATTCAGGTTAGCCTTGAGGATAGGTGGGTCAAATCCTCCCCAGGTTTTTACTGTGTGGTTTCCTGGGTGATCATATCTTGTGTTTATTTATTTTCCGCTGCATTATTATTCTTGATATGATTGTTTGATTGTTTTAACCTAGAATTGCTTAATTTGACTAAGTAACAACTTGGCTAATTAATCTAGGCTACGCAATCTGGTTGTTTAAGGGGTCTAAATTCCTGTCAGATTAGATCAGTCATCAAATCCAGCCCTAGCTAAGCTTAATATCTTTTCATTTCATCTTTTTAAACATGGCATTTTAAAATCCATTAGATTAACTAACTATAATTAAACTAAGTAAATATCTATTTAAACTAATTAAACTAAAACTAATTAGACCATAAAAACAAAAGTTAGAAAACCCTACCCTACATGCCCCACACTTTTCACTCTCACACTTTCCACTCTCACATTCAGACAACCTCCACTCCACAATCCCTCTCACGACGAATCTGCCTTTGCCGTCGGCTCTACACGCTGCCCTCCCCATGCTAGCTCGATCATCAACTTCTTATCTCACGGTGATTGCTGCGACTTAAATAATGCTCCCAAGTGCAGGATTGTCGTAAAGTAATAACTCGGTAAGTCTGAGGTCGAATCCACAAGGAAAAGGGAATTGATTAGCAAACCACAAGAGAATAAAACTAAAATAACAAAGTTTAATTGAAGAGATTTTTTATAGTTTAGTAAAGGTAATTTAAATTGAGAGAAAATAACAATATATTAAGGCGCTAAGGTTTAGGGATCCACACATAATACATCTATTGGTAGTCTTAACAATATTTATTTTATAACTCAACTAAAATTCATACGAAGGATGATCTTAGTCGGATGATTTAACAATAAAAACTCAAGAAGTAATTGTCTAAGGTAGTTTAATGCAGTTGATTGATTTTAGGCAAAACAAAACTAGTGAATTAGTTGGTAGGGAATACTAAGCATTTAACGTGCCTGGAGTCTACGATAAATCAAAGGATTATACCGAACTAAACACTTTTCTAGGTGAGCAAAACAATCAAAAACATAAAAACATAATCATTAAAATCAATAAATAATTGTTAAGAACATACTAATAAACGGTTGAGTTTCACCCCTTGCCTTAGCAAGGCTTCTAGCAAGCCATAACACAAATAAAACTCTAAAAATTGTAAATAAACTTTAAGAAAACCTAAATTATGTTCTACAGCAATTCTCTTCTGAATTTTGCCTTGAAGAGCCTTTAAATAGGTCAAGGTTGTAGCCCTTTAAGTTAGCTTTCCAGCCTAACTTGAATCATCCTGATTGGGCATCTGAACCGAAAGTAATGCTCCAAATACTAACTGCTATGCAGGCTGGAATCCTAATCCGAATTGGCCTTGGATTTGATGCAAATTTCATTTGATTCCTTGCTTCAATTGGACTTGAATTTAATTAGGTTGGCCTTCTTTGACTTCATCATGGCCCTTGTAAAATTAAAGTCCATTAGCTTTCTTCTTTGCACAAATCCACTTATTTAATTTCATTATCCTACAAAAGACAAATTTACGAATTAAAATTCAATTAAGCACAAAATTGATTATTCAGCATTATTCCAAAACCAATTATAAAATGCATGAATTCACTCAAAATAAGTATGATAATGCTTTCTAATAATAATATAAATATGCAAAATTAAGCTATTATCAGTGACTCTCTTTTGAAAATCTCGATAACCCTTTCTCTGTTTTATGTTTTGGGTTTTGTTTAATAATTTAGGGCTTTGAAAATACTGAATCTTTGTTTTGTAGTAACAACATAAGATCAAGAAGTTTATTTTTTCAAGTTTTATATGCAGATAAAGTTAGGGTTTTGAAAAAATTGATAACCCATGTGCTTGGTTGCTTGTGCTAGTTGGTTTCTTTATTAGAGTTTGAATGTTCAAAATGTGTGTAAAACACCCTTGAACGTTTAGACCCCAAATTACAAATTATCAATTTAAGCTTATAATCAAACAATTAATGTGCGGAACATGAACATAATCCAAATACAGAATTGATAAACAATTTAAGCCAATTATAATCACATTCACAGAAGAAAATAAAAGGTAAAGATAAAGGAAGAGAGATGCAAACACAAGGATAACACGTGATGTGTTATCGAAGAGGAAACCGAAGCCTTCAGCGTAAAACCTCTCCGCCGCCCTCCAAGAGGTCAATAATCCACTAGAAAATGTAGTTGAGATACATGAACAACAATAGACCCTCCAAGCCTAATCTACCTAGGTACCTAAGCCCTCCAATCTTCCTGCTCCAACGTGGTTGCGCCGAACTTTTTTCTTTTCTAGCTTACTGGATTCCTCTCTAACCCATAACATCAACCAATAACCATTGGTCCCTTTCAAACTACTTCCCTTAGCACCAAAATACCTTCTCACAGATGTGGGCGTGATGAGAAAAGGATTTGGTCAAGAACCACTCAAGGATGTATCAATGGAGAGGAATTTAAAGAGTCTCTTAGGTGAAGATTAGGATGAGGCAATCTTGTTTTTCTCTAGGGTTTTTCTCTCAAAATTCTCTCTGGAAGCTCTCTACATTTCGTGGGTATAAGGGTCTATATATAGTGGTGTGTGTTTGGAATACGAAGAGACAGTTTTTGCCAAACAAGGCAAGTTGGCGGCTTGGCTTTGCGACTGGTCTAAGTCGCGAGCTAATGGCCTAGCTAGCTTGGGACTTTTGTCCTGTAGTGCGATAGCTGGCTGATCCTTCACCTCCCCACATGCTTCTCATATGTACTGCAATTTGGCGGCTTGCAAGTCGCAAGTCAACCGCGAGTCCTAACCACGAGTCCTTGCTTCTTTGCAAATTGATGAGCAATTCTTCATACTCTCTTCACACACTACCCGTACATGAATCCCACATAAATACAGGGTTACTAAGTGCTAAATTACAAGCAAATTGGCACGAAATAAAGTTAACAAGATGGTTGATAAAATTCAACCTTACAATTTGAAGAATTGCTCATCAATGTGCAAAGAAGCAGGGACTCGCAGTTGATTCGCGACTTGCAAGTCGCCAAATTGCAGCACACGTGAGAAGCATGCGGAGAGGTGAAGGATCACGCCAGCTGTTGCACTACAGGACAAAAGTCCTAGGCTGGCCAAGTCGTTAGCTCGCGACTTGAACTCGCGACTTAGACCGGTCACGAGGCCAAGCCGCCAACTTGCCCTGTTTGGCAAAAACTGTCTCTTCGTATTCCAAACACACACCACTATATATAGACTCTTATACCCACGAAATGTAAAGAGTTTCCAGAGAGAATTTTGAGAGAGAAACTCTAGAGAAAAACAAGATTGCCTTATCCCAATCTTCATCTAAAAGACTCTTCAAATTACTCTACTCTCTTCCTCTCCATTGATACATCCTTGAGAAGTTCTTGACTAAATCATTTTCTCATCACACCTACATCTGTGAGAAGGTATTTTGGTGTTAAGGGAAGCAGTTTGGAAGGGACTAATGGTTACTGGTTGATGCTATGGGTTACAGTGGAATCCGGTAAGCTAGAAAAGAAAAAGGTTCGGCGCAACCTCGTTGGAGTAGGAAGCTTGGAGGGCTTAAGTACCTGGGTAGATTAGGCTTGGAGGGTCTATTGCTGTTCATGTATCCCAACTACATTTTCTAGTGAATTATTGACCGCTTGGAGGGTGGCGGAGAGGTTTTATGCCGAGAGCTTCAGTTTCCTCTTCGATAACACATCGCGTGTTGTTCTTGTGTTTGCATCTCTCTTCCTTTATCTTTGCCTTTTATTTTCTGCTGTGGATGTGATTAAAATTGGCTTAGATTGTTTATCAATTCTGTGTTTGGTTTATGTTCATGTTCTGCACATTAATTGTTTGATTATAAGCTTGAATTGATAATTTGTAATTTGGGGTCTAAACGTTCAAGGGTGTTTTACTCACATTTTGAACATTCAATTGGTATCAGAGCGAGTACACTTGTTGTGGTTTAAATACCTTAGTGTGATCCTTGACCCCTTGTGTTTATTTGCCATGGATAGTGTTTTGTATGCTTCTATGCATGTTTTGGATGTTGATGAATGTAGCATGCACGTGTTTATGAAAATGCCTTTATGAGTGATAATTCTCATGATTGTGATGCTATGCTACAAAAATCCTTGGGTGTTGTTGATATTCCTAACATCAAACTCTTGAAGAAAAATGCTGAGAAGTTTCAAAAGGATTTGAGCAAGTTATTTTGTGAAAATGATGATTTGATTGCTCAGCTCAATGAATCCAACAAATTGGTTGAAAAATATAAGAAACTTGCTAAAAATTCTCTTGAAAAGCTGAAAGAGTTTGAATGTTTGAATAAGGATTTGGATACTAAACTTGTTTTATCTAACAAACTTGTTGATGAGTTAAAATGTAAAAATGAATCTCTTAAGATGCATGCCAAGTATTTGATTGCTGAACCTATTGTTAAAAATGGTGAAAATATTTGTTGCAATCATGTTGTAGTACCCGATTTTGTGCCTATTATGTGTTCTACCTCAAAGGACAAATCAGTGTACATTTCTCCACACAAAAGAAATCAAAAGGTGGAGAGAAATGTTGTTAAGTCAAAGCCTCCGTTTAGGTCTCAACCTAAGGCTTCAGATGGATCTAAGTTTGTTTCAACTTGCCACCATTGTGGTGTGATTGGTCATATAAGACCTAAATGTCATAAGTTGAAGAGAGAACAAAACCATGTTGCTAGATCCCTTCCCAAAAAGCCTAGTAGACCTAAACGCATTGTTTGTCACCATTGTATTGCCTTTGGTCATCTAAGACCTCAATGCTCTAAGTTTTATGCTTTTAAAAGAATCAAAAGAAAAGAGAAACTTGAGCTTCTTGGAAGTTGTGCTAAAAAGGGTAAATCGGATTTGAGTGATAATAACATGTTGTTAAAGAAAGTGTTTAATGCTCTTAGCTCCTTAACTATGTGCATCTCCAATTCTCATTTTTCCAACCCTAATCTCACTTCTCTTGAGACACTCATTCCAAACAATTGTTCCGTTTGGATAAGGAAGGGTTCCTATGGTTGAGCTTTTACTCTTTTGGTCCTTAATCTAATTCTTTCAATCTTTGTAGGACCCTTCATGCATTGATTGTCATATCTTCATGCATTTGTGCATTTTGCATTTGGTTGTATGCATTGCTTTTGTTTTGATTTTACTTTTATCTTTTAGTTTTATGTCAGTAAAAATCCAAAAACACATAAAAAGTAGAAAATCCAAAAAGTTTGATCGACTTTGTTGAGTTTTGTCTCAAAGCATGTTTTGCCTTGTACCTTTGTACTAATGGCCTTGTACATCTACGAGCTTAGCTTGTTTCTTATGCACTCATATCATTGTGGAAGAAATTCTGAAATCTATGTGACTGTTGTAAATAGATCTTCAACCTTGTCATGAATGATTAGTGAATGGTTTTGTTGATCTTGAGACATGCATAGATTTGTGCCTATATATCTTCCCACTTTTAGTTTATTGCTTTACTCAAAGAGCTCACCAAATGTAAATCTCCAAATGAAAAGAGATATTGGGCTGCAAAAGCCTGTCGCATATACTAGTATTTGACTAGGAAAAAGGGAAAGCGACCAAAATAAATAGTATGATACCCAAAAAGCCAAAGGCTAAATCATCAATTTGAAATATCAAAAATTTCAGGCATCCATCTTACAATGAGATGTATTGAATCAAAGAGATCAAATGTTATGATGTATATGGAGCCAAATGAAAAGTTTTAAAGAAATGTTATCAAGTTTATGTGGGAGGTCATATATGCATACTTCTATAATTGAGATGGATTACATTTTCTAGTGCTAGTTGTGTATGCCTTGATTGAATTGATCATTGAACCTTCACATTAGACTAAGGACTATCTCATTCTTGATATTCACACACAACACACAAGTCTATGTTCAATAAATGCCATATTCATTTGTGTGATTGTACTTGTTTAAATGTGTTTTTCACAAGCTCAATATTTGTTGATCAAACACAAAAATATTTTTGAGTGTTTTAGTTTGTTTTTGGAAAGTATTTTGTTTTTACAAAATTGTCAAAAATTTCAAAAATAGTGTTGCCCTATTTTGGCGACTCAGTTGCGGGTTGGTCCAGTCGCATGCCCTAGTCGTGAGCTCATTCCGAGATTTTTCGCGGCTCACTGGCGAGCCTAGGTCTCAGTCGCGAAAAATACTTAGAAAATTTCTCAAAATTTGAGTTTTTATGATTTTTGTGGCTTAATGTGGCGACTTGTTCGCGGGTGGAAGGCCTAATCGCGAGGGGTACACAGTGATTTTCGCGGCTCACCTGGCGACTGTATCGCGGTTAGACCTTTTAGTCACGAAAAACACTTAGAAGATTTTTTGAGAATCTTGGTTTCACAGTGTTTCGCGGCTTACCCTGGCAACTGACTGGCGACTTAATCCAGTTGCAAAAAACGCGTGTTTTGCGTTTTAAAGACAGTTTTTAAAAAACTTTTTCAGTTTTTCCCTCGAATTTTTGTGACTGTTCATTATCTTCTTCATTTCTCTCTCTCAAACACTCCGTGTCTCTCTTGAAAAAGCTTCCATTTTTGCATCATGTCTTCATCAAACATCAAAAAAAAGGTATGGGTTTTCTCTATCTCACTTCATTGTACTGGATTTGAGCATTTTTTTTCTTGTTTTGTGAAGTGTTTTTGAGTACTGAGATTTGTTGTTCTAGTCTTGGCATTATTTTGTTTATAGTATTCTATACATGCATGATATCATGTTTAGTCTATCAGAGGTGTTTATTTGGTATTTCTCTTACCCATGTTGTTTGTGGTTCGGATTTACTGGGTTTTGGCCTGTTCTATTTGGGTGTTATTTTTAAAAGATAGTTTGTTTCTTATGCATTGTGATTATTGTATGCTCTGAGTTGGTTTGGTTATCTCATTCTCATGTTGTCATATCTTATTGCCATATGTCTTGATTTGGGTAATCTGGTTTTCACTGCTTCTGTTCTTCTAATTATTTCTTGTTGAAAAATGTGATTGGGTTTGTGCTCTATAGAACTCTGGGTTGTTTAAACTGTTGCTAATGTTTTGAATTTCATCCATTGTGCTATGTCTTGTTGTGGCCTTTTCTGTTTGTTTACAGATAGCCCCATCTCCTACAAAGAAGAAGATTGTTGCTAAGAAATCTGATAAAAGGCTGAAAATGGACCCTAACCTATTCAGGTCGGTTCATCACTTTGAGAGATATAGAGACTATTTCTTGAAGGGAACCATCATTTAGGAGAGATTTGTTGATTTAAGGGATTTGAAGGACACCTTTATTTCTAGTTGTTTTGAGGGTAGAGGGTGGGAAAGATTGTTGAGTGACCTACCTCCTGTCTGTGAGCCTCTAATCAAAGAATTCTATGCAAATGCTGTGATAAGGGAGGAGGAGTTGAGTTGTTGGGTGAGAAGAAAGGAGTTCACCATCTATGCACATGACATTGATGAGGTGCTGGGACTTGAAGGATTAGAGGACTTTGACTTCATTAACTGGAAAGACAGAATGCTATCTTTAGACACTGTTCAGGCTCGGATTGGTGGTGTTAAAGAAAACAGATGTCTCAACACTAATGCTTTTCCTACTGACATGAGGTGTCTGACCACCATAATGATGTACAACTTGTATCCGATAAGGAAGATGACTACACTGACAAATGCCAGAGCTATCTTCCTCATGGAACTTAAGGAGAAAACCTTCATTGACATCAACTCTCACATCTTTGACATTATAGTGGGTGAGACTAAAACCACCTCTAGGCCCAAGCTGATCTTTCCCAGTCTTATTATGAGGCTTTTCAGATTAAAAGGTGTTGAGATTCCTTAAGACATCAGTCCCATGACTCATCTATCAGCAATAAACAAATTCATCCTCATAAGGATACAAGTTCATCTTCCAGGAGATGAAGAGGAGGGTGAGTGAGGAGAAAGTGATCCTATGGAAACTGAAGCACAGGCTGCAAGACAGACTTCCACACCCAGAAGCAAAGCCAAGAGGAGCAGGGCTTCTACTTCATCAGCTGTACCTCCTGATACATTTCAGATCATCCTGGAGAGGCTTGATGGACTCAGAGAGGTTCAAAATCAGCATACTGAACGGATGACAGCAATGCAGGATCAGCTTGATGTACTTTCAGCTAAGTTTGACAGCATCCACACTAACCAGGAGCAGTGACCCTTTGGCCAGTCCGGTCAAAAAGGGGGAGAATTTTTGGGTTACTCTTGAGGGGGAGTGCTTGTTTTGAGGGGGAGCTTTCATTATCATATGCTGTTATGTTTATAGCTTTGATACTGTGTTTTGGTTAGCTGCTGTTTTTATTGGTTTGATACACTGTGGTTTTGGTTATTGTTCGGCTAAAACTCATAACTCTTGGATAGTTTTGAATCTTTGGTGGTAGTTACTCAGTATGTAATATAATGTTATTCTGTACTTTATGAATTTATGTTTGTACCTGGTACCTTTGTAGGTTTTTAAGGTTCTTGTTTATGTTTTGTACCCATGTTGCTTTTGTAAGTTTTTAGGGTTTGTTTCTATGCATTTTGTAGGCTTTATGGTTTGTACCTTTCTTTATGCAGCCTTTATGCTTTGTTAAATCAGTACTTTTAACTAAATGTCATGCATTTCCTTTTAGGTACTGTCACTCTTGTGCCATTGTAGGATTTTATTCCTAGATGCATATACTTCTAGTACTGTGCATTGGTTGAGTGTTGGTCATTCAAGTGATTTGCTCTGTGTTTATCAGCTTGAATGTCTGGATGTTCATTCCAAGTGTGAATGAGCATTGTGATCACTTGTATGTAGTGATTGCATGTTTTGGTCTTACCATGGTCTATTGCTATATTCCATTTTGCTTGATCGCATTGTGCTTGTTCCATATGTAGTGCATGAACTTGTTATGTTGTTGTGTTTCAGGATATACTTGTTCTTATGGTTCAAGAGCTACACAGATTCTAGAGTTAGGTATGAGTGAGTTTTCCAACTGTTCCCAACTCACGAGTTAAGTCTAGAGTTTGTTATAGGGTTTTGTCACGGATTAGCCAAAGGGGGAGATTATAGGTTGAATTTTATCAATCATCTTGTTGGCTTTATTCCGTGCCAATTTGCTTGTAATTTAGCACTTAGTAACCCTGTATTTAAGTGGGATTCATGTAAGGGTAGTGTGTGAAGAGAGTGTGAAGAATTGCTCATCAATGTGCAAAGAAGCAGGGACTCGCGGCTGACTCGCGACTTGCAAGCCGCCAAACTGCAGCACACGTGAGAAGCATGCGGGGAGGTGAAGGGTCACGCCAGCTGTCACACTACAGGACAAAAGTCCCAGGCTGGCCAGGCCGTTAGCTCGCGACTTGAACTCATGACTTAGACCAGTCGCGAGGCTAAGCCGCCAACTTGCCCTGTTTAGTAAAAACTGTCTTTTCATATTCCAAACACAAACCACTATATATGGACCCTTATACCCACGAAATGTAGAGAGCTTCTAGAGAGAATTTTGAGAGAGAAACCCTAGAGAAAAACAAGATTACCTCATCCCAATCTTCATCTAAGAGACTCTTCAAATTCCTCTACTCTCTTCCTCTCTATTGATACATCTTTGAGAGGTTCTTAACCAAATCCTTTTCTCATCACACCCACGTCTGTGAGAAGGTATTTTGGTGCTAAGGGAAGCAGTTTGGAAGGGACCAATGGTTATTGGTTGATGCTATGGGTTATAGCGGAATCCGGTAAGCTAGAAAAGAAAAAGGTTCGGTGCAACCTCGTTGGAGCAAGAAGCTTGGAGGGCTTAGGTACCTGGGTAGATTAGGCTTGGAGGGTCTATTGCTGTTCATGTATCCCAACTACATTTTCTAGTGGATTATTGACCGCTTGGAGGGCGGCGGAGAGGTTTTACGCCGAGGGCTTCGGTTTTCTCTTCGATAACACATTGTGTGTTGTCCTTGTATTTGTATCTCTCTTCCTTTATCTTTGCCTTTTATTTTTTGCTGTGGATGTGATTATAATTGGCTTAGATTGTTTATCAATTCTGTGTTTGGCTTATGTTCATGTTCCGCACATTAATTGTTTGATTATAAGCTTGAATTGATAATTTGTAATTTGGGGTCTAAACGTTCAAGGGTGTTTTACACACATTTTGAACATTTAGAGTTAGCTGCTTGCCTTTGTCTCATGTGCTTGTTGAAAATCTCAATAACCCTTTCTTTGTTTTGTATTTTGGGTTTTGTTTAATACTGAATCAATAAAATTAGGGTTTTTAAAATACTGAATGTCTGTTTTGTAGTAACAACATAAGATCAAGATGTTTATTTTTTCAAGTTTTATATGCAAATAAAGTTAGGGTTTTGAAAAAATCGATAACCCATGTGCTTGGTTGCTTGTGTTGGTTGGTTTCTTTATTAAAGTTAGCTGCTTGCTTTTGTCTCATGTGCACGTTGACTTTTGATATATAAAGTTAGTTGCTTATTTATTTATTTATTGTTGGTATATTTTGTTTATTGTTATTGACATGCTGTGAATCTGTGACTATGATGTTGAGTTGTTATTTTCTTATTGATGTTAGAGATTTGAAAAAAATCAATAACCCCATGTGCTTAATTGTGATGTTGGTGTGTTTATTAATAGTTGATTGTGATGTTGGGGTATTGTTTATTATTGCTTTGATGTTGATGTGTTTATTATTATCTTATTGACGTGTTTATTGTTGGCTTGTTCATGTATACTAGAGTCCTAGTCATTCCCTTTTCTTTCTTTTATTTTTTATTTTTTATTTTATTTGTTGTGTTATTGTATACTAGTACTAGAGTGTTAAATTTTTATTTTTTATTTTTTACTTTTTATAGTTGCTGACTTATTGTGTTTCTTGTTGTTTTATTTTGTATTGTAGATGAATGACATAAGAGAAATCCCAGAGGGTCAAGACAATGAAGTGGGTCAAGGGGCAACCAATGTGCATGAAAACAAAGACAAACCCCTACTCCCACCAAAAGTAGGTAACACTAATAAAAAAAGATCTTTTGTTTGGGGTTATTTCACTGTTATTGAAAGGGGGGGGGGGGGGGGGGGGACCTAGAAATTTCAATGATACAATCTACTATGGCACATCTTGTAACTACTATAGCACAACCTATACTTGTGATAGTAAGTTGAATGACACTACAACCATAAAAACTCACATACAATCACAATGTCTGACATATCCTTATAGGAAAGAGGAAAAAAACCAATCAACCTTAGCATTCAAACCTAACGAAGAAGAAGAAAGTAGTAGTAGACTTGTTCATATTATTTTTGTTCAATGGAATAATAATTTTAGTGGTCCACTAAAGAGTAAAGACTGAAGGACTGCATACAAGTCATTGCCAATGAGAATTAAAAGGTTTTGGACTTTTGGTGCAACTATTAGACTGTTTACGTACGGTCCAATTATTGCGATGAAGATTTTTATTTTGAGAAACAAGTTGCACCAGAAGTCCAAAACCTTTTAATTCTCATTGGCAATGATGTGTTGTATACAGCTCTTTAGTCATTAGCGGACCACTAAAATTATTGTTCCATTCAACCAAAATAAGAAGAACAAACTTACATATGTTCAAAATTGTAGATCACATATTTTTAGCCTTTTTGCACCGTTGAAACACATTTAGATTTCAAAAAATCTACCGATGGTTATCTCTCACTTATATATATATATATATATATTTAGTGTATCGGTCGGATATCAAGACACTAGCACAAGCAAAATGTCCTAATCATTTTTTTTTTTCCTTTTTTTGGAGAAAATTCACTTATCAAAGGTCCCTTTTTGACAAGTATGGAAGAAAGTGAAAGGGGAAGCCGAAGTGTCCGGAACCCTCCAAAAAAACAGCCAAATTTTATTTTTTTTTGAGAATCAAAACAGCCAAATTTTAAAGAGAATTCAACGTGAGATAAAGGAATTTACCACGACTTATCCTTTCCTAATTTATATATAAAATCTGGCTAAAAAATTTAGAAATTTTATATATATGTAATTTTCCTGAAATTTTACAACCTAAATTGATCTTTGTTGAGTTTTTTGGTATGTTGTACTCCCATCCATAGTTATCAAACTCAAATATGAGGTTGACCTGACTAAAGAACTGGTTCATTGGTTTATTGGTTTAACCAATGATTCATTAGTTGAACCATACATTAATTAATTAATATATTTTATAATTATAAAAATATGAAAATAATGTAAATTATAACCAATAAATAAATAAAAATTATACCGTATGAAATAAAATTTAGAAAATATCAAATACTAAACACGTCATTAGTGTAAATTATCTAATATCCAAATTATATAGTAAAAAATCTTGACACAACATATCTCATATAATAAAAATTTATCCTCCATTGTAAAAAAAAAATTGTATATAATTATATATAGAGACATGTAGATTATCTACTCTAATTTATATATTAAAAAAATTATAATTTTAGAGAAACCCAAAAACAAATCAATTTAATTGTATAGAAAAGTAAATTCTAGAAGAATATGAAATCATATCATAATTTATAAATAAAAAAAATTAATGAACTTATAATATTGTAAGGTAGATCTCTTAAGGTTCATTTGGTTGGAGGGATGGAAAAGTGGTCGGGAGGATAAAAAATTGGGATAGAATAAAAAAGTAGAGGGATATAAGAGATTTTAGATTTCTCTCATATTATTTTGTTGGATAGTGAAAAAGTGGAAGGATGAAAAACTCTTTTATTTAATTGAGAAGAAAAATAAGAAGATAAAAAATGTAGTTTGTTTAAACTTATTCTCATGCTCCTAGTACATAAAATAAGAAATAATTTCTTTTATTTTACTTTGTAATGTGAAAGCCACAGTTTTTTTTTAATGACAATTAGAGGTGAAAGCTAGCCACCATTTGGTTTTAGGGGGCGGGGGGGGGAACCATTGCTTCATTCAATAAAACACACGTCAGTCAAAAAATAAAAAAAAAATAAAAATAAAACACACGTTGAAGAAAAAGAAGAACAATGTTAACTAAGCACATAGACACAGTGGAGGCAGATTTGGTAAGTTCTCATCTACTCATCTCCTTCCCATTTTTTCTCCTAAAATCACCACAAATTAGGAATACAAGATTTTAGTGAGCCTAAGGAGAAAATACCTGAGCCCTACCAATATTTTTCTAATTTTTCACCCCAACTAAATAACCTAAAAAACCATTTTCTCTCTCTTATTTTTTGTCCTCCTTATTTTTACCCCAACCAAGTGTACCCTTAGCACTAGAATAATATATTTTTGCTCTAGTACTTAAATATGTAGTGGTATAAGTAGCGCATTAGTATTGGGGTGGGTAAAACTCTAAGAAATTAAATTTGATAATGATATAGTGTAAAACTCAAGTTTTACCCCTCCAATCACAATATACCACATTATCATATTACATATTAAAGAATAGAAAGAACATCACTTAATCAATTCTAATACCCATTTGAAAATCCAACTTAACTGTGAATTTATTGAGATGTTATTATGTGTGGCAGTATATAATGTAAAAAATTGATGTGTCAATCTCTTATTGAATGGTGTAAAACATAGGTTTTACATCACATCCTTACCGAATTAAGACTCAAACTCTAAATATGTTACTTTACACCCACAAATACCAAAATCCAACCAACACCCAAGTGGGTATTCTTAAACATTTTTACAACCTAACTACAATAACATCTTAAATTTAGAAATTATTGTAGCAGTTCTTACTTTATTTTTAATTAATTTTCTCTCTCTCCTCAAACACTTTCTCTTAGGCTTCGTTTGGGAGTCTATAAGGGAATGTAATGAAATGATCATAAGATAATAGAATGGAATATATATCAACAATGGAAAAGAATGGAAAAGAAAGGAATGAAATGGAATTAAGTAATCTTGTTTGGATGTTTTAAAATAAAAGAATGAAAAAGAATGGAATGTAAGTAATCTTATTTGGGAATAAATAGAGGGAAATGAATGTAATCATTTTATGACAATATTACTATTAGATCCCTATTTTAAAATAAATAGTTGAATGTATAGGGATATTTTGGGAGTTTTAGTAAAAAATTCATTAAATCTAATTTCATTCCTCCCAATTTCAGGGGGAATGAAAATTTGAGATTTTAAGGGATATAAAGAAAAATGAGTGTTCCCTCCTATTCATTTATTCCCTCCTACTTAAACTTCAAAATAAGGGAATGCACTTTCCATTTTCTCCGTTAAAACTCTCAAACAAAAAAATGGAAGAATATTATAAAATTATTTTTTTATTCATTTCCATTCATTCCATTCCTCCTCCCAAACGAGGTCCCTCAAGTCTCTACTTCTCTCACATCTCTTTGCCTCTCTTCTATTCACTCTTTTGTCCCTTTCTTTCTCTCTGACTTTCACGCTCTCTCAAGCCTCTCTCCTTGGCCTTATTAGATCCATTAGGAGTGGGTTTCATTTAAGGCAAAGAGTAGGTATTGTTGGCCGAATCTACAGCAGGGTTCTGTCCGCCAAAATCTGTTGGGAGTGGATTTCATTTCAAATCAATATAAGCAAAATCTATGTAAGATTCTAAACCTTCTTTTAGAATCTTAGTAAATCATTTTTGGTTTTAAAAAACAAAATATAGAGTTCCTCAATATATATATATATATATATATATATAATTCTATATAATAATAATAAAAAATTTACATTAACAACTATTATAATGATCACATTTTATAATTGGAAAAAAAAATATTATATTAAATATGTCCATACATTGCATGAATTATTGAATAATGTATATATATATATATATATTTATATATATTCGAAACCTCTAAAACTCTCATAATTTTTTACGTTAGCACAATGTTTAAATAAAATTATTTTTGTTTAGTCCAAACTTAACAAGGAGTGAAACTTTATCTTTCTAACAAGTCTAACTTAAACTCAAACTCATTATTATCATTTTTTAAAAACAAAAATATTTTTTTTTAATTCAAACTTAGGAAGGAGTGGAACTCTATCTCTCTAACAAATCCAATTTAAACTTAAACTCAAACGTTGATAATATATATATATATATATATATATATATATAACCAAAATCAGCATTGCTCCAGACCTTGCTTACGTGAGATCTTCTATTGATACCCTTGCTTCTACAGGATTGCTCATATGGATTACAGAACTTGATATTGCAAGTGCCTTTAGTCAACAGGTAATTAAGATGCTCAAAAGGCAAAAGTATGGAATTTTTTTTTCTTCAAAATATCATTTGTGTAAGGTTGAATTTTATCAACCATCTTATTGGTTTTATTCCGTGCTAATTTGCTTGTAATTTAACACTTAGTAACCCTGTATTTAGGCGGGATTCATGTAAGGGTAGTGTGTGAGAGAGTGTGAAGAATTGCTCAACAATGTGCAAAGAAGCAAGGACTCGCGACTAGGACTCGCAGCTGACTTGCGACTTGCAAGTCGCCAAACTGCAGCACACATAAGAAGCATGCGGGGAGGTGAAGGGTCATGCCAGCTGTCGCACTACATGACAAAAGTCCCAGGCTGGCTAGGCCGTTAGCTTGCGACTTAGACCAGTTGCGAGGCCAAGCCGCCAACTTACCCTGTTTGGCAAAAACTGTCTCTTCGTATTCCAAACACACACTACTATATATAGACCCTTATACCCAAGAAATGTAGAGAGCTTCCAGAGAGAATTTTGAGAGAGAAACTCTAAAGAAAAACAAGATTGCCTCATCCCCAATATTCACTAAGAGACTCTTCAAATTCCTCTACTCTCTTCCTCTCCATTGATACATCCTTGAGAGGTTCTTGACCAAATCATTTTCTCACCACACCCATGTCTGTGAGAAGGTCTTTTGGTGGTAAGGGAAGCAGTTTGGAAGAGACCAATGGTTATTAGTTGATGCTATGGGTTATAGCGGAATTCAGTAAGCTAGAGAAGAAAAATGTTCGGCGTAACCTCGTTGGAGCAGGAAGCTTGGAGGGCTTAGGTACCTGGGTAGATTAGGTTTGAATGGTCTATTACTGTTCATGTATCCCAACTACATTTTCTAGTGGATTATTGACCGCTTGGAGGGCGGGAGAGAGGTTTTACGTTGAGAGCTTCGGTTTTCTCTTCGATAACACATCGCATGTTGTCCTTGTGTTTGCATCTCTCTTCCCTTATCTCTGCCTTTTATTTTCTGCTGTGCATGTGATTATAATTGGCTTAGATTGTTTATCAATTCTGTGTTTAGCTTATGTTCATGTTCCACACATTAATTGTTTGATAATAAGATTAAATTGATAATTTGTAATTGGGGGTCTTAACGTTCATAGTGTTTTCAACGCTATTTGAACTTTCAATGTGCAGCATAATTAAAACCAAAGACATTTACTTTTATTAAATCTATAAAACTTCACCACAAATTTTTTAAGCTTTACAGTTTTTCAAGTTTTTCATAATTATATTTATTTTTTTACATTATACATGGCAGATAAAGCATCTCTATTTTTTTTTGGAGAAAATCAAAGTTGCAACCTATGTCTTCTAGCCTAGGGAACGATAAATTTTTATTTGGTATGTTATATATAAATTTGTTGAATTTGGTTTGGTTTTGACATAGAATTTGGGGATTCTATAAATTTTGAAGTTTTAAGTTTTAGGGTTTTTGGTATTTGCGTTTCAATAGGTTGATCTTAATTCTTCACCTTAAATGCTTTTTATTTAGGTTCATGTGATTTTTTGTTTTCTTATTAAAGGCTATCATTTTTTGTTGATTAATTTCAATTAATTATTTTTTTGGATTCAACATAAAAGATAATGGAGTTAAATATTATAATTTTGATATTGTTTCATGTTTTGAATTGTCTATATTGTTCTTACTATGAGAAAGTCATATTGCTACTCAAATTTGAAACTTGGTGTGTCTTCCTCATATCATGGTCGTTGTTTATATATTTGTAGCTTATATTATTTTTGAGTGTGTATGTATATATAACTATTGAGAGTTTTGCTTTATTAATTTAAGAATTGTAAATTGCTTTGTAGATTTCGGTAATTATGCACTTACAACTCAATAACATTCAATGTTAGATAACACTTATAAACCATGGAAAAGTAATAGAAGATAAATATTTCTTCATTTTTTGTTTTTAAATACTAACTAGCACAATGTCTATTTACTCATTGTTGTTTTTTTTTTTTTTTTTTTCAAAGTCAATAACTTTTCTGTGCATTGCACAGGTTAATGACTAGTATTTTATAATTGTCAAAGTGATTAATTATGTATATTAGATAATAAAGTGATATTGGTGATGGACTTAAATAACTTTTGTGTTGTATTTATATATATACTTTAGTCGGTTAGACATTAGACTATTATGTGTCAGTGTCCTTTCCTTCCTCTTTTTTTTTTTTTTTTGGGTATAGGGTTTAGAAGAGAAGGGTCATGAGTGGTTGATTTGACGGGCTAAGTTGATAGAAATCATTGGGTTCAGAGAGGGGCAACCACCCAACCATTCACAATCTGAACCTTTTTTCTAAAACTGTTAAGAGTGTGAAGAAGAAGGAGGAGAAGCAACTTATACTAAAAAGAAAATTTTTTTTTTTCCTTTCTGACGTATGAAATGGGACTGCTAATTTCTAATGGGCCATATATCACTGTAGACATGTCTGTCTTCTAACGGACCAATGTCACCAAACATCAATTTTTTTTGTTCTGTTCTATTGTGTTCTGTCCTCTCTCCTTTATAGTTTATTTATTTATTTTAATATAGTTATTTATTTTTGTGATATTTTAATGTCGATACAAATACTACCCTTGAATTCAAAGTGAAAAATAACAAGTAATTTATTTCAAATTTTGTCTTAGAGTACTCACAGCAGTGGTACTATATTGTTATATTACTATATTTTAGCTCCTCAAATCCCAAAATCAGCACCCAGTAGTGAAACTAAATCTATTTTTTTAGCTCCATTGCTACCGTGCACATTTATAAATAGATGTGCACTGTTCATGAGAGCTAAAAAAAAAAAATTTATTTTATTAAATTTCTCTCTCCTCTTCCATTAAAAAAAAAAATATTTTTTTTTCTCTCTCTCTGGCTTCTCTTCTTTCTTCCTCTTTCCTTCTCATTTTTTTTTCTCTCCCTCATCTACTCTCTGCTTCGCCGATCTATTCTAGATCTTCATCATCGCCAATCTTCATCGTCATCGCCCATGTTGCCATCCCACGCCACCAACCCATCTCGCCCACGTTGCCATGCCTCTCTCTCTCTCTCAGTCACTCCATTTGAAAGCTCTCATCTCATCTCTCAAAACTCTCTCAAGCAAACGGTGAGATCAATGTCAAAACTCTCTCAAGCAAACGGTGAGATCAATGTGCGTTGGTATCAGGGTTGAGATCGGTGTGTGGTTTCAACGTTTGGGTAGCTGAATTTGGGTTTGGTGGGTTTCGGCGTTTGGGTTGCTAGATTTCAGGGGTCACAGTGGAGATGGTGGTGGTGGTGGGTCGTATCGGCGTGGATTCGATTTGTGATTTGTGGCTGTGGGTTTGTTTTATGGTGTATTGTGGGTTTGTTTTGTGGTGGCTGTGGGTTTGTTGGTGATGCTGTGTTGGTGGTGGTTGTGCTACATTTATTTATTTATTTATTTATTTCTGCTGTGGACTAGTGGTGGTGGTGGTGGCTGTGGTTGTGGCTATGGCTGATGGTAGAGGTGGTTGTGGTTGGTGCTGTGGATGTGTGTAGGTAAAATAGATAAAGTAACTTTTAGTGCAGCTAAATAGCTAAAATTTTAATTCCACTGCTGTGAATGCTCTTATAAGAGAAGTCAATATAGAATCATATCTTCTTCTTCTTTTTCTCTCTCTTAGAATGGGAATCACAACTGAAATAGGTAATATATATATATATATATATATATATGAAAGTATAAGTTTAAACAGTATTATACTATTTAATATTTTTAATTGAATATGAATTTTGAAAAATAAAGATTAGGTCATGTTGTGATAAAATACGTTTTTTACAAAAAAAGAAAAAGAAAAAAGAAAGATAAGTTGCGAGTTGGCATTCAAGAATAAGTGTATCCAAACAAAATTAGTGATATGGCTAACTTTCTAAACCTTACAAAAATAGGATTTTTATGTATGGGATGCGATGTTTTTTTTTTTTAATAAAAAAATTACATGGTTGAATTATATTTTTTCCTTATAAGATTAACAGAGAGAGAGAGAGAGAGAGAGAGAGAGAGAGAATCATGGACTGCCATATCTTTAGGCTAAAAGAAATTAAATTCCATGGGTGCTCATATGGTCTCGAATCTTCACAACAAAGTCGCCGTAGTCCTCTGTAGTACATTGTTGTGGTTGCAACTTGCAATATAGGTAGCCGACTGTCCTTGGTTGTCTAAGTTTTCCTGTAGACGTCTATCAATTTTATGTCTGGAAGGGTTTGACCGTTAGATAATGCTAGTCATTTTCCAATGCCGTATGTTAACAGTTACATTAAATGTTACCAATAATTTCACATGTTGAAGAGGGTGGATGTGTTATTCTGTGTCTACAACAACGCTCTAAATGGCAAGAAAATTGATTTTTTTTTTTTGTTGGCATTTTTAACCTAGGCATTCACAGTTCAAATCTTAGATATCTCTTAACTATTAAATTATTTATATATATAAATAAGGATAAAATTTAGTTACAAAATTGACTGTAGTCTAAAACTACAATCTTACTCAATATCAATTATATTACTATATATTTTGAAAATCTAACCGTTGGATTACATGTTCTTTACGTTTTTAATATACATGTCAAATTTTGTGTCAATCGGATATTATTTACTATATGATTTATAAGATTATATTTTGTGCATAATTTTAAACTATAAAAACTTGTAATTTTAATAATTTATCGATGATATAACTTTTGATCTTTAATTTTTTAGAAATTTTGCAAGTACGAAGGATATAAGAGCATCCACAATGGGGGTTGTATATGCCAAATGCTAGGAGCATTTGGTATTTAAACCCCAAAATCCACCAGCAACCGGGAAGGTAAATCCCATATGCAAAAAAAAAAAAATGAGATTTAGCTACAGTACCATCTCAAATGTAAGATGGTACTGTAGCTGAATCTTATAAAAAAAAATAATATTTTAATATTTTTTCCCGGGAATATCTCTCACACTCTTTATTATTTCTCATTATTTTCTCTTTCTTCGGTCTCTCTTTCTCCGTTCTCTCTGTCTCCTCTGCTGTGTGATATCTTCAGACCCATTACTCTGCCCCTCTCTCTCCGATCAGTTATGGGTGCTTCTCTTTCTCCGTTCTCTCTGTCTCCGTGATCCGATCCCCTTTACCGATTCAGTCCTCTCATAAATCGGTTTGGATTCACCGATTCACTCATCAAAATCACCGATTCACTCGTCCCATCGGTCTCTCAAATCAAATCGGTTTGGATTCACCGATTTGTTTGCAAAATCTCTTCATGAAGCTCCATCGGTCTCTCAAATCAAATCAGAATCAAAATCAAAGCAATTTACTAGGTGGGTTTTGTGTTTGTGTTTGTGTTTGTGTTTCTGCAATAAAAAATGGGGATTCAGCTTGTGTTTGTGTTTGGGTTTTGATCTAAGAATGGCTGTTGATGTTTGCAGAGGTGGGGACCCATTTCAGAGTTCCATCCGAAGCCTTCTTTTGGGGACCCAATTCATTCATTTCATTTCATGGGTATGTATATATAGCTCTCACTCTTTCTTTGTATATTATATATAGTATTATATTTCTATACGTGGATCTAACACTTTTCATTTTCTTTTTTGTTTTAATTAGATTTTGTTGTCTGAGATTGGAGGCCAACATTCTTGCTCTTATTGGGCGTCCAATAATTTTCGCTCTTATTTCTTTGGATTCTTTCGGTGACTCTGAACTCCGCTCCAGTATGTTTCCTACTTTTGTTCAATTGCTTTGCATCCTTTATTTTGTTTTGGGTTCTGTTCTTTTAAGAGTCATATATAAAAATGCATTTGTGAATTTCTTTTAGTTGTTAAGATAAACATTTAGAATTAATGCCAAAAAAAAAAAAAAAACCCAATACAATAGTTCAATAGTTGCATGTTGTGTGTTTCCTTGTGGATTGATTTGGAAACATTTAGTGTACCCAGTTTCGATTCTATGACAATGGCACGTTTTATATGTTGAAGCTGCAATTTCGGTATGTTTAGTGTAAATTTAGGAATGGTTCTCAAAAGGAGCTGTGGAATTCAGTTCAATGAGTGTGAAAATTATTGGGGTGTAGTCAATAGCACAGAATTTTCACCGTACATATTTGATTTGACACTTGGAAAACAATTATAATTAAGCATCCATGGAAAGAAATCGATTTTGTTACTAATGTCACTGTATTGGTGTGTGAAAGGAAATGAAGATTCTCTTTTGATCTTTCTAGAGCAATTTAAAAATACTAGAGCATCTCAAGCATCTACATTTCCACTTATGTAAATCTCATTTTATTATTAAATGTCCTGTTTTGAACTCTTCCTTGTAGAGACTTCTAAACCGATTGTCATAACATGATCATTGAAGATGAGCGAGATGTAAATGAAGCGGTGGAAGTAGATTATGAGCAAATTGATGACAATCCTACTATACAACCATCACGGGAGAACACAAATGAATTTACGGAGTTCATTGAAACCCATCGATGTATTCGAGACCATAAAATTCATTCTCAACTCCAATTAGACCTCATTGAACATTTATGGCAATTACAAGGGGAGTTGTAGGAACTTAAGTGTGTCACTTATGTATGTGGAGTTTTATTGTAATTTGATATATGTATGAGTCTTCTAAAGACAATATTGATAGTTATGTATGTGGATTGTATCTATATATATGTATGTGGATTATAAAAGTTGATAGGTTGAGTACATTGATATTTGATAGGTTGTATGTATATATATATATATATATATATGTATGTGGATTTAAAAAATTGGCAGGTTGTATGTATATATATGTATGTAGATTTTTTGAGTTGGCAGGTTGAGTACATTGATATTTGGCAGGTTGCATTTTTATGTATGTATGTGGATTTTTAAATTTAGCAAGTTTGAGTAAATTGATATTTGGCAAGTTCTTTCTCAAAAAAAATGAAAAATTGGTAGGTTCTCTGTGTGTGGTTGTTGAAATAGTTGGAAAGAAATTGGCAGGTTCTGTGGTTGTTGAAATAGTTAGAAAGAAATTGAAAAGAAAAAAAACTGGAAGGATGTGTGTGTGTGTGTGTGTGTAAATTTGGCAGGTTGTATTGGCAGGCAGGTTCTGTGTGTGTGTGAAAAAAAATTTGGCAGGTTGTATTGGCAGGCAGGTTCTGTGTGTGTGTGTGTGTGTGTGTGTGTGTGTTTTGGAAAGAACTTGAAATGAAAAAGAAAAAAAATTTGGCAGCTGTGTGGCAGGCAGAGAACGTGTGTGTGTGTGTGTGTGTGTTGGAAAGAACTTGAAAAGAAACAAAATTTGGCAGGTGTGTGTGGCAGGCAGGGTGTGTGTGTGTGTGTTAGAAAAAAAATTTGGCAGGGACATTGTGGCAGGCTGTGTGTGTGTGTGTGTGTGTGTATGTGTGTTAGAAAAAAAATTTGGCAGGGACATTCCAACGTGTGTGTGTGTGTAGAAAAAAAATTTGGCAGGGACATTCCAACCGTTTGAAAAAGCAGTTGAATTTGAAACAACAAAAAAATGGTAGTTGGAAAAGTAATAATAAAGAAAGATTAAAAAAATAATATTTTAATAAAAGAATGAGATATAGAATTTTGGGATGTTGGGTGTATTGTAAAATGGGATGGTATAATAGATAAAGTAGCTTTTTGAGATTGTAAAATAAGATGAGATTTAGCATCCGGATGTGGATGCTCTAAGAAGAAAATGTAATATAATAGTAGATTTGTCAAAATTCACCTCTAATAAAAAAGATATTGAATAAGGTTATAACGTTGTGCTACAATAAATTTTGTAACTAAATTTTATCCTATAAATAATAAGTCTCTAAATATTAAGTTGATAGATTTTTCTTCTCAAAAAAACAGTTGATAGATTAACAAACAAGAACTAATTAATATATGTACTTAAAAAGAAGTTAAAATAACAATTTCAGGCCTACAGCAAGTTTTAAGAGAATAAAAATTAAACGGATTCCATATTTGAGAGTACACCATAAATAACAAGTTTTAATAGTTGAGGTACAGAATTAATAGTAACCTTAAATTAAGAAGATATAAATAAGAAATAAAAACCAACCATTAGGAAGAAATTGTTTAACCAGAGTTTCCAACCCCATCGCATGTCGCACCACAACTAGCCCCACGACTCACCTCGTGGCGAAGCCTGGAACACATATGAAAGTTGTGAATATCGGGGACGCACGTCAACGTCAATAGAAATTTTAAATGTAGGAACCCTGCTAACTGTGCTGTCTACCGTATAGCTATAAAGGGATACATAACTGACCAGAGCAAAGCGTATACCAGAAAAAGAAAAGTAAGTGTAACCACGTGAACTTAATTACGCTTTTTACTAAAAGAAGAGTGCCACTTTACAAACGTGCCTTTTATACCTCCAGCTGGGAGGAAACGTATAACATGGAGGGCTCTTTTGGTGTGAGAAAAGGAGCATGGACTGAGGAGGAAGATATTCTACTTAAGCAGTGCATTCAGAAGTACGGTGAAGGAAAATGGCACCTGGTTCCTGTCAGTGCAGGTATTATTCTAGAATCTTGAGTGAGTGAGATTGATTTCTCTTTTTTCTTTGGTAAACCAAGTTCTTTTTGCTTATGTCTCTTCTGCCTTTTGTCACAATCTTGATGTGGTTTATTGTGGTGGTCTATGTAAAAATGATAAAAGCAGCAACTCACAATATGCTATATCAGAGTTGTTGCGAAAATCGTGATTATAAAAGATCTCTTCTTGAGTAATTTAAAGAAAAACTAAGCTATGTTGATTTAAATAATGCAATATTGGCGGAGCTTCTTATTTTTTCAATAAATATGTTTCATGCATTTTGCAGGCTTAAATAGATGTAGGAAAAGCTGCAGACTGAGGTGGTTGAACTACCTGAAGCCAAATATCAAGAGAGGAAACTTCGCCGCAGACGAAGTTGATCTTATGCTCAGGCTCCATAAGCTGCTAGGTAACAGGCAAGTATCGCTAGCAAATAATAATAACTCCAAACACAGAATGTCATTAGTTAAGACTACTGCAGCTTACTGAAGATACGAAAACCATTAAAGAACCAAACATTTATTCATTTAAGATTTGGGTGAAAACTAGGACAACTTATTCCAAGCTCTCTCGATCTGTCTCTGAAGTTTTCTTTAGAGCTCTTTGTTGGAGGAGAAGGAAGTGAAAAGATGTCATCATAACCATGCGGACAACAACTATAATTATTAATGGTGATGCTTTTTAAAAAAAAAAAAAAAAGTTACACTAGAAGAGGAGGATTTAAATTTTGGATTTCGCTAGTTAGTGATGATGTCTGTTACATTTAACTGTAATGTTTTTTCTTATTTTAGAGATGGGGGACACAGCCAAGTATCGGTCCAAGGGGGCCTTGGACCTCCTAAGGTTTAGAGAGAGAGAGAGAGAGAGAAAAAAAAAAAAAAACTTATAAATTTTAGGTTGATTTAGAATTTGAGCCTTAAAATGGCCCCTTGAAGTATAAAATATTCCAAATAACAACAAAAGTTAACTCAAACAATATTAAAATATAGGCCGAAGAACAATAAAACTACCGTAGTGGATCATGTTATTTTGCCATTTGATCTTGACGAATTCCCTTGCTATAAAATAAATAAATAAAATTCTCTCGCCATACATGAATTTTATTTTAATTAATAGTCCTATGAGTTCCTTGACATTTATCATTATATAGCTAAAACGGTTAATATAAGAAAGATGCCTCCTGTAATGGCCTCGAACAATCTGGTATCCTTCTTAATCCTCATGTCCTAAAACATTAGGACAGAATGGTCAAGTCAACAAGACATTTTAGATATCGTTGCAACTCTCATCCTTTCTACATCACTTCCTAGAACTTTTTGAAGGCGGGTTGATACACACTGATGTTCACACAATAAATAGATTACCTTCCCCAAATTAATCATAACCACGAGCAATGAAAAAGTGTATGTAAAAGTAATGTAGAAAGGGTTCAATGCACTTGGAAAGACTCATACATATTCTAGGGAAATCTGCTATTGGACGTCAATAGGCATAAAAAAAATCAAGGCTCATTTTGATTGTTTTTTTAGCTATACATTCCAGTTAAATGGTTCATATAGAAAAATGGGATTATGAATAGACATTTGCTCTTGTTTCTTATCTCCTCTGTGTGCTCACACTAATCAAAGTTGTTACCTTTCGACATTGGCTATTCTTTCAAATGGATAAAAAGAATGACTTCCACACCATGAGATCTATCATCTTTGTCGAGCTTATACGGCCTCAAGTAGACTTCTTGGACTTGGTTTGCCAAGTTCAACTCCACAATTTCTTGCCTTGGTATTCTACCAGTTCCTATTATTTTATCCTTTTCATTCTTTGCACTAACCATGACACTATGTTGACGACATGATTATCACTGAAGATGACTTAGACAGTTAGACAGTATCTTGAAACTCAAGCAATTTCCTAGTCTGCAATCTTAAGACAGGATCTTGGTATGCTTAGTTATTTTCTTGGAGTTGAGATCACTTTTTCTTTAGCTTGTTACTATCTAAAAAACATCAAATATGCATTGGATCTTCTCTCGTACTAGACTCACTAACAGCAAAATTACTAACACTCCAACAAAGTCTAACACTTGTTTCACCCCACAAGGTGGTTAGTCGTTTTGTGATGCCGCACTTCACAGACAACCCATTAGGAGTCTTGTTTAATAAAATATAATTTTTCACTCTCTTTTATTTTTAGTTTAAATATAAAATTTGATAATTGTGGTAATTATTAGTAGGAATTCATTACAATTGTCTTAGTATACTAAAGAATATGATTCTAAAAAAAAAAAAAAAAAAAAATTATAGAGATTCTAGTTTAAATACAGCTCCTCCCTCCCTAAAAACCTAAAGTCATTTGCCACTAATTTTTTCCCTTATTGTTTATGCATGATAACATGGTCTTTTTTAGTAAACAGATTACAAGTTAATCAATAATTATTTGATTTTTTTTTTTTTTTGTATAGATGGTCACTTATTGCAGGTAGACTTCCGGGAAGAACAGCTAATGATGTGAAAAACTATTGGAATACACACCTCCTCAAAAAGGGAAGTTCAAACATCACCAAGCTGAAAGAAAAGCCCCAAGATATGGTGAAAGTGAACGTAATAAAGCCACAACCTTGGACCTTATCCAAAAACTTAACTTGGTTAAGTGGGAAACCTGCAATTGTAGGAAGCTTTCAAAAAAAGGAAGATATCAGAGACATATCTCAAACACCAATGCAATCGGAGAGTAGGATTAGCTGGTGGGAAAGCTTGTCAAATTGCGGGGAACTTGATGAGAGAGCCACATGTACGCAATGTGGCAGGTTGAATGAAGTGCCTAAAGAGGCAAAAGTTGTGGGGGACACTCTAGATGAGAGTGTCCTGAATTATTGGGGTGACTTATCTCTTGATATGGACCTTTGGGAGGTTCTCAATGCAGAATAGGAATAATCATTTAAGGCCAAAAAAAAAAAAAAAAAAAAAAAAAAAAACTTGTTTTACAATGTACGTGTGTATAAAACATACTACTGTGTAAAACAAACACCGCCCCTAGTATAATAGTCCTTATATAGTTTTTCTTACTAATATCGATCCAGTGTTTTTCCTTATTATTATTGTCCAAATTAATTGGATGTGTGGAGATTTATGAAATAAAAGGACTAGAGGTGGTGTTTATGACAGTTTAAAGTCTATCTTTTTGTTTCCAATGTACAAACAGTTCCTGTACTGAATTCGTTCGTGATTATAATTTTTCTACACTCTACTCTTGTTATTTATCGTGGTCTATTGGAATGACTATAGCTGTTGAGATGAAAATATGGACCAACTTCTACATATAAACTTTTGCATAGAACCTTAGCTTATACATGGCTCTACACAATTTTTCTTTCCTGAGGAATGCTCCAAAAGTTTTATTGAATTTACACCATCATTTTGAGTTTATACGTGGCATTTCATAGCCAAATCTATGATAGTATTTAAAAAACAAAGTCGCATTAAAATCCCTTCCAATCTTATAAGAGGATAAATATGGTTAAAATACATTGTTTCCCTCTATCTTCTTTCATTAGTTTTATTGTCTGACGGAGAGAAATGAGGTGACAATTTTACTAACGTGACAAATTTGTTAAATATTATAACTAACAATTTCACACATATATATGTACAAGGGTTGATGGCCATGGTCTCCAAAATTTTGAAATTTTCCTTTATCTATATATATATATATATATATAATTATTTTAATACTTTCAAAATTTAGCCTACAAAAATAAAAGTTGTCCCCCTTAAATATTTGAATTAGTCCAATGATACTCTTAAAAAAAAATAATTGGTCTAATAGTTATAGAAACATAATTTTATTTTTCTCAATTTTATTTTTTATTGTAAAATGTGCTCTTTTTATTTTTTTTTTTTTTTTTTTTTTGGGGGGGAGACCAGACCTTGAAGCCTGTGAATTTATTCAAATCAGAAAAATTAATGGACATCCCTTAAAACAAGAGGGACAATGTCTGAGAGAATGTCTTCCAACCATACCTGTAGACCTAACACAGAGTTCGCTTTCTTTGCTAAAGCATCAGCGACTGAGTTAAAATTACGTGGTACATGATTAAATTCTACCAACTGAAAACCCGAAACTAGTGCACGAATGTCCTCTAAAATAGTTCCATAACTAGCCAGATCGCCAGTGGTTTTGTTAAGCGCATTGATGATCAAAGTCGAGTCACCTTCAAACACCACCCGAGACAGGCCAATCTCTGCTGCGAATTGCACAGCTCGGCGGCAAGCTAGAGCCTCCACATCTGCTACTGATTGATGCAGAGGGATAGTCATTGAAAGAGCTCCTATTGCTTCCCCAACATAGTCACGCACAATCACTCTAATGCCTGCTGAATTAGATGAGTTGAAGGTAGCCGCATCGAAGTTAACCTTATAAATATCATGGTCAGGGGGTCGCCACTGCTGCATAATGGCTGGACCTAGGGGCGCTGGGACCTCACTCTGGGCTGCAAGGTATTCTTGGAGAAGGTTGCCTGCCATATTGCACAAATTGGAGAGAGGATGAACAGACCGCCCAAAGTGACAAGCATCGTTTGTTCCACAGGAGCCAGGCTGTGATTGAGAAGAGCTCCAATTTGAAATCATCCTGAGATTGCATGAACCTGGAGAGGAGATCACTGAAGGACATAGGCTGGGATGATACATCTTGGTTGAACCAGTCCAGTGAGCGCCATACACATGATATTTCTTTGCAATACCAGAGAGCATGCAGAGGATCCTCGGGTAGTTCTTTGCAGCCTTCACAAGTTGTTTTTGTGACAATGTGACGTCGATGGAGGTTCGCCATGGTTGGTAAAGCATTATTGCAAGCTTTCCAAATGAAACGCTTAATTTTATTTGGAGCTCGAAGATGCCAAATGCTTTTCCAAAAATGCCTCTAAGCTTCTGGATTTGAAGTACATGCACTAGAAGCTGAATCGCAAGATACAAGCAATTTATAAGTGCTATTGGTAGTGAACATACCTGAAGGAGTATAAGCCCAAATGATGTGGTCAAGGGGGAGCCTTTCACTTAGTGGAATGCCCAAGATTGCCGAAGCTTCATAAGGAAAAAATATCTGTTGCACCAAATCAACTTTTCACACTGCACTGTCATGGTCTATGAGCTCATTGACCTTAGAATTAGTTGCCATCTGAGGGATTGGGGAGATGACAGACCTACTCGACTGTGCGGGTAGCCACTTATCCCTTTTAATTCGCATTGATTCACCATTTCTAATACGCCAAACCATCCCTTTTCGGATCACATCTCTCGCACTAAGGATGCTTTTCCACGCATAAGACCCAACAATTGAGTCTTTAGCCTCTAAAATAGAGCAGTTCGGGAAAAATCTAGCCTTGAATACATGATGACAAAAATCATACGCCAAACTTGCTTAGCTAGTAGTGCATCATTGAACTTCTCAATTTCTTTAAAGCCTAAACCACCTACTTCTTTGGCCTCACATAATTTCTCCCACTTCACCCAATGAACCTTCCTATTATCACCACTATATCCCCACCAAAACTTATGTATTAAGACCTCCAACTCTTTTATAAGCCCCTTTGGAAGCTTGAAACAACTCATCGTATACGTTGGAATTGCCTAGATGACCGATTTAATTAAGACTTCCCTCCCGGCTTGGGATAAAAGCTTTTCCTTCCACCCTTAGAGTTTTTTCTACACCCTTTCTGATAGGTCAAAAACAAATTGACCCATTTTGATGAATTAATTGATTAATTAGCCAAGTTTAATTAATTAATCAAATTAACATGCAAACGCGTGGTAGCACAAACAAATCACCAATTAAACTAAGTATGCAGCGGGAAATAAATTGACACGGTGATTTGTTTACGAATGGGGAAAACCTATATGGCAAAAACCCCACCGGGTGATTTTAAGGTCACTACTCTCGAAATTCCACTATTATCACAACAAGCGGTTATAAGTAAAGGAATCCCAGTACTTTATACCAACCTACAGTTGAACTCTTACCCCAATACCCAATTGGACTTGTTTTGTAGTGACAATTTATCCTTTTGATATACGGCTCCTAGTATGTGACTAACCAATTGCGTGGATCTTACTACGTGACTTCAATCACCAACTAGAAAAAGTTGTTGGCTGCAAAGTTCTTCAGTTCATCCATGATGAAGATCAAGAAGATGCTTGGTTACAAAACCCTATGGTGCACAAACATAGCAACTTCTACAAGAATGATGAACTAGGGCAAAACTTTGTTTCCGGTCACAATTTGTTTGAACAAACTTTGCTCAACACGTGTGCAACTTGTGCCCTCTTTGACAACCCTTAAAATAATAATTTTATATGTCTAGGGTTGTGAGAAAAGAAAGCCCAAACACATAATTACAGATTAGAGTCAAAACAGATCTGAAATTCTGTTTTTCATAAACCTCGACAGATACCCTATCTGTCGAGCTGCTGTCGAGCAGCTGTCGACCACGGGGCTGGAACAGCTTTTTAAATCTTGATAGATGGCTAGCTATCGAGATTTAATGACAGACACTTTTTAGCTTGAATCTTGGACAGACTTGCATGATTTCAACACTTGATCTTGAAACAAAATTTATTGAAATATTAAACACATCCTAGATCTACCCAAATACAATTAAAGTGCGTTTTATCAAAGGATTAGCCAATTACATAAACTAGTGACATATGTTCCTAACAAGTGAATCACATATGTCTTAACACTTCCCTTCAAATAAATGAAACTTAACTTCTTTGCTCGGCCTACAAGAGCGGGAAGACCCAAATATTTTTCATATTGTCTGATAGTTGGAACAACTAGAAGTTGTTGGATCCGAACCTGGGTTTCATGAAGGGTATTGGAACTAAAAAAAATATTTGTCTTGTCACGATTAATTTTTTGCCCTGACCCTCTCTCATAAATAGCTAGGATATCAAGGATTTTTTGACATTCATCCTCCTTTGCTCGACAAAATAACACACTATCATCTGTAAAAAATAAATGTGAAATCCTTGGGCCGTTTCTGCAAATTGCTACCCCTTGAATAAGTTCCTCAACTTCAGCTTTGTGAATCAAACGTTGGAGTCCCATTGCACACATGAGAAATAAATATGGAGATAGTGGGTCCCCCTATTGCAATCTCCTACTTGGTTTGATGTTTCCTACAAGTTGCCCATTAAGAAGTACAGAGTAAGAGACAGATCTTAAACAAGACATAATAATACTTACCATCCCTTCCCTGAGTCCCAAATGCTGCGTGATTTTTTCCAAGAAAACCCATTCCACCCAATCATAAGCTTTGCTAATGTCTAGTTTGAGTGCCATATATCCCAACTTCCCTTGGGTCTTTCTTTTAAGATAATGCAATGTTTCAAATGCCACAAGGATATTATCAGAAATTAGTCTTCCTGACAAGAAAGCACTTTGGGATTTAGGAATAGCTTGAACTAGGAATTTTTTTAACTGATTCACCACAACTTTAGAAATGAGTTTATAAATGACATTACACAAGCTTATTGGCCAAAAATCAGAAACCTATTTTGGATGTTTAATTTTTGGGATCAATGTAATAAAAGTGGTATTAAGGGATTCATGAATAACACTAGTGTTAAGGGCCTTAAGGACAATTGTAGTTACGTCATCACCCATAAGATACCAGAAAGACTTATAAAAAATGGGAGACATACCGTCGGGCCTTGGAGCAATAAGTGGTGACATTTGTTTGAGTGCAAGCTAGACCTCCACTGCTTGAAAGTCTCGGGCTAAGAAACTTGCTGCTTCCTCAGTCATGGCTGGTTGGATGCCATTTAAAATCTTCTTAAAACCCGATGGGTCAGAAGATGTAAAGATGGAGTTGAAATTCTGCTCAAGCACACTGCCCATCCGAGTTTCCTCATCCACCCACACCCTTGACTCGTCTTCCAAGCCCTCAATAAAATTACTGCCATTCCGTTGGGTGACACAATAGTGGAAGATCCTGGTGTTACTGTCTCCTTCCTTGAGCCAGGCATTGCGAGACCTCTGTTTCCACATGCTCTCCTCCCTATTTTTGAGACTTTGAATATCCCCCCTCAACTTATATATCATCTCCAGATTGGTTCTGTAGCACCCATTCTCCCCAGTAACCTTCAGCTTCTTAAGTTTTTTAGTTAAAGAATTCTGAACATGGCCAAACGTGTTTTTATTCCACACCTTCAGGTTGTCTTGGCGGGCCTGAATTTTTTCATTGACCCTCCAAACCGGATCAGTAACAGTTTGGTTTTCCTATGAATCTTGCACCACCGCCTCAACAGAACTGTCTTTCAGCCACATGGACTCGAAGCGAAATGGGCGACCCCTCCTATAGAAGCGCTTGAGTTTAGAATCCGAAACAAGTAGAAGTGGTTTATGGTTTGAGTGGAAGGCCTCAAGATGATGAATACAAGTAGCCGGGAAGCGGAGAATCCAATCTATTGATGCCACACCTCTATCCAATCGAACCCAAACATTTTGGTCACCCGGTCTACAATTGCACCAAGTGAAAGGAAAACCATTGAAGCCAAGGTCCTTTAGACGTCAGTCATCCAATGCATCCCTAAATCCCTGCATTTGTCTTTCAGGGCAGTCCAACCGTCCTTGTTTCTCTTCAGCAAACAATATTTCATTAAAATCTCCCAAACAATATTTCGTTTGTCTTTGTAGGCTCTACTTCAATGTGAGTTTTCTTATTGTGTGCAAAAGAAGCATATTTGACCATTTTGGTTGCCCATCTATATTTTGACATCTTGCAAATATGTAGATACGTAGAGCCTTCTATTGTCTGAGGTCATCCAATATGATATCTTTTGCAATATTTTACAACTAGCCTTCCTAAATCCTGATACTTATATGATCACTTTTCCGTTATTATACATATGTTGATACTTGAGACCGTTTACCGTTTGACTGAGACCTTATTTACCGATCGAACTAGTACTTTTTAGATAGGCATTTCATTGTTGGAATTTGTATGTCATGAGCATAACCCACTTTTTGATACACTTGATACCATGTTTTAGGTCACAGAAATGGTAAATACTGTTTAGTCCTGGTGTTTGAGGCCAAAGCTCTTAAGTTGTCAGATTTTGAAAAAAGACAGGTAAAACCGTGCTATGCCCTTTCAGGACTTTGTGTGTATGGTTCAAATATTTCATGAAGATCGTGTAATGACAAGGCTTTGGACCCTTAGTAGTTCTGTTTGTAATCCTTAGGGCTTAGATCAGTTGAGTATCACTGCATGCTGATTTTGATTGCCAATCATGGGTGTAGGAAAAATTTGCTTCATTCTTTGGACCAGGGATTGCGGCTGAAGTTGGTAATTATTTTATGTTCAAATGCATTAAGTTAAGTGAAAATCTCAGAAGCTTGAAAAGCACACACTGCATTACATAGCAAACAGAATTCTTATATGCTTCTGTGGGCAGGAAAGAGTGAAGATAATCTATATGAAGTCCGGCTTATTTCCAACACAAACCCCAATGCATCTCCTTAGTGAAGTGTACGCTGGTTTTAATCTAATTCTGCTATCTGGTTTGGCTTCATTCATTGCATGACATAACTCTCTTGTAAAATTTTGTATAATAGTCAGATGGAATAACATTATCATAACAAAGATAAGATTTTGATAAGAGAGAAAAATATGTAAATGAATTTGGGAAGATGGATGACTTACAGTGCAAGTGGATATTGCCGTATTCATTCTACTAATGCGAGCATTGTAAAAAATATATGTACACGTTTTACATGGGGTGCTATTGTTTCATAAAAGTAAGATGTGTACAACTATACTTATAAATTCCTAGTAAAAGATTTTTCCTCTCCCCTAACTCAAGTGAAAAAGGGGTGAAGTGATTTGGTTTTGTCTTTTGATTGAATCTAGTGTAGCCAAGGGAAAGAGGTTGCCAAAGGAATAAGGATAGAGGGTAAAAGGACATGGAATTGTATCTATTAGTGTCGGTGGGATCATTTCCCTGAGTAATGACCCGATCTTGCTGAGGTAGTTTAAGTACCTTGGCATTTTATTGGGTAGGAAAAAGTAGTACTAACGTACCTCTCAGTATTCTTTTGAAATATTTTTGTAATTTTAGGAATTCCACGTAAGAGTGGCAACGGGCTAAATTTTTTCATACATGCCATGGGCTTGAACCCGTGGCCCGTTTATTAAACAGATTTTTTTTGGGACCCAAACCCGCCCCGTAAGCCCCGTTTAGGCCAACCAGATTTGGGCCCAACCACAGCCCAAATCGTGGCCCAACTGAAAAACAAAATAAAAAAATTGAAGCCCAAATTCATTTTTGCCTAGATTCAAATCCTATAACATGTAGATTCAAGCCCATATAACATGGCTCAAATGCCAAATCAATCCAAATCATAGACTATTAATCATAAATCAATAAATCACCTGTTAATTATAAATTTATAAATCAATAAATCATAGCTAATATCATAAATTAATAAATAACCTATTAATTATAGATCAATAAATCATAACTAAGATTATAAATCAATAAATCACCTAACTAAGATAACCATTTAATCATAATCCAATAAATCATAGCTAAAATCACCTACTAAACATAAAAATAAAATAAATCCAACAAGTCCAAGAAATAAGTATCACAAGTCCAAAAAATTAAAAAGCTACAAAATAAATCTCACAAATTTTTTTTTTTTGGGTTATATTAATAAATATAAAATTACAAATCATTGGTTCTGTGATTCATAAAAGCTAGGGCCTTTAATACAAAAATTTTTACACAGGCTGCTGCGGAGTGGCATCACTTCCACTTCCACTCCCAGCCACTCCAGCATTTTCTGTAGTTACAGAGATCCCATAGGAAGAATGCTGATCAACTCCAGTCATAGGTGAAGAAGGTGGATCTATCAGATGGTAAAATTTACAAGCCGGCCCGAACTTGCAAATGCCATATAGACCATAATGTGAACATAAATTCTGCTCCTGGATTTCAAAGAAAAAAAAAAAAAAAATCATTATAGGAACTAATTAGGGAATAGAAATTACATGAGAAACTTTCCAGAAGAGACAAGTATTAAAAACAGCATGAAACTTCCTGTCATTTTTTCAAAATCATACTAGATTTTGGCTCCATTTAGTGGGGAGAGAAATTTGAAACTACTTCCCAGTATAGCCCAGAGGTTGTAAACCATACTCCAAACTTGAGAGAGAAGACAAGGAAGTTGCACCACAATGCAGTCGTGACTGCTCGTTGACTAGAATAAACACAAGACAGAAAATAAAAACAAAAGGATTAGATTGCAAAAGAAGGAGGCCAAACTTTTTGGCACTCTCTGCGTCACAAGAAAGCATTCTAAAAAAAGAAGTATGTCAAGCATAGAAGTCGAGTCACTTATAACTCATAACTATAAGCCTGTCAAGAAGTACACTTCTGCTTTCAAATATTGAGATGGCACACAGAATTCTTTTTCTTTAAACATATGAGTAACAGTATAAATATTAAATTCATTTTCTAGCTGAAATCTCTCTATACCAATTCCAAAAATGACATACCTTTTCACCCACTTATCTTGAAGCCCTAATACTCTTGGTAAAAGAACAATTTAACCTCGTAAGGTCTGCTAGACTGCTACTACTGAATAACTAGAGAGCCATATAGATGTCAAATACATGCAGCATAAATCAGCAATGACTGCAATGAAGCATTATCCAGGCATCTAAAACACTGGTCCTTCAATTTTAATCTCAGAGCAGAGGCTGCAGTTTGACTCAACATCCAAGTAATATAATAATTTTTCCTTAATTCTTTTCAAGTGTAAAAATCTCAAATTTTCTTCTTTTGCTTTATTGGAACAGTTAAAATATATATATTAGAAAAGAAAGGAATAGGTATAAAGAGGGAGGTCACTAAATCCTCTTAACATGTGTCAAACACAAGTGTACAAAATAAAGAATTTTCTCTTAGCCTTCTTACAGCATTTAGCACATGCATAGCAAACTTTTTAGTTGAAGCTGTAAGAAGCTGTATTTTCGATTTTACCTACTCATATTCAAAACACTCCACATCCAACTCTAGTTTTTTCTTCATTCTTTTAAAATAAAATTCTGTATTTTATTTTAATCTCCGTCTCGTTTCCTTTGTCTTTCCCTACACCGCAAAACGAAGAGACCAACACACCACTGAGACCGAAATCCCCACCCTTGAAATTGTCATTCTCATCAAACAAGAGGTGGACAGAAATCCCTATGGTGGAGATCGGCCATTCAGGTTTAAGGTCACAATAGAAGGTCCCACAGGATGGAGATCACACCACGCAAGCACCAACATATTGATCATTTCAATGTCATTAGATTCTTCAAAACATTAGCATAGAAACTTAAAAAAAAAAAAAAAAAATCATAACCACATTTTCTCATTGTGGTTGCATTAGCAAATGCATTATGATATTCAAATCCGCTCTACTTTGTTTCCAAACATTATAACCATTAGATCATAGCAAAAAAAACATATTCAAGAGATTGAAACGAGAGAAAGAGAGAAAACGAACCTAATTGGAGGTGCAAGTGATGGCCGGCGGTGAAGGGCTTTAGGCTAATCAGGCCGGCGGTGAAAGATGTTTAGGCCGGCGGTGACATTGGAGGTTGGGGGGTGAGTGAGAGGGAGTGACCGAGTGAGAGTGGGAGAGGAGAAAGTGAGAAGGGGCGGTTGGGCTGAGTGATTGTATTGTGTGAAATGGGATTAGGGGTATTTTAGTATTTTTAACACATATATAAATGGGTCGGGTTCGGGTTCGGGCCAGGTTTTTGCAAAAACCCGAACCCGCTTCGGATTTTTTTTTTAAAAACCCATACCCGACCCTATAATTTATCGGGCCGGGTAAAATCCGACCCACTAGGGTCGGAACAGGCCAGCCATCCCTAATTCCATGATCAAAAGAACTTAGATCTCTTTTCTTTGTCAAATAACAGGATAATGATAACTTCGCTGACACAGTGACACCCATATTACTATTAAAAGTTAAAACACCAACTCTCTACTATAAACTTAATGAAGTTTGGTCTTTTAGCAAAATAATAAAATATAATTAATTTAAACACCAACTCTATATTATATATTCTAATGAAGCAAAAATACTATTATATTACAAGGCTATGATATTAAATGCTTCACATTTTTTTTTTTTTTTTGAATAGATGCGTTAGAATTTTAATTTATGGAGTTCATTCTATAATAATTGTTTTTATCATCAGACTAAGATATTAATCAGGTTTTGGTATAGGCAGAGTTAGAATCATTGATCTTTATTCAATAACAAAAGACTTTACTAACTGAGCTTATTGGAACCACCTTCACATAGGTATTTAGTAACCACAATTTTTGGTAGAAGAGAGTCTAGGCTTAGTCTCATATCATGTTATTTATTTTAATTGTGCTTCTTTGTTTCAGAAACTTGTCAAGGAGTGCACTTCAGTGCTTGGAGTAGCTCTTGATGAGTTCGTCTTAGTGACATGAACCACTGCTTGGGAGGGTTTACTTTGAGCTCAGGGTATTCGTACTTACAAAAAAAAAATGTATACTTGAAAATATATATATATACACACACAATTATTTTTAAACTAACCTATTTTGTCTACTCTAAAAAAATTTATTGAACAACCTGATTTAGGAATCCCAAGAATTTAGGTTTAACAAAAAGAATCTTAGCCCTCCAAACATAATCATTAACCCTTTAAACAAAAAATAAAAATCCCATATTACAATAAAAAGTAACACAAATAACAGCAAAAATAGCCCAAACAATAACAAAATTAGGTTAAATGACAACAAATAAAACAAAATATTCAACAAAAAGGCAATTCAAAAGTTAAAAAAAAAAAAAAAAAAAACTAAACTCATAATCATTTAGATTCGTAACTCATTCAACCTATCCCATAAAAATAATCTCTAATTTTATTTTTCCAAAAAAATTGTACTAAAAAGATACTTTGGCCTTGAGTTCTCCTCGGCAGCACCAACAACTCAGTCTTCTCGGCTTTGCATTCGCAGTAGTTGGTACCATAAATAAGACATTAATAGAGTAAGAATATAATCGAGTCATCCCAAGAGATTGGCTTAATGGTTTCTAAAGTATTATGAGATTCATGAGGTTCTGGGTTCATCAATTTGGTATCATCCTCATGTGATTCTTTCTTGTAGTACTAGTTTGTCCAGGATGAGGGAATGGAGATTGTACACAGTTGAAGGAATAGTCAGAGACTTTTTTTTTTTTTTTTTTTTTTTGAGAAGACGAATAGTCAGACACTTACTCTCAAAGAGTTCTAAACACCCTTGTTCTAAAAAAAAAAATAAATTAAAAAAAAAAAGAATAAATTACTCCAATCTTTTTGGAGGTTTACGGGGAAGGACACTCTTTCAATTCAAACTTCAATTGAAGTGATTTACTCTAAAGTCCAAACTTTGACTTTAATAACGTTAACAATTTTTTGATTTTTTTTTTTTTTTTTTGGACAAACCTACCTTAGTTAAACTTAAAATTCCTATTCTACCCCTAATTTATATTAATTAAATTCTAAATTTTTTCCCCTTCTTCTTAACGCCATTATAAAAATGAGTAAGTATAGAATACTTTGAGAGTAAAATAAACACGTATTCCTTCTTTTTGTATAATTGTAGATTTTACTGATTAAATTTATGGTGGAACTTAAGATTATTTATTGTACTGCTAAGAGTATTCTATAACTTTCTTACAAAGTAATTGTCTTAGTGCGCCTAAAAAGCAACAACTTTTTCTCATTTTCTTCTCTCTCTTTATAAGACAATCAATTTCTCTCTTTTATTTTCCCATCATTTGTTTTTCTTTGACTTTTAAATTTTATTAGAACATTTTTAAGAAAATAAAAGAGCATAAGATATTATTTGTTTGTCAAGAAGATGAGATCCCAACAGTCATTTAAGGTTCCCAACAGCCATTTGACGTTAGCTTTTCTTGTTCTTAAAAAACTGGGGTTTATTTGGTAATGGCAATCAAATTGTCTTACACTATGTTCTGTTGGGGTGAAAAGAGGAGGGAAGTATATAAGAAGAAAAATAAAATTTTTCCATTTTTTGGTCGAGGAGATAAAGTGGGGGGGAATGAAAATGGGGTGGGTAATTTTTCACCCGGGCTCACAAATTTCAACCCTTGGAGAGAAATGTGGGATGAAAATGTGAAAAAAAAAATGCATTTATTATTTTGTCCTTTGAAACCCATTTGACCAATTTTTATTTTTTATTTTTTAAAATGTAAATTGGGCAATGTAGTAAATCTAAAAAAGCTATATTTTTCATCTACACTTTCATGTGTTAAAATGTGGACATTTTCGTATTTTTTGTTTTGAGAAATGGACATTCTCATATTAATTGTGAATATTAATATAAAATAATAAATGTAAATGAGTGTAAAAAGATCTTTTTTCTTAAGGATAGGATTTATTATACTATGTCTATATTACACATAGTATACGTATTTCAATTTTTGAGCTAAAACTATTTCAGTTTATAAAATAAAATTGTGTATACGGTGGGCGCATTGAGGCATGGGAATTAACAATTACCCTTCCCTTACTTAATATGTTAGTCCAAATCACTCAATACACACACACACACACACACACACACACATATATATAAGTCCAAATTTTGTAGCTATTGCTTTCCATCCCTACCTTTAACACGAGTATTTGGTTTTGCAGATAGTATTGGGTAAATGACAAGAATATTTTTCCAAGAAAAATATTTCTTAGGTAAAATGCAGAGAGAGAGAGAGAGAGAGAGAGAGAGGTTGGGAACGATTCCATTCTTAAGGCAGAGAAAGAAGCATGCATGTGAAGCTTAGTTTGTCAGCCTATCAGCCTATCTCACCCATAAGTAAAACAAAGCATAACATCAGTAAGAACCACTATGAAAGTTCAATTAGTGTGTAAAACACTAATGACTGTTTAGACCCTCAAATTTAACAATACCAACACAAGCTTATACACAAACAATATATGTGCAGAATGATGTATACAAGCTATAACCAAATAGGTAAAACTCTCTAAATCATAATTAATCGCAAACACAGCAGCAATTAAAAGGTAAAGAGTAAGGGAAGAGAGATGCAAACACAAAGATAACACCAACACGTGTTATCGAAGAGGAAACCGAAGAACTCGGTGAAAATCTCTCCGCTGCCCTCCAAACGGTCAAATGATCCACTAAAGAATACAGTTGGGATACATGAATAGTAGAAGACCCTCCAAGCCTAATCTATCCAATGCACATAAGCCCTCCAAGGTTCTTGCTCCAACAGGGTTACGCCTAACCTTGTCTTCTTTAACTTCTCGGATCCCGCAATAAGCCCATTGCATCCACCAAGTAAATTGGTCATCTCTGGACTGCTTCCCAAGTACCAAAATATCTTCTCACAAATACATGTATGGTGAGAAAAGGATTTGGCAAAATGTACCTCTCAAGAATATGTCAATAGAGAGGGTGAGAATAGAGGAATTTGGAAAATCAAATGATGAAAATTGTGGATGAGTTAATCTTTTTTTTCTCTAGGGTTTCTCTCTCAAAATTCTCTCTGGAAGCTCTCTACATTTCGTGGGTATAAGGATATTTATAGTAGTGTATGTTAGGAATGTGAAAAGTCAAGTTTCATCCAAACAGGGTGTTCTAGCGACTAGAACAAGTCGCGAGCTAACTACCTGGCCAGACTGTATATTTTTGTCCTGTAGTACTCCAACTATTGTGACCCTTCAGTTCCCTACATGCTTCACACGTGTGCTACTTTAGCGACTTGCCAGTCGTGAGTCAGTCACGAGATTTAGTCACGAGACTCCTTTGATTGCACACGTCTTGAGTTTTCTTCACACTCTTTCACACACAACACACGTCTTAAGTTTTCTTCACACTCTCTTACACACAACCCTTACATGATTCCCACCCAAATACAGGGTATCTAATTGCTAAAATATAAGTAAATTTGGCACGAAATAAAGCCAACACATGATTGAATAAATTCAACCTTACACACTACACAGCAACAAAACCAAGAAGAAAACAACCACCATAGACCCCATCACTTCATGATTGCTCTCATTTTTTTTCCTTCTCATTATACTGACCCCTTTACAATCCCTGATAATAAAAAAAAGAGTCAGGAAAGAGAGTCTTCCTAGCCACCAATATTCTTTATCATTTTTTATCTGTTTTCTTTTAATACCATTTGAAACGTGTTAGAAAGATGTTGTTGTTTGTTGGAGACATATTTTTATGTAATTGACATATCTTTTGACAAAACGCACTTTACTTGTATTTGGGTAAATCTAAGTAGGTTCAAGATGATCATCACTAGTGGTTAAATTGAAGACATGAAGATTACTCAAGAATTGCTCAAGAAAAGTGCAATCTGCAGGTCTCGATACCTCCTCGACAGAAGCTCGATCTGTCAAAATTCATTAAAGCTCGATAGATGTCTCGATCGATCAAGCTTACGGGTTTTTAGATTATAGCCACAACGTTTTTATTCTAAAAGGCTATTTGTTTATGGATTTGTATAATACTTATTGGACTAGGAAAGCTCAAGGTTTGTGTAAACCTATTTGGAATAGGAGAGCCCATTAAAGCTCCTATTTAAAGGAGGTGGAAAAAAAAAATCTAACCCTAGAGAGCTTCATAAGGTTTTTTTTTTTAAACCCTAGTCTCCTCCTACAGAAGAAAGAGTTCTTGCTGCGTTTTTTGTACGCCTTTGGGTTTTGTAACAAGCAAAGTCTCTTGCACCAACATTGAAGATCTTATTGGTGTTTCTTTGTGAAGCTGCTGCAAATCAACTACAATAATCAAAGGGTTGCTGTGGAGTTAGTCACATACTTGGATTCGTGCAAAGGAGTAAGCCACGCATTAGGATCTGCACATCAAATTGGTTAGTCACGTACTCAGGAGCCGTGCATCAAAAGGAAAAACTATCACTACAGAACAAGTCTAATTGGATATTGGGGTAGGGTTCAACTGTAGGTTGGTAAGGTACTTAAGATTCCTTTACTTGTAACGCTTGTTGTGATAATAGTATAGTTTCGGGAGTGGTGACCTGAAAATCACCTGGTGGGGTTTTTGCCGTCAGGTTTTCCCCATTCGTAAAAAAATCACCATGTTATTTAATTTTCGCTGCATATTTAGTTATTTGGTGATTTGTTTGTGTTACCATGCGTTTGCATGTTAAATTGATTAATTAATAACTTGGATAATTAATTAATTAATTTAATCACAATGGGTCAATACGTTTTTGGCCTATCAAGTGGTATCAGACCAGGCACACTCTGATTAGGTTTTAACCTTTGCTATGTTGATCCATTGACCCCTGTTGTCATGGAAACTCTTGATTGTTTTGATTTGCATGATCTTATGTTGAATGATGATGATGATATTCAAGATGCCTATTGCAAGTTTTATAATTTTTGTATGAAATCTCTTGAATGTTTTACAAAATTTAAAGCTAAATTTAAAAAGGTCAAGCTTGAAAAAGATGATTTGATTGCAAAATTGGATGAAGCCAATAATTTGAATGAGAATTTTAAAAATCAAATCTGATCTCAAGTGGACAAAATTAAGAGTTTGGAAGAGCAACTAGTTGAATTTAAAACTAAAGTTGAAAATTTAACTAGTGCCAAACTTGTTGTTGAGCCTAACTCAAAAGAAAAAGATTTTTATGTTCTCCCATTTAAAAGGAATAATGAAGAGTTGAAGGCTAATATTACTAGGATAGACAATGGTAAAAATTCTAATGTTAACGCTGAAGTTTCTAAACCTATGTCTAAAACTCCTCCTAGGAAGAATAAAAATTCTGAATTTGTCCCCACTTGTCATCATTGTCATATTGTTGGTCATATTAGGTCAAATTGTCCTAAGTTGTCAACCTCTAAGGTTAGACCTCCTTCTAGGAAGTTGAGTAGCTCCAAAACTACTCATGTTTGTCACCATTGTGGTGGTTCTGGTCACACTTGCCCTAATTGTTTCCTCATAAGCGAGTGTCCAATAGGTCTCATCCTTTATCTAAAGGCTCTGTACCTATTCTTGGTGAGTTATTAAAAGTTTTGAGCTTTTTGACTCAATTTTAGGGGAATTCTAATTCCTCTATGTCCTTTAGTAATCATACTAAGACATGTGCCTTTTCATCTTCACGGCCAAAGACTCGTACTGTGTGGGTGATAAAGGATCCTAAGGCTTAATTGTCTTTTCTTTTTGTCCTCTGCTTTATTTCTTTCTATCTAAAGTTGGACTTTCTTTCTTGATTTCTTATTTGTTTTTGGAATCATGCTTTCATGCATTTGCATCTAGTTTTATGCATTGCTTTGCTTTGTTTAACATGTTTTTGTTTGGTTATTTTTCAGTTTTGTTTATTTTTGTTTTTCATATAAAATTAAAAAAAAAAATTGAAAAATCAGAAAAATACAAAAACAGTGTGTGTTTTGTGTACTTTGGTACTTGTGTACCTTGGATGGCCATTGAAACAAAGTTTTCTAAACTTTGTATCTTTTGTAGCTTAGATGAGCATTTCTATGCACAACTAAGCAAGTGAGCTTTGTGGCTCTTGTTTGTGATGAGTAAGATTAAGTCATCTCTTGAACTTAACACTCGTATCACTCTTTTTGACAGGTAGGACTAGAACATCCTAAGAGAAAGATATAAATAACCATCTCACCACTGTTGCCCGCCAATCATAATATGACACCTATATGCTTCAGCATAGCAAAAGTGCAATGTCATACACACCTGTATGCTTCGACATAGCAAAAGTGCAGTGTCAAAGACATTCGTATGCTTCGGCATAGTAAAAGTGCAATGTCTATGCTTAACATGTTGGATATTTCTTTTCTCTCTTTTATATGCGCATGCATAATATGCTAAATAAAAGAAAATATGCAAAGAAAATAAAAAACAAAAAGATCAAAAATGCTTTAAATATGACTGCAAGTGTGTTTTCTAGGAGATGTGGGAGTTATAGGATGTATCTCAAAGGTGATAGCCCCCATCAAACAGTTATGATTGTGTGTGAGTTAAAGTGATTTTCTTATATCTCAAATCGTCATAAAATGTATACACTTATGCAATCTTGCGATATTTTTCACACACAACACACAATATTCTTTGCTACTCTTGATACATATGTAGGTACAATTTGATTTGGCCATCACAAGGTTTTACATGTGCTAATGTATGCTTACTAAACTGTCTTGACTTGTTTTGAAATATAAAATTGGTTAGACTTGTTTAGTGTGTGTATGTGTTTCTGAGGATCCATGTGCTTAAAATTTTTGTTAAGAGATGATTTTAAGAGTTTAATATGTTGATTGGATCAATTGTTGAGGTGCATGTTGGATTGCATTCACGTTTATGTTTTTCTCTTCTCGAAGAACTGTTTTTAAAAGCAAGCTCGACACCTCCTCGATACCTCCTCGATACCTAGCTATCTGTCGAGCTTCTCAAGCTTTTTCTTATCGCAATCTCGACACCTCCTTGACACCTGGTGGATCGATCGAGAAAGTTTCTATCTCCTCGATAGCTTCTTGACACCTGATGGATCGATCGAGCTTCTCTTCTTGTGTCTGATGTCTTCTTTCTCGACACCTATCTTGAGACCTCTCGATCGATCGAGATTCCCTTACATGCATTTCATTTTTTTTTGTTTTGCATTTTTTTTCTGTGTCCATAGCATCTTGTTTTTCTTTTTCTTGTAGGTCTATGGTTCCTTGTTCTCCTCGTTTCCCTCTATGTCAGTTCTCTATCTGTCTCTTGTCATGTCTTTTGGCTTTTTATGCCCTTTGACAATCGTGTCAAAAAGTGGGAGAAATTTGAGAATTGAATGTCATTCCTCAGGGGGAGTAATAGACTTAGGGGGAGAACTTCATGTTTAAGGGGAGAAAGTTTTTGATGTAACTAACCTAGGGGGAGAGTTAGTTTGATACACATTGATATTGATATATATATATATATATATTTTTTTTTTTTTTTTTGGTGTTGTGTATCTTTTGGTTTTGTAACCATTTACATACATCATGTATTGTTTCTATATTTGATAATGATGTATGTGTTTCACTCTTTATCTCACATGTGTTGTTTTTTTCTTCTCTTTATACTCATGTTTCTTGTTTATTTAACTTCTCATTATTTTCCACATGGTACCTTGATGTGTTTTGTTTAGTGCCTTTCAGGAAAGACAAGTTAAAGCCAAGTCAAGATTCCAAACCTTCTTCTTGCAGTAACTTCCAAGGTTCAGATCTTTTGGACTAGGCTTATTTATTATGTAATCTTGAGTAGAATGTATTTTAGGACATTCAATGTACTCTTGTGGTTTTGTCACGGATTGTCATAGGGGGAGATTGTTGGGGACATATTTTTATGTAATTGGCATATCCTTTGACAAACACACTTTACTTGTATTTGGGTAAATCTAAGTAGGTTCAAGATAATCATCACAAGTGGTTAAATTGAAGACATGAAGATTACTTAAGAACTGCTCAAGAAAAGTGTAATCTGCAGGTCTTGATACCTCCTCGACAGAAGCTCGATCTGTCAAGATTCATTAAAGCTCGATAGATGTCTCGATCGATCAAGCTTACGGGTTTTCAGATTATAGGCACAACGTTTTTATTCTAAAAGACTATTTGTTTATGGGTTTGTATAATCCTTATTGGACTAGGAAAGCCCAAGGTTTGTATAAACCTATTTGGAATAGGAGAGCCCATTAAAGCTCCTATTTAAAGGAGGTGGAAAAAAAAAACCTAACCCTAGAGAGTTTCATAAGGTTTTCTTTTTGAAACCCTAGCCTCCTCCTACAGAAGAAAGAGTTCTTGTTGCGTTTTTTGTATGCCTTTGGGTTCTGTAACGAAGCAAAGTTTCTTACACCAACATTGAAGATCTTATTGGTGTTTCTTTGTGAAGCTGCTGCAAATCAACTACAACAATCAAAGGGTTGCTGTGGAGTTAGTCACGTACTTGGATTCGTGCAAAAGAGTAAGCCGCGTACTAGGATCTGCGGATCAAATTGGTTAGTCACGTACTTGGGAGCCGTGCATCAAAAGGGAAAACTGTCATTACAGAACAAGTCCAATTGGGTATTAGGGTAGGGTTCAACTGTAGGTTGGTAAGGTACTTGGGATTCCTTTACTTGTAACTCCTTGTTGTGATAATAATAGAGTTTCGGGAGTGGTGACATGAAAATCACCCGGTGGGATTTTTGTCGTCAGGTTTTCCCTATTTGTAAACAAATCACCGTGTTATTTAATTTCCGCTGCATATTTAGTTATTTGGTGATTTGTTTGTGCTACCACGCGTTTGCATGTTAAATTGATTAATTAATAACTTGACTAATTAATTAATTAATTTAATCACAAGGAGTCAATACGTTTTTGGCCTATCATTGTTCTTTATTGCTTTGTGTTTCTCTCTCTGCCTTTTCTTTCTCATCCATGATCAGCACCCAGCTTGCCTGCTGCATAATTGCTCGTCTTTCTTCCTTCTCTCTTCCTTTTCTCTTTTCGTTTCTTTTGTATCTCTTGTTTCTTTCACCTGCACTAGTCCATGTGATACACTCACATCAATGTCATATTTCATAGTATTTGTTTGTCAACTAATAATCTCATATACTTGGCTAAATTAGGAAATGTTCAACTAACATCAACATGAGTCATGACCTCCACAAAATTCAGGAAAGTCCATTTACTCAGAAATTAAGGAAATTAGGTAAAATATACTATATATTTGGCTTAAATTAATACTAATATTGCTAATTAGCTAAACTCAAACTAGTATTTTGAGTTAGAGGATCCCTAAGTCTAATGACCTACAATTCTATTTGGCTTAAATTAGTACTAGGAGCAGAATTAGCAATTTTTTTATCCAAGAATTAGCAAGAAAGATACTGCTCCCTTTTTCTTTTGACTCCTACAGTTTACTCCATGTCATTTTGTTTAAAGAAGTAAAAATGTACAGCATGGAGTGAGAAACATGAGGACTTTTAATTTAATTTTTAATTTTATGGCGTCTTCAATGTTTTTGAATATAATATCTGTTGTAAAGTTACAATTTAACGTTACATGAGCTATTAATGAATGTGACACATTAATTATCAAGCATGCTTATCTAAAATGACCAAAAAAAAAAAAAATTTAAAACAATAAACATGAATCATTTGATTATCACAGTCTAACATAATAAAATAAAACAAAAAATACCAGAAAATTGTGGATTTATTGCTCAATGTGACAGAGTTGTCAAAGGATGTGATAAAGTCATTGACATGTGTAACCTTGTTACTAGTAGAGGTACCACACCTAAAAAACAAGTGAATAATGTACAATTTTCCCACTTTTTGTGTGTTTTTTTTTATTACTAACGTTCGTACGAATCTTATCAGTTGAATTATATATGTTATATCTAAAACAATACATAATGCAAATTGAACCTACCCAATTATAGAAAGTTTACCCTTTTTATTACAAGGAATTAAGAAACAAATTAAACAATCTTTTACTTATGAATAACGATTTCAAATTTTTTGACATCTTGATAAATGAATCTAAGTGATCTTTTTCTTTTTTGGTAATGAATCTAGTGATAATAAATAAATAAATAAATAACCCAATGACTTTTTTTTTTTGGATGAGAAGACTTTGACTTTTATTCATTAAATGAAAAAGAGGAGGAATCATTATTACATGCAAACTCTACGTGGCTAGGACATTCCTCAAGCCGTAATTTTCAACATTAGCTGCATAATGGGCCAACAAGTGGGCCGACACATTTCCTAACCTTTTTGTATGTGAAAAAGCGACAGTTCTAAATCCTTTTGCAAGATGAAGCGTTCCAGCAACAATGTCTTGCACAAAAGACGACGCCTCGCCCAGTCCTTGAAGCGCATTACAGATGCATATTGAGTCACCCTCGAGAGTTACATCCCTTACCCCAACGTCTAATGCAAACTGAACTCCGACTTCCATTGCTTTTGCTTTTGTCTCCAATGCTCCTAAAGGAAAAGCAAGCTTCCGGCTGAGCGCGGCAATCACCATACCTCCCGAGTCACGTATTATCACTCCAATACCCATCTGCTTCCTTTTGGAAAATACAGCTCCATCAACATTCACTTTGTAGTGACCTAGTTGTGGAGGTCTCCATTTTATCTCATTTGAAGGCTGTCTTGTGGGGGCTAGTAGTCTCACATTCGCTAGTTGGAACCCATCCAACACCCTCAATGAGCTCCTAACAATAGCTTTGCCCTCTCTGCGCCTACCACCCTCAATGGCAATATTCCAATGACTTTAAATTCTTCTCTTAAGGGTTTTTTCTTCTGTACACATCAATTCTAAATTTCAATAAGAAGAAATAAATTTTCTTTAGATTTCAAAAAAAGAAAAAAGAGAGAAATTATATTGTAAGATGTTGGTGCAAACACAATAATAATGGAAACAACACAAAGAGAAACTGAATAATACGCTGAATATTATTAATTTGAAGAGATAAACACAACACTATTTGGACTGAGGCGCGACACTCGCTCTCTTTAAGGAGATTCAAGCTCTTGGTTGGCTAAACTTTGTAAACGGTGCAGACCTTCTCTGACTTGTCTTCCCCAGGATACAACAGCCTAATAAATGTTATATGGCTAGAACAGCTTCTGCACAAAGTGTTCAAGCCCAAAGCTCCACCAGAAGAACACATTTCTTTGGCCCGAAATCTCTCAATTATTTAGGAATATTATTGAACTCACTCTCTCACACAATACTCTTTGCTTTTAACTATTTCTCTTCATTCACTGTTGATATGAAATTAGTCCATAGCATAGCCGTATATATAGTCTTCCAACCCTTCACATAACCTACATGTTATTTATTAATTTAGAAAACTTCTCTTAATTTATTTAATCTAACTTACATACAAGTAACTCTTTCTTTAACAAATTATAACTCATCTCTTTATTCTTCTTCAGTTATTTTGAGTTTCAACATATTTAATTTAAAATGTACTAACATTCCCCCACTCATTTTAATATTAAATTCGGAAAATGAGAGATTACCGAGCAAAGAGGGATTATTATGCATCATGAAGGTGTGCTCTGCATTGAACCTTCACTTAGTGAAACAACAATCTCTACTCCAGAGTCAGTAGTGGTCTCCGACTTGAACTATGACTACTTAAGGGAAATAAAGTATTACTGCTCACACATAATGATCCAGGTGTTGACATGAGCTTTTATAGTTAGCACTTTACGGCCGTGTGCTGATCCCAGTTTCATGAGTGTATTTGAGATTAAGTCCAAATCTCATAGGGAGCGGCCCCACCCCCACACTCACATAGGTGAAATTTTGTCAAGGGTGCTCCTGTAATTCTGACACCCCACTCATACGAGCTACAAATTTCATTAAGAGTTTTTTTACTCAACCTCTCTACATTACAGGATAAATGCACTTACATTATAGGGATGAACAATTAAAAAATTATTTACAAAATAAATAAATAATTAAAAATAAATAAATTGTGCATTTCTTACGACCATCGTATGATTCGTTTTTCCCATTGAACCCAATTCTCAGGATCTCTGGTCCTTGGGTTGGGTATCCTCATACATGGCTCATGATTCTATGGACTTTAGTCCCATCCCCCTCGATGTATTCCAGACTCTATCTTTTGCCAAGGCCTTGGTAAATGGATCTGCAAGATTATCATTAGATTTAATATAATCCACAGTTATGATGCCACTACTCAAATAAGATCGCATGGTACTGTGCTTTCTTCTTATAGGTCTGGATTTACCATTGTAATAACGGTTTTTAACTCTACCAATTGCAGCAGTACTATCACAATGAATTAATATAGGTGGAATTGGCTTTTCCCAAAGTGGAATTTCATATAACAAATCTCTAAGCCAATTCGCTTCTTCACTAGCTGAAGCTAATGCTATTAATTCAGCTTCCATTGTTGAATTAGCAATTATTGTTTGCTTTTTAGATTTCCAATAAATAGCACCACTACCTAAGGTAGAAATATAACCAGTGGTAGAGAGAGAATCACCTGACAAAGTATTCCAATCGGCATCACTAAAACCTTTAATCATAGCAGGGTACTTTTTATAAAATAAGCCATAGCTTTTGGTACCAATTAAATATCTCATGACTCGCTCAATAGCTAGCCAATGATCTTTACTAGGCTTGCTAGTAAATCTGCTAAGCACTCCTACTGCATAAGCAATGCCAGGTCTAGTGCAATCAGTAGCATAACGCAAACTACCAATGATGCTAGCATAATCCTTTTGATTAAAAATCTCATCATCATTATTCACAGGAAATAAATGAACACTAGAATCAAAAGGAGTAGCTACACTTTTGTGATCATGAAAATTATATTTTCTCAATATTTTCTCAACATAATGTGATTGATTAAGATATATTCCATCACATGCTTTTATAATTTTCATGCCTAAAATAAAATTAGCCTCACCAAGATCTTTCATATCAAAATGGCTTTTAAGCATACTTTTTGTCTCATTTGTAACATGCATATTTGAGCCAAAAATCAACATATCATCCACATAGAGGCTAATAATAACATGTAAATTATTCCATGATTTAGAATAAATGCATTTATCACATTCATTTGATTTATAACCATTCTCAATCATGCAGGAATCAAACTTTTCATGCCACTGCTTAGGTGCTTGTTTTAAGCCATATAGGGATTTAGTTAGCTTACATACCTTACTTTCTTGTCCAGGCTCTACAAAGCCTTCGGGTTGATCCATATAAATCTCTTCCTCTAGGTCCCCATTTAGAAAAGCAGTTTTTACATCCATTTGATGAATTTTCAAATCAAAAATTGCAGCAATAGCAATTAACAATCTAATAGATGTAATTCTTGTTACTGGAGAAAAAGTATCAAAGAAATCATGATCAACTTTTTGTTTAAAGCCTTTTGCAACAAGTCTAGCTTTAAACTTATCTATTGATCCATCCGGTTTCAACTTTTTTCTAAGGACCCATTTACAACCTATGGTCTTACAGCCCGGTGGAAGATCTACTAATTTCCAAGTTCTATTAGAAATTAGAGATTTCATCTCATCATTTACAATCTCTTTCCAAAATATAGCATCAGGTGATGTTAAAGCCTCTTTTAAATTTTGGGGATTTTCCTCAATGTTGAAAACATAATAATCAGGACCAAAATCCTTTTCAACTCTAGCACTTTTACTTCTAGGTTCCATTTCAAAATTTTCTTGATTTTGTAAATGTGAAGTAGAAGAACTAGGTTGTGACAAAATATTTTCTTCACCCCCACTATTTTTCAATTTAAAAGGAAATTTTTCTTCATGAAAAATTGCATCACCAGATTCAAAAATTATTTTGTTTTCAAGATCAAAAAAATCTATAGGCTACACTATTAATCGCATAACCAAGAAAAGCACAGGTTGTAGCTCTTATACCTAATTTAGGTATTTTAGGGTCAGTAAGTCTTACATAAGCAGGACAACCCCATACTCTCAAATATCCCAAATTTGGCTTATGTCCTTTCCACATCTCAAAAGGTGTGGTGTGTGACTTTTTATGTGGCACCCTATTCAAAACATGACATGCAGTTAAAATAGCTTCACCTAAAAAATGTAAAGGTGCACCAGATTCAATTAATATGGCATTTGTTAACTCAATTAAAGTTCTATTTTTTCTTTCAGCCACACCATTAGAAACGGGTGAATATGGTGCAGTAGTTTCATGGATAATTCCCAAAGACTGAATAAATGAGTTGAATGCACTTGATTCGTACTCACGACCTCTATCACTTCTTATTCTTTTTATTTTTCTACCGAATTGATTTTCAACTTCTTTTAAAAAATCTTGAAATTTTTCAAAAGCATCACTTTTATTTTTCAACAAATAAATAGTTGTATATTTTGAGAAATCATCAATAAAAGTGATAATATATCTATTTCCTCCACGAGTTAAAATTCCCTCAAATTCACATAAATCAGAGTGAATTAACTCAAGCAATTCGGTATTTCTTACAACATTTTTATGAGGCCTTTTTGTAATCTTAGCTTGACTACAAGTTTCACATTTTTCAAAATCTTTTGACAGTCTTGGAATTAATCCTAAACTACTCATGATTCCCACATATCTACTATTTATATGACACAAACGAGCATGCCAAAAATTAATAGACGAAAGCATATAAACTGAACTGGTAGATGCTTTATTATTCTCAACATTCAATTTAAACATTCCATCACAAGCATAACCCTTGCCTACAAATAATCCCTTTTTAGTGATTACATAATTATCAGATTCCATAGTTTGCTTGAAGCCAGCCTTGTTAAGCAAAAAGCTTGACATCAAATTCTTCCTCATGGACGGAGTGTAAAGTACATCTTTCAATGTTAGCACATGTCCAGAAGTGAATTTCAATTCAACCTCACCACTCCCAAGAACCTTGGTTTTGCTAGAGTCACCAAACATAACAGTTTTTTCTTCTTCAAAAGGAGTGTACAACTTGAACCAATTTTTGTCATAGCAGACGTGCCTATTAGCACCAGAATTTGCCCACCACCCTTCAACATATTGCACCATATTGATGTCTGTAATCATAGCCACTAAAGGCTCTTCGGTTACGTTAGCCTGCGGGACAGATTCACGTTTTCGAAATTTGCAAAATCGAGCAATATGCCCACTCTTGCCACAGACAAAACAGGATCTATTAAATTGATCTTGTGAAGGGGGTCCTTGGTTCTTATTGTAATTTTTATTCGGGTTTCCCCTTCCTTGAGGTCTATTATTATTTTTAAAGGCTCTCTTTTTAGGCTTCAATTGACCATTTTTAGGAAAATGATTTTTGGGCATATTATTATTGGCTGAAATAAGGTTTACCTTTGTGGTGGAATTACCATTGCTCTCTTGTGTCATGAGTGCATCTTGTCCTCTAGCCTCCTCCTCCACACGGATGCGTGTGATCAAAGTCTCCAAGGATGTCTCCTTTTGTTTATGCCGTAGAGTCTTTTGGAACTCCCTCCAAGATTGTGGTAGTTTGTCAATTATGCCAGCTACCACCAAATTGTCTCCAATCTTTATGCCTTCGGATCTCAATTCTGCCACAATCATTTGGAAGTCTTGTGCTTGATCCACCACCGATTTTCCATCCACCATTTGGTAACGGAAAAATCTGCTAGCAGCATACTTCTTTGCACCTGCCTCCTCGGTATCATACTTGCTTTGTAAAGCTTTCCAAATTTTCTTAGCAGAATTGTAAGTTGTATCATAATAATTATAGAAATGATCGGCAAGACAATTTAATAGATAAGAGCGACAATTATATTCATCTTTTGTATACTTATCTATTTTTTCTTGATGGAGAATATATTCTTCCTCACTCATCTCATCAGTAGGAACTTTTGATGGATTCTTGTCAGTGAGGATGTAAGAGACTTTGAGAAGACTCAAGTAGAAGAGGACCTTTCCTTTCCACCTCTTGAAGTGGGCTCCCTTAAAGCGAAAGGGCTTGTTGAGATCTCCAACAGGCTCATTTGGTTTCTCTTGTGTAGGATCCATGTGTATGAATCTCCTTAAAATTGTTGGTGCAAACACAATAATAATGGAAACAACACAGAGAGAAACTGAATAATACGCTGAATATTATTAATTTGAAGAGATAAACACAACACTATTTGGACTGAGGCGCGGCACTCGCTCTCTTTAAGGAGATTCAAGCTCTTGGTTGGCTAAACTTTGTAACCGGTGCAGACCTTCTCTGACTTGTCTCCCCCAGGATACAACAGCCCAACAAATGTTGTATGGCTAGAACAGCTTCTGCACAAAGTGTTCAAGCCCAAAGCTCCACCAGAAGAACACCTTTCTTTGGCCCGAAATCTCTCAATTATTTAGGAATATTATTGAACTCACTCTCTCACACAATACTCTTTGCTTTTAACTATTTCTCTTCATTCACTGTTGATATGAAATTAGTCCATAGCATAGCCGTATATATAGTCTTCCAATCCTTCACATAACCTACATGTTATTTATTAATTTAGAAAACTTCTCTTAATTTATTTAATCTAACTTACATACAAGTAACTCTTTCTTTAACAAATTATAACTCATCTCTTTATTCTTCTTCAGTTATTTTGAGTTTCAACATATTTAATTTAAAATGTACTAACATAAGATATTTTGTATGGCATGTGTGGGGCCAGAGAATTTGGCAACCCCGGCCCACTTTATACCAAGCCCAAGGCCCATGTCAAGGAGGAAGAAATGGCTGAGGACGAAGTGTGAAAGTCTAAATTGTCCAGGACCCTTGCCGAGGACAACCCTATCCTCGGCCAACCAAGACCATGGGAGGAGGAAGTAACGGGCCACCAAAAGCAGCCTTCTCGAGTATTTAAAGAGAAGGAACAAGTACAACGTGTCAGCCATGGAAGCATGGTGGAGGAGCAAGTCTAGGATGAATTGTTACCTCCACATTAAATGCCCATAATTAACATTCTGACCGCATTAGTGAGGAATTGACCCCTGAACAGTGCAGCCTTGGTTGCTGCCACCCACAGAAAGAATGGGAAGGCTGCTGATGGGACAAGCACTCAAGTAGTGACCTACTTGATCAACAAATGTAGGGCTAAGATCAATAGAACGGGCGTATATAATGTAAGGAATCCCTCTTGAAAGGGGACCGGGAAAAAAAAATGAGAAAGTTAGAAATATAGAACACTGCAACAACCTGTAACATCACAGAAACCTTTGTAATCAATCGCTAAAGAAATAATAAGAACCTCAAGCTCCCAGGAGTAGGGCCGAGGAACATCATTGCACATTTTAATCCACGTCCATGCCATTCAATCCATATGCAACCATGCCTAGCCGTTGTATCCCTCACTAGGACCTAGTTCTTGAACCCGCTCTCTACAAATTCATTGTATTGGACTAGCTGGACTTGAGTCCACTCACTCAATAGTAGAAGTGCTCAAACCCAGTCCCTACAACATGCATTGTGTGTCTGCACTCTTCTAATTTATATAAGGATAATTTTTGTTATACATTCATTTTTTTTTTTTTTTTTGAAATAAAATCGTGAGTTAAAACATGATTTCAGTTCCAAAAAATGTCTGTGTAATACGTGTGAAATAGTTTTTATCCTTTTTATAATATTAACAACTAATTTATATATACAATAATTGAAAGAGATCCAAACCTTCACTTGCGCAAGCAGATCCAACTTTTGCATCACCCATTGGCCAAGTTTGTAAAGACTAATCATGTTGATGTCATGTATACATAGTACATTGATGATTGAACACCTTATATACTCGTATTGGCCCATCGATTTTATATGGGTTTAAGCTATTATAATCAACTAGTCGCGGACCCGCATATTGCACGTGATAATTATTTTTATGGTGGTTTTATTAATTTTTTTTTTTTTACAATTTAAACTAATCTAATAATGAGTAATGCATTTCGTAATTATATTTTTTTTTATTATAGGAACAATCATATATGTAACATAGGAACAATCTAAAACGCCAAAAAAATATAAACTAAAAAAATTAATAAAACTTAACAATGATTAATTGAACCAATATTAGGGTAAATTTTTGTTTTTGATAATCTATTAAGGTTATTTTATTTGTAAAAATTATAATTTCGGCCACCCAAAACATATTATCAAATAAACAATTATTGTATATATACAAATTTTAACTTTTGCAATTTGTCACCTATCCAATTATTTTCGTTTGGCTAACCTTTGCTTTTCTTTAAATGAATGGCATTATAGAGTACTTCTAATACAACTATTAAAAGTACTTTGTCCACCACAAAGGATTAGAAAATAAACAAAAATTAGTAAAGTCTTATAGTTTAACATCCTACTTGAGCACTATAAAAAATCATGCTATGTAACAAAATAAATACCAAATTATCCAAATCATGCTATGTAATAGAATAATATTATATTTTTATACGCTATATTTAATTCTTTAGATCGTAATAGGATAACATTTAACAATCAAAGAAAATAAAAAATAAAATAAAAAACAACAACAACAATTTAAAAAACAAAACTAAATCGCATTAACCCAAAATAGAGTTTTAAAGAATATAAAAAATTATCAACCTAAAGTAGAGATGCAATAAAAATAAAAAAATCCACCAAAAAATTTAGAGAGAGAGAGAGAGTACCATTTTTTTTTTTGTGAGGAAAAACTATGCATAGAATAGAAGAGATATTGACAAATTTATAGTAAGAGGGTGTGAATAAGAATAGACAAAAGTAAAGGAAGATGAAGGGAAAAAGGAAGAATGATATTAATGTAGAGGGTAGTGGAGAGATGAAAAGGTAAGGAAGGGAGAAAGATTGAAGAAGTAGTGGGGAGATGAAATAGTAAGGGAGAGAGAAAGGTTGGAGAAATATAAATATTAAAAAAATAAATGTTAAAAACAATTATAGGAAAACTGAAAAAAAAAAAAAAAAAAAAAAAAAAAAAAAAAGCTTGAAAGGCTTCAACGTTTTTTTTTTTTTTTTTTTAATTTTAATTTTTCCTTTAAACTGAAAAGGCTCACATAAAACCCTAAAACTGAAACTGAAAAGGTTTTAGGTTGGACTTGATAGCGGCACTAAACAAATAAGAGGTGGGCTAGATTAATTATACAGATTTATTACATGGTGATAGTGGAAGTAAATAAATAAGTAGTGTGCTGGATTTATTATAGGGTGATAGTGGAAGTAAATAAATAAGTAGTAGACTGTATTTATAAGGCTGAAAATTGTAAAAATCATTTTAAAATTGTAGGACAAATTATATATATATATATATATATATTAAAAATGACGTGGCAACTGATGTGGCGCAACATGAGAGCAACAGCATTAAACGCTACGCTTCAGCTTTTAGTAATATATAGATTGTAGGCAAACTTCTATGTTCACCACAAACAAAATCCATCATTTTCTTTTTGTACACACTAGATTCCGTGAGTCTTTTGGCTAAATATTGTAAAAAACTGAGTTTATTGGTGATATAGGTACTGTTTAAAGTTATTTGACAAAATGAGGAAAGAGAGTGAATTTCGATAACACCGTTGCCGAAATTGCAAGAAAAAGTATGAGAGAGAAGAAAGATAAGTGATGTGACGAGGATGGAGAAAAAATTGAATTTCAGTAATGAGATTACCGAAATTCTTGCTGCCCAAAGCTGCTGCCTATGAAGTGCCCCAGGTGTGCTCGGTGGAGTGCTCGAAAGGGAATATGAATTATGGCAACCAAGTTGCCGAAATTGTGGGAAAAGGAGAGAGAAAACATGAATTGTGGCAACTAAGTTGCCGGAAATGGGAGGAAAAAAAAAAATTGTGGCAACCAAGTTGCCGAAATCTTGGGGAGGAATTTTTTAAAAAATAATTGTGGCAATAGCATTGTTGAAATGGAGGGAAAAAAAATTGTGGCAATGGCATTGCCGAAATAGGAGGGTCAGATGCACTCAGATCAATTGACTGTGACCCTGGTAAGGATACTGCTCAGTTTGAGTTTCAAAGCTCAAAGTAACCTCAAACAAATTTAAATTACACCACGGGGTTTTGTGCATGAATTGTTCTTTTAACACGTTTATGGTTTGGTGTGGGTTAAAAAGTGCATTTGATCCTCTTCATTCTTATTACTCTTCATGTTCATTCTTATTGCTCTTTGTGCCACAATTTTTATTTTTTAAATTCCTCCCCAAGATTTCGGCAACTTGGTTGCCACAATTCTTTTTTTTTTTTTTTTTTTCCCTTCCATTTTTGGTAACTTGGTTGCCACAATTCATATTTTCTCTCTCCGCTTCCCTATAATTTCGGCAACTTTGTTGCCACAATTCATATTCCCTTTCGAGCACTCCACCTAGCATAGCACTTGGGGCACTTCACGGGCAGCATCTTTGGGCAGCAAGAATTTCGGTAATCTCATTACCAAAATTCAATTTTTTTCTCCTCCTCCATCACATCACTTATGTTTCCTCTCTCTCATACTTTTTCTTGCAATTTCAGCAATGGTGTTGCCGAAATTCACTCTCTTTTCTCATTCCATCAAATAACTTTGAATAATACCTATATCATCAATAAACTCAATTTTTTGCAATATTTAGCCAAAAAACTCGGATTCTATTAACCATTTATGTATTTATTTCATTAATTAGTTGCACCCTTTGCATGTACGAAAAGTATAAGATGCTGCACTTTTTCAGTTTTTCTCTATGGCCACTGTATAAACAACCATAAAGTACCACACAAGGCTGCATTTTACCTGAGGACTCAATAATCAATATATGACAGATTCTCCTTAGTTGGGGGTACAAATCTAGTGTCATAGGTCTAATCGTTTGTCTCTCTCTACTGTGAATGCAAAGGACACCCCAAATGGTATTTCCCAGTACAATTATTTTTAATTACAAGCCCTGAAACCTATGACTAGTTTTCCAAATATACGAAAGAAACTAATCGGAATAATGTAACCCGAAATTTTGGGGGAAGAAGAATCCTTCTCCATTTGCCAACAGAATAGATGGAAAATTGAAAGGCAAGATACATTTTTTTTCCTTATATTTTGGCAATGTTTTCAATTTAGTTCTCAAGTTTTAAAAACATCATTCTAATCCTTATATTTTTAAATTTGCTGTCGTTTTGGTCCTTGCTATCATCTCACTTACAAAGAACACTTACATGATTAATGGACTGCACTGCTAGCTTAAAATTGTGTTTATGTAAATGAGATTATGGTATGGACCAAAATGATAGCGATATATAAAGATCAAAACGAAGTTTTTAAAACTTAAGGACCAAATTTAAAACATCGTCAAAATTTAGGGACCAAAAATGTTTTTTTTTTTTTTTTTTTTTTTCCAAATTGAAAATGAGTAATGCTATGGACACCAAAAAAAATTTATAATATTTTTAAAACTATTGATGTGACAAATTCTTACTGGTTCTAATCTGAACTTACTACTAACATTATTTTTTTATATCTCAATAACCACTTACCATATCAGCATTTTGTAAAAAAAAAAAAAAATGTAAAATAGTTTGTAATTTTAGCATTTTCCATTGAAAAATATAAAATCCAAAACAAAGAAGACTTTTCCACTAATCCGTATAATTTTAGTTTTTACCATTGACTTTTTACACTAATCCTTATAATTTTTGAATAATTTTGAGGACACAATCAATTGTATACCTAATTTTACTATTTATTGATTTGCGCAATTGTGAGTAATGGATACTTTATACCAACCGCCGATTATATAGACCCACAATTTTTTATTGTTTACTTACAATTGAAAAAAATCAACAAGTGGTGATCTGGGTTTTTGTGAATATGAGCACAATTATTGGGAGGAAAAAGCAGATAGAGGCGTGTTGCTGGAAATTAGTAGGCTATACGTAGGAAAGAAACATGTACTAGGGGGACATGAGGGGACATTCTGGCCTTTTGCCCTTAATTTATTATTATTTTTTATTTAGCAATTTGCCCCTATTTTGAAACTATATAGGGATATGCCCCTGTTTCGATACTCAATTACCTTAAAATCGAGTTTCAATAAAATACTCGATTCGTAGAAAATCGAGTTATGCCCGATCAAACTTAAAAATAAAAATAAAGAAAAAGCATGTAACTCGACTTTATCGAAATCGAGTTCCAAAACGCCACTATAGGGCTTTAAAACGCCACTATAAGGCTCCCTAAATTGGTATGGGGCGATCACACTTATAAATTATTTTTGCAGGAAAGCATCGCTATAGGGCTTTAAAACATCACTATTGGGCTTAAAAACGCCACTACAGGGCTCCTTGAACGTATGGGGCGATCACACTTATAAAAAAAAAATTGCTGGAAAACGCCACTATAGGGCATTAAAACATCACTATAGGACTTAAAAACGCCACTATAGGGCTCCCTGAACCTGGGCAATCACACTTATAAAAAAATTTGTAGGAAAACGCCGCTATAGGGCTTTAAAACATCACTATAGGGCTTAAAAACGCCACTATAGGGCTCCCTGAATATGGGGCAATCACACTTATTAAAATTTTTTGCATGGAACTCGATTTCTTGAAACTCGAGTTCCATGATTTTTTTATTTTATTTTTATTTTTTTTTAAAGTTTGATTGGGCATAACTTGATTTTCTACGAATCGAGTATTTAATTGAAACTCAATTTTAAGGTAATTGTGTAACAAAATAGGGATACGCCCTTATATAGTTTGCAAACAGGGGCATATTGCCAATTTTTAAAAAAAATTAAGGGTAAAAGGCCAGAATATCCGGATATCAGGACATGTGCACATCAAATCTAGAGAGAGACCCTATGTACACAATTAATTGAATTCTCATCCTCCACCTTGGTAGGGTAGTAGCAGTGAGTGTAATTACAGAAAAATATTAGTGTCATTAAAACTTTCAAAACTTTTGCTTGCACCTCAAAAAATTTCACAATCATCAAATCATGAAATTGTTGTTCCATCTTTAAAAATGCATCATTAATTTGGAAATTACTTAATTTACCTTTTTTGATGGTGGGGGAACAAGGCAAAGAAGGCTTGCAATTGCAACACATTATAATTAATGCATGGGTCGTGTAAATGGGTGTTCCTAGGACAAAGGTTAATAAATCATATTAAGAAAAATTTTAACACCATTTTCATGAAAAATATAAAAAGTTGTCAGAAAAATTAATTTTTTTAATCATTTTTCCATAAAATGTTTATAAAAATAGTCCCTAAATCAATGCTCTTAAGGCATTTGTTAACATTTCTCATAATTAAATTAGGCATAACAATGTAATTCCTTGTCTATCAACTTCTTCATCTTAAATGTGTGAGGTTTCTCTGGTTGCTAGGGTTTTATCTATACCCAGCTGCTTGTAGAATATTCGTCCCTAGCCTAGTCTAGGATTCCCCCCACCACCCCCCCCACCCCCCCCCAACGCCCCCCCCCCCCCTTCAGTCCCACGAAGGATTGATAAGACGAATTGTTGTTTTCAATTTATTGTTCTCTGCTTCTTGGATTCCTGGCAGCGAAGATCATGGCAGGTTTAGATGAGATGTGGTCTCATTTCTCCCTATCTAAAGTGGAAGATGGTGGTGCAGAAGTTACACGTGAAGAGGAGATTAGTATTCACCTGTTGGCAGGGAAGTTCCTTACAAAGAGGGTTTTGAATGTGGATGTAGTGGCCCGTACGTTTAAACATTTATGGAAACGGACTGGTGAACTTAAAATTCGGGATGTTGAGGAAAACATACTAGTGTTTGAGTTTAAAGATAACCTAGACCTTCAAAGAGTTTTGTAGTTTGAACCGTGGTCATATTTTAAGAATTTAGCGATTTTCTAGAAAGCATCTGACATAGAATTTGTCCCTTCCTTAGAATTTTTGCACACGACCTTCTGGTTGCAGGTTCATAACGTACCAGAACGTCTTCTAACCCAGGAAATGGGCGAGTCAGTTGGCAAATCCTTAGGTACGGTGGTCCAGGTGGCTGACCCTAAAGATGATGGGGCCGAAGGCGAATTTTTAAGGGTCAAAACTGTGCTAGACATCTTGTGCTCCTTGCCAAGGTGTTGTAAATTATGGTCATAATGGAAGCTAGTAGGATGGGCGGGGGATAAAGTATGAACGGCTTCCTAATTTTTGCTACTGGTGTGGTTATGTTAATAGTGAGTGGAAGTGCGAGATATGGCTACAAGGTAAAGGTAAATTGGAACGAGAAGAATAGCAATATGGAGATTGGATGCGGGCTTACTTGATGAGAATAACAAGGAAAGTTCTTCTCAGAAAATTTTCGAGGGTACATCTACTAAAACAAAGTCTAAAAGAGGTTCGGGTTCAGCAACGAGGAGGGAGGAGAAGTGGGGTGATTCTGAAGCTTCCAATTATGCATCTCCAATAGCTAATGAAAACCCAGGTAATGGTGAGCCAATTTTCTGTGATGAAAACCAGGGCATGGGAATAGTGGGTAATGAACAACATGTTGAACGATTGGAGAAGGGTGTAGTTGGATTGTCCATTGCAGATCATCATTTGCACCAAGTGTCATCCATAAGGGTTGTATCTCAGAATATTCATGCCAACCAACTAGCTTAGAGGAGTCCTTTCGGGGTTATCACAAACGAGGTTAAGTCTTCTCCATGCTTAACAAGGAAGTGGAAAAAATTAGCCCGTGAGGTTGGGAAAACAAAAAAGAAGGGGAAAGATGATAGTGGGAAGCGTCGTATGAGCATCAATTTTGAAGAACAGAATGGGGGTAAGAAATACTATATGGACATCGGTTCTCCAAATGAAGACAACAATTTCGAGGTGGTTGCTGGGGTATAGCACCACTGGGAGTTATGAGTTGCCTAAGCTAGAACTGTCGTGGGCTTGGGAACCCACAGACAGAAGATGAACTTGTTGCCTTGGTGAAAAATAAAGATCCTAAAATGATTTTCTTGATGGAAACCAAAGTTGAAAATTTTGTTTTGGAGAGGATTGGTAGAAAGATACAGAGTCCTAATCTCTTTGTTGTCCCACGTGTCAATACAAGAGGTGGTTTAGCATTGTATTGGAAGAGTGATTTTTATGTGGACGTTCAATCTTTTTCGGCTCACCATATTGATGCTATTATTAACCATGGAGTTGATGACGCCTGGCGTTTCATGGGTTTCTACGGAGAACCTGAAACAGCAAACTAAGAAAACTCTTGGTCTTTGTTACGAGAATTGTATCAGTGGTTTACTTTGCCTTGGGTTTGTTTGGGAGATTTTAATGAAATATTGTTTACTGAAAAGAAGCAAGGATGGTTGGACCGCCCTAAAAGAAAAATGCAAGGATTTAGGGATGCATTGGATGATTGTCGTCTAAAGTGTTAGGACATATGTGGAACTTGTTAGAACATATGTTATTGTAAATTAGCTAATCCTTTGACAAAATGCACTTTACTTGTAATTGGGTAGATCTTGGATGGGTTCAGTACTTCAAGGAACAAGAGCTCAAGTCTAGTATTGAAGCCATGCAAGTCTATCCAAGAAACAAGTGAAGAAGTGCTGTTCATTAAAGCTCAATAGATATCTCGACAAATAATATCTATCGAGGTTTAATGCTTATTCTTGATAGCCGTTCGATAGAAATAGTATCTATCGAGATCTATGAAATCAGAATTTCCAGATTTGATTTTTAGCCCAAGCTGATGTGAATGTGTAGGGTTTATTTTCTCACAACCCTAGATATATATAAGGCTTATTTTAAAGGCCATCACATATGTATTGAGTGACTATACATGGAGAACACATGCAAAAAGTGACCTAGTGCCTTATTCTCTCTAAAAGAAGCTACTGCGTCTTTGCACCTTAGGGTTTTGTAACCAAGTAAAAAGTGACCTAGTGCCTTATTCTCTCTAAAAGAAGCTACTGCGTCTTTGCACCTTAGGGTTTTGTAACCAAGTAAAAAGTGACCTAGTGCCTTATTCTCTCTAAAAGAAGCTACTGCGTCTTTGCACCTTAGGGTTTTGTAACCAAGTACTTCTTGATCTTCATTGTTGATGAAGTGAAGGACTTTGCAGCCAACAACATCTCAAAGTTGCTGGAGTTAGTCACGTACTGGGAGCCGTACATCATTGGTTAGTCACGTACTGGGATCCGTGCAAAAGGGTGGTGTTCATATAGTGAAGAGTTCAGAGGTTCTGAAGTGGTAGAAGGTTTCTGCTGTAAGTTCATCTACGGGGATTGTAGAGTCTAGGGGCAAAAGGTTTTGTACTAGATTTGAAAGTTCTCTTTACTATAATGAATTTCTTTTCAAGAAGGTTTCTCCCCAGGTTTTTTATTGTGAAACTAGTTTGTTTTATTGGTTTTTCTGAGTCATCATATCTTGTCTTATTTACTATTCCACTGTGCATGATATTGACATGATATTGATGTTAGTGTGCTTTAAAAAGGTTTATTTATAATAAATCTAATTAACATCTTGAGTTTAAAACTTGTTAATTCTACCAATCGGGGTCTAAATTTCCCAACAAATGGTATCAGAGTGGGTACACTCTGATTGGATTAATTTCCTAAGTGTGATCCTTGACCCCCGTTGTCATGGATCATGGACAATTTCTTTTGATTCCTCCTTATTTGATGACACTAATTATGCGTACTAAAAAGTTCGTATGAAAGTTTTTTTGCCGGCTCTAGGTGAAAATGTATGGCAAGCTATTGATGTTGGCTGGATTAAGCCAAAGAAAGTGCTAGTGGATTGGGATGAAGTGTCACGCCCCAAACCCAAAAGGGTCCAAAGCGTGAGAGAAGAACCATTAAAAGCGAGTACATAGGAGAGATTTTTTTTTTTTTCCTCGACACATGATAAGAATAAATAACCATACTAAAATCTTCATATTACAAGTCAGAACTCTATGACACACTTACAAACAATACAAACTACAATTCATGCGTCTCCAAATATACATGAAAATCTAAAGCTCCAAATAAATAAACACAAAATCACAATCCACTCTAAGCTACGTAATCTCAACAGAAAATTCTAGGCCTATCTTGCTCGACGCTAACAAACCTCAAGAGCTTAACCTCCAGGAGAAATAGCTATGGCCTTGAATAATTTAGTAAATTGAGCACCAACAATTTATAGCACAAATCTCCCACTTAGCATAATACTCCAATCACCCCCAATAACTAAGCTCCGTGCCCGAGGTATAGCAAATTTATCTGAAAAACTGTTGGAGAATGGGATGAGCTAAAGCCCAGTAAGTAGCATAATTAATGGGGGTGGGGGAAATGCAAGTTTCATAACAATAAACATTTTACAGACATGCTAAAATTTGAAAATTTTCATTTAAATTCTGCAAAATAATTTCATTAACATCATGACAAGAATGATAGACATATTGTAGCACCAAGTTTCCCAAAGTAACTGTGAAACTACATATTATTCATTGTGAGCCATAAAATATCTAATACCATTTCAAATCCAGAAACCTCACCCAAGGCCACGTAACAGGGTCGTCACACAGACGGGGTCGTCACACAGACGGAGTCGTCACACAGACAGGTCGTCACACAGACGGGTCGTCACACAGACGAGGTCGTCACACAGACGGAGTCGTCACACAGACAGGTCGTCACACAGACGGGTCGTCACACAGACGAGGTCGTCACACAGACGGACGGGGTAATCACCAATATCATGGCACAATGACAAAACCATGTCAAAAGCTTACAAGTTAATGTATTTGAAATACACAGTTCACTTCCAAGTAGTTTCATTAAATATTTCAATAACCAAATAGCCACAATATTCTCAAAGTCCTCTAAACTATTTCTTGTCATAAATATTTTGCATAAATTTCCCAAATAATATAAGCTAAGATAAAACATCTTTAGAATTTGCAAATAATGCAATAAATTCAAAAAATCCATTCCCAAGAATTTTATAAAAGATGCATATCTTTTCCATGCTAACAAATCATGCAATTCCCCATATGCAATAAGAATATGCACTTTCATATATAGTAAGGTCACAACACAATACTTTATAGAAAAACATGGTTCCGCCATTAATTTTCCAAAATATGTTTGACCCAAAAACAAAGTTTATACAACATGATTATTTTCCAAAAATCCCATTAAAAAAAACTACTTACCTCAGTAATCCATTCCAAAATTACCTCAACCGAGCACCACAAAATCAACTAATCCAGTCACTAGGTCCATCACCAAGAATATTGGAACCTAGAAACACAATGATCAAACCTATCAATAACAAGGCCTTTCAAAAAGTACCATCACACTTATCTCCGTAAATCGTAACAATACCCTAAAATCAAACCAAAGGCCCTAAAGTCTAGCTTGCCCGTCCTAAGACAAGTACCCTTTCCAAGCAAGAACCAAACAAGCATCCAAGAAACTCATAGTGCTGACACAACCAAAACATTTAAAATTCACTATTGCAAAAATGTGCATCCTAAGATAATATAACATACTCATGAATCTCTTTGAGCACTAAAATAATATATTTAAGCCAAGATAAGATCAACCAAGGTTTGGGATTAATTCCACGATTTCTCGGCATTTTAGTCTTGCTTTCAGATTCAGTACATAACAGGGCAGCCATTTGTAAAAATTGTTTGGTCAATGAAAAGTTATCCGATTAATTTAAAACTTTAAGGGAACACTCCCCTATACGTATACAATGTACCACAGAAAATTCAGCCCAAAACGATTTTTCTGTAATTTATTAAAAATCATGCATTGCGGCTGACTCAAACCTGTCATGACAGCTTTAGAAAATTGTTATAGTTGTAAGGCTAGCCCAAATTATTTGAGAATTTACTCTCACAATAAAACCACCAGATTTAAAGCATATTAAAAACAAGGAATCAAACCCAAAATCTCATATAAACAACTTATCAAACACTTGGTATGCAAATGCACATACTCACACTTAACTTGCATAAATTCGTAGTTATCACTCCACTCACACCCACATATGCCAAAGTCATTTAAAATGCAAAGAACACACTTCCAAAAATCAACCCAAACTTCCACAAAATCCACCCACACGATTTGCTCAAGGAAACCCAAGTTTTAACCATGGAGAAACTCCAAATGATCACCATTTGTAAAAACCCTTAGCCATATAACAATTAAGCCCACCAAATCAAAAACCCATATACATAATTACAAGAACATCACCCAAGAAGCTCATAAATCTCATGAACATCATTATCAAAGCTTAGATTAAAATAACCTTAAGCAAAAGTATAAAACCCACTAATAGATTAGAAATTTTTACCTTAAATCAAAAGAGATGAATATGCCTTAGAGGTTCCTAGAGAGCTTTGTGGTGATCTTGCCGGAAATGATGGTGGGGAAGGAGGTACACGGTGGGAGAGAGTGAGGGAGGAGTGCTTGTTATGTTTGTGAGGAAAAATGAACAAAAGAAAAGTGTAGGGGGACACTTCCTTTGACCGGCCAAAGAGGGAGAGAGGGAGACACGTGAATGTGAAAGTGAGGGGGGGTGGGGGCTGACTTAAGGGGATGAAGCCTATTTCAAGCTTGTCCCTAAAATATCTAGTAAGTAAAATTACCAATCTGCCCAACAAGCTTCTTTCAAATTACAATTAATAACCGGGGTGTTACATGAAGCAACAATCAAAGCGGCAAATTTCAACAGTAGGGCCTTGAATGCTTTGTTTAGTGGGCTGACCAATGAGGAATTCAAGAAAATGTCATCCAAGAAAGTTGCCAAGGAAGCATGGACCATTCTTGAAACCACCTATGAAAGTACCAAGGTAGTAAAGACTATGAAACTTCAAAGACTTACTAGTAGTTTTGAAGAAATAAGGATGGAGGAGGATGAAACCTTTGATGAGTTAAACTCAAGGATATTGTGAATTCTACCTTTAACCTTGGAGAATCTATAGCAGAATCCAAAATAGTTAGGAAAATCTTTAGGTCCTTACCTGAAAGATTCCATGCCAAGATCACTACATTGAAGAAGTGAAGGACATTGGACAAATTCCTTTGACTGAGCTTGTAGGGAACCTTTAAACCTATGAGATGAGATTAGGTTTAATGGGAAAAGGTGGAAAGAGTAGGAACATGGCTCTTAAGGGTATAGAGGAAGAGATTGATGACTCTAAAGATGAAGATGGAATCGAAGATGAAGATGAAGATGAGGATGAGGATCTAACCTCCATAGCTAATGAGATTATCAAGCTTCTTCAATATAGGAAAAAGGATAAGGACAAACCTCCTAAGAAATCCAAATCCTTAGGAAGGGTAAGAGTGAGAAATCCCTTATCTAGTGCCATAAGTGTAAAGATTTTGGTCATATGAGGATAGAGTGCCCAAACTACCTTATGAAGGAAAAGACCAAGAAGTCAAAAGATAAAGGGTTGGTTGCCACCTGGAGTGATACTGAGCATGACTCTTCTGATGAGTATGTGGATGAATGTGGTCACTTTATGGCTATTACTGCCACAACCGATAAGGTGATTGTGGAGAGTGCTAGTGACAGTGAGGATTCTTCTGATGATGAAGTACCTAAGAAGATGACCCTTCAAGAAGCCTATGATAAGCTATGCACTAAATTTATAAAATCTGAAAAGACTTCTCATCTTTGTAGAAAAGAGCTTAATGAGGTAAAAACTGAAAAAGCTGATCTATTAGTTAGACTAGATGAGCTTGTAGTCAAGCTAACCTTGTAGTCAAGTTGATCTATTAGTTAGACTAAGTTCAACCTCGAGATTCTTGACCTTCTCTTCAAGAATCTCAAGGTTGAACTTAGTCAAGCTAGAACTCAAACAGAGAGGATGTCTAGTGCAAAGCTTGATGAGGTATTAAGTACTCAAAAGCCTAGTTCTGATAAGGCTGGCTTAGGATATGTGGACTCCTCTGGTCCCTCTTCTTCTACGGCTTCTGGATCAAAGACTGTTTTTGTTCCTAAATTTTGGAGAAAGGTGATAAAGGAATGAAATCCAAAACTGATTTGGCTAATTCTAAATCCTTTGTTAGACCTCATGTTTGTCACCATTGTGGTGTTTTTGGACACATTCGTCCTAATTGCTTTAAGTTGTATCCTCAAAAGCAAGTGTCCAAACGGTCACAGGTTTCCTCTCAAGGACCTACACCTTTGTTTGGAGAGTTATTAAAAGCTTTGAGCTTTTTAACTCAATTTTTGGAGAATTTTAATTCTTCTATGTCCTTTAGTAGACATACTAGGACACATGCCTTTTCATCTTCACAGCCAAAGACTTGTACTGTGTGGGTGAGAAAGGAGCCTCTACTTTAATTTTTTCTATCTAAAGTAGGACTCTCTTTGCTTGATTTCTTATCTGCTTTTGGAATCATGCTTTCATGCATCTGCACCTTTCTTTCATGCTTTCATGTTGTTCGTTTGTTTTTGTTTGGTTGTTTAGTCTTTATTTTTTTTTAAAATAATAATTGAAAAATCAGAAAAATACAAAAACAGTGTGTGTTTGTGTACATTGGTACTTGTGTAGCTTGGATGGCCATTGAATCAAAGTTTTCTAAACTTTGTATCTTTTGTAACTTAGATGAACATCTCAATGCACAACTAAGCAAGTGAGGTTTGTGGCTCATGTTTGTGATGAGTACGATTAAGTAATCTCTTATACTTAACACTCATATCACTCTTTTTGATGGGAATGACTAAAAAAATCACAAGAGAAAGACATAAATAACCATCTCACCACTAAAGCCCGCCAATCATGTATAACATTTGTGTGCTTCGGCATAGCAAAATTGTGATGTTTAAGCCTAACATAATTGTGTATTTCTTCTCTTTCTTATATGCCCATGCATGATATGCTTAAAAAGAAAAATATGCAAAGAAAAATAAAAGCTGAAAGAATCAAAATGCTTTTAAATATGGTTGCATGTGTGTTTCTAGGAGATGTGGGAATTATAGGATGAACCTTGAAGGTGATAGCCCCCATCAAGAAACTATGATTGTGTGTGAGTTAAATTGATTTTCTCATATCTCAAATTGTCATAACATGAGACACTTATGCACTCTTGCGATGTTTTCACACACAACACGCAACTTCTTTGCTACTTTTGATACATGTGCAGGTACAATGTGATTTGGCCATCACAAGGAACACATGTGTTAATGCCTAATCACTAAACTGTCTTAACTTGTTTTTGAAATATAAAATTGGTTAGACTTGTTTAGTATGTGTGTGTGTTTTGGATCTTGAATGCTTTGCATTTTCTTGTTGAGAGATGTTTTTTTAGAGCTTAATATGTTGATTGGATCTATGTTTGAGTAGCTTGCTTGTTGCATTCATCTCTCTGTGTTTTTCCCTTCTTTGAAAACACCTTTTCTTCAAGCTCGACAGCTTCTCTACAGATTCGCATCTATCGAGCCCCTCTTTCTTCTTTCTTGATAGAAGTTAATGCAATCTCAATCCATCGAGGTTTCTGGATCGAGAAACTTTCTTGTTGAGAGATGTTGATCTATCGAGAAACTTTCTATCTGGTCAGTAGATTCTTGACAGATTCTCGATCCATCGAGGCTGGCTTTTGCTTGATAGTAGCTCGACAGCTTCTCGATCTGTCGACACCCTTTTGTATGTATTTTTTTTCCACATGTTTTGCATCTTTCTATTATCTTGTCATCCATAACATCTTGTTTCATTACATTCACGCATTTTTTGGATTCCTTTTACCCCTTTGATCATCTTTGATCATCTTTATGTTTCTCGGGTGAAGTTTTATAGCTTCTTGTACCCTTTGTCAATCATGACAAAAAGGGGGAGAATATGTGGCTTCTTTTTAAGATTTTACATGTTAAGGGGAGAAATACATGCCTTTGTAAGGGGGAGTGTTTACCTCCTTGTTGTTTTAGGAGCTTCTTTTAACTTTTTGCACACCGGTCTTGTGACCATTTTTACAAACATTGTGCTTATCTTTGAGATATATATATATATATGATGTACGTCTTCTTCACCTGTCTCTCCATGTGTTGTTTCTTTTCTCTCTTTATACACATGTTTCTTTAAGTATGCAATATTTATTTCTGTTTCACACTAAGATGCCTTAATGAGTTTTGTTTAAAGTGTTTCAGAAAGACAAGTTGTGAAAATCTACCATGCCATGAACTCTCTTCTTGCAAAGTTTTTCTAGGGTTTGTGTTAGGGTTAGATTTTAATGTATTCAATAAGTGGTTATGAGTTTAGTGATTTAGGACTTCTTTCATAATTCATTTTGTTGGGAAATATAGACCCCGGTTGATAGAATTAACAAGTTTTAAACCCAAGTTGTTAATTAGATTTATTATGAATCAAACTTGTTAAAACAAACAAACATCAATATCATGTCAAAATTATGCAGCGGAAAAGTAAATAAGACAAGATATGATGACCCAGGAAAACCAATGAAACCAACCAGTTTCACAGTAAAAAACCTGGGGGGAAACCTTCCCGAAAAGCAATTCACTATAGTAAAGAGAAGTTTCAGATCTAGTACAAAACCTTTGTCCCTAGACTCTACAATCCTCGTAGATGAACTCACAGCAGAAACCTTCTACTGCTTCAGAACCTCTGAACTCTTCAACGTATGAACGCCACCCTTTGATGCACGAATCCCAATACGTGACTAACCAATTGCGCGGATCCCAGTACGCGACTTCAGAACACCAACTAGAAGAAGAATATTGGATGCAAAGTTCTTCACTTCATCAATAATGAAGACCTAGAAGCACTTGGTTACAAAACCCTAAGGCGCAAAGACGCAGTAGCTTCTTTCAGAGAGAATAATCTTTTGAATATGTTCTCCTATGTATTCTCTTATTCTCTTATGTGACGGCCTCTAAAATAAGCCTTATATAGGTCTAGGGTTGTGAGAAAAGAAACCCTACACAAATACAAAAGCCTGGCCCAAAAATCAAAAAGCTGAAAATTCTGATTTCCCGTAACCTCGATCGATCGAGAGGTGTCGGGAGGTGTCGAGGTTTAATGAATCTCAACAGATAGCAGCTATCGAGGAGGTGTCGAGAAGGTGTCGAGGGGACAGAAACTTTCTCGATCAATCGACCAGCTATCGAGAAACTATCGAGATTGCGATAAGAATTAGCTGAAGATCTCGACAGATAGCCAGGTGTCGAGGTAGCTATCGAGAAGGTGTCGAGCTTTAAAAACTTTGCACTTCAGCTTGCTTTTTCTTGGACAGACTTGATGACTTCAACACTTGACCTTGAAACATTGTTTCTTGAAGTATTAAAAACACCTAGAACTACCCAATTACAAGTAGAGTGCAAAGACGCAGTAGCTTCTTTCAGAGAGAATAATCTTTTGAATATGTTCTCCTATGTATTCTCTTATTCTCTTATGTGACGGCCTCTAAAATAAGCCTTATATAGGTCTAGGGTTGTGAGAAAAGAAACCCTACACAAATACAAAAGCCTGGCCCAAAAATCAAAAAGCTGAAAATTCTGATTTCCCGTAACCTCGATCGATCGAGAGGTGTCGGGAGGTGTCGAGGTTTAATGAATCTCAACAGATAGCAGCTATCGAGGAGGTGTCGAGAAGGTGTCGAGGGGACAGAAACTTTCTCGATCAATCGACCAGCTATCGAGAAACTATCGAGATTGCGATAAGAATTAGCTGAAGATCTCGACAGATAGCCAGGTGTCGAGGTAGCTATCGAGAAGGTGTCGAGCTTTAAAAACTTTGCACTTTAGCTTGCTTTTTCTTGGACAGACTTGATGACTTCAACACTTAACCTTGAAACATTGTTTCTTGAAGTATTAAAAACACCTAGAACTACCCAATTACAAGTAGAGTGCGTTTTGTCAAAAGGATTTGCCAATTTACATAAAATATGTCCTTAACAATCTCCCCCTTTGGCAATCCGTGACAAAACCACAACAAACAAATGAACATATGAGAGAAGTCATAAATCACTCAACTCATATTCACTTGTTGAATACAATAAAATCTATCCTAACACAAACTCTTGAAAAACTTTGCAGGAAGAGAGCTTATGATAAGTAGACTTTGACAACCTGTATTTCTGAAACACTTTAAACAAAACTCATCAAGGCATCTTGTGTGAAACAGAAATAAATAGATTGCATACAAGTATAAGAAACATGTGTATAAAGATAGAAAAGAAACAACACATGTAGAGGCAGGTGAAGGAAACATACATCAGCATATAAAGAAGATAAGCACAATGTATGTAAACAATGGTCACAAGACCCACGGTACAAGAAGAAGGAAGTAAACACTCCCCCTAACAAGATGAAACACATCTCCCCTTTACAAAGGAATGTATTTCTCCCCCTAACATGTAGAATCTTAAAAAGAAACCACAAGGTCTCCACACTTTCTCTCCCCCTTTTTGTCATGATTGACAAAGGGTACAAGAAGCTAGAAAGCTTCGCCCGAGAAACGTAAAGATGATCAAGGATGATCAAGGAGGCACAAAGAAATCCATATAAATGCATGAATGTAATGAAACAAGATGCTATGGATGACAAGATAATAGAAGGATGCAAAACATGTGAAAAACAAGAAAAATGTTAAGCACATAAATCCCAAAACACACACACACACACAACAAGTCTAACCAATTTTATATTTCAAAGACAAGTCAAGATAGTTTAGTGAGCATACATTAGCACATGTAAACACTTGTGATGGCCAAATCACATTGTACCTGCACATGTATCAAAAGTAGCAAAGAATATTGCGTGTTGTGTGTGAAAAACATCGCAAGATTGCATATGTGTATACATGTTATGATGATCTGAGATATGAGTAAATAACTTTTAACTCACACACAATCATAACTGTTTGATGGGGACTATCACCTTCGAGGTACATCCTATAACTCCCACATCTCCTAGAAAACACGCTTGCAATCATATTTAAAGCATCTTTAATCTTTTTGCTTTATATTTTCTTTGCATATTTTTTTCTTTTAAGCATATCATGCATGGGCATAAAAAGAGAGAAAAGAAATACCCAAGATGTTAAGCATTTGACATCGCATTTTTGCTATGCCGAAGCATACGAATGTCTTTGACACTGCACTTTTGCTATGCCGAAGCATACAGGTGTCATACTATGATTGGCGGGTAACAGTGGTGAGATGGTCATTTATGCCTTTCTCTTAGGATTTTCTAGTCCTACCCGTCAAAAAGAGTGATATGAGTGTTAAGTTTTAAGAGATAACCTAATCTTACTCATCACAAACAAGAGCCACAAAGCTCACTTGCTTAGTTGTGCATAGAGATGCTCATCTAAGCTACAAGTGATACAAAGTTTAGAAAACTTTGTTTCATTGGCCATCCAAGGTACACAAGTACCAAAGTACACATAACACACACTGTTTTTGTATTTTTCTGATTTTTCTTTTTTTATTTTTATTTTGAAAACAAAACCAAATAAAAATTAAACAACCAAACAAAAACAGATAAACAACATGTATGCATGAAAGAAAGATGCATATGCATGATAAAAATATACAGATGCATGAAAGCATGATTCCAAGAACAGATAAGAAATCAAGCAATAAAGTCCTACTTTAGATAGAAAGAATTAAAGCAGAGGACAAACAGAAAAGACAATTAAGTCTTAGGCTCCTTTCTTACCCACACAGCACGAGTCTTTGGCCGTGAAGATGAAAAGGCACGTGTCCTAGTATGTCTACTAAAGGACATAGAAGAATTAGAATTCTCCTGAAATTGAGTTAAAAAGCTCAAAGCTTTTAATAACTCTCCAAACAAAGGTGTAGGTCCTTGAGAGGAAACCTGTGACCGTTTGGACAATTGCTTATGAGGATACAACTTAAAGCAATTAGGACGAATGTGTCCAGCAACACCACAATGGTGACAAACATGAGGTCTAACAAAGGATTTAGATTTCATACCTTTATTACCTTTCTCAGATTGGGGTACAAAGACAGTCCTTGATCCAGAAGCTGTGGATGAGGAGGGGCTGGAGGAAACAACATATCTTAAGCCAGTCTTATCAGAGGCTTCCTGAAGGGTCATCTTCTTAGGTACTTCATCATCAGAAGAATCCTTACTGTCACTAGCACTCTCCACAATCACCTTATCGGTTGTGGCAGCAAAGGCCATAACTTGACGACATTCATCCACAAACTCATCAGAAGAGTCATCCTCAGTATCACTCCAGGTAGCAACCAACCCTTTCTCTTTTGGCTTCTCGGTCTTTTCCTTCATGAGGTAGTTTGGACACTCTATCCTCATATGACCAAAACCTTTGCACTCATGGCATTGAATAAGGGGTTTTTCATTCTCGCCCTTCCTAGAGGATTTAGGTTTCCTAAGAGGTCTGACCTTATCCTTTTTCCTAAACTGAAGAAGCTTGATAATTTCATCAGTTATGAAGGTTAGATCCTCATCCTCGTCTTCACTTTGATCTTCATCTTCAGAGTCTTCAGTCTCTTCCTCTATACCCTTAAGAGCCAAGTTTTTGCTCTTTCCACCTTTTCCCATTGAGCCTAATCCCATCTCATAGGTTTGAAGGTTCCCTACAAGCTCAGTCAAAGGAATTTGATCAATGTCCTTGACTTCTTCAATGGCAGTGATCTTGGCATGGAATCTTTCAGGTAAGGACCTAAGGATTTTTCTAACAATTTTGGATTCTGCAATACATTCTCCAAGGTTGAAAGCAGAATTCACAATATCCTTGAGTTTGGCATAGAACTCATCAAAGGTCTCATCCTCCTCCATCCTTATTTCTTCAAAACTACTAGTGAGTTGTTGAAGCTTCACAGTCTTTACTGCCTTGGTACCTTCATAGGTGGTCTCAAGAATAGTCCATGCTTCCTTGGCAACTTCAGTGGATGAAATTTTCTTGAATTCTTCATTGGTCACCCCACAAAACAAAGCATTCAAGGCCCTACTATTGAAATTTGCAGCTACAATTGTTGCATCATCCCAATCCACAGGTGCTTCCTTCGGCTTAATCCAGCCAATTTCAACAGCTTGCCATACCTGTTCACCTAGAGCCTGCAATAACACTTTCATACGAACTTTCCAGTACGCATAATTAGTTCCATCAAATAAAGGAGGAATAAATAAAGATTGTCCTCTATCCATTCCATAACCTAGCCTTCGAATTTAGTGTCTTTGGATAGGTAGACCTACGCTTTATCTTTGCTTTTATTTTGGGTAGGTTGTAACTAGGACAAAAAACAATGTATCTTTGGTAGTTTGTAACTAGGACCCAAAGTCATGTAATATTCAATTTATCAAATATGTATTCTTTTTTATTCAATCAATGAGAAAGGAACAATTCAGTCATGTAAATTTGTATTTAATTTTTTCTTATTTTTTTGTATAAAAAATAAGTGGCGACTCCACACCACTTAACCAAAAAGAGAGGTGCCCTAAAAAAATACCCAAATTTCTTTTTTGAGAGCACCCCTAATTTTGGCAGTCTCTCATAGTGGCGACTCCGCTGGGGATGTCGAGGGCTAAGCTTCGTATTAGACTTAAGTGACCATAAGTGTACCCTTGTTTTTGCATGGTCTTACATGATATTGTTGTTTGTTTGTTTATTCATGTTTGTTGAGATATTGTATGATATTCTGTTGTTTGTATTGTTTGTTAAGAGCTTTCCCTAACTGTCATAGTGTGTGCTATCAAAACAACAATATGTATGCAGCCCTTTCAACAACATGAGGTGGTAGTAACCATGGATCACCGGTCTTCATTAGATTCGAGTACCTAGTGACGAACTCACCAACTCATAACCTAAAGTCACTGGATCATTTCTTGTTGACTGTAAAGGACAGACCATGCCATTTGGACCAGTGCAATGTTCATTACATTACAAGTTGGGAGGTGTAACGTCCTAGCTATGGGAAACAATAAAACAACAAACCCACCCTACAACGTAATGACTTAGAACCTACCCTTAGGCTGGTCCATGTTAAAATTGCATTGCATGTTGTGTGTGCTTGTTTTGCTTGGTTGGTTAATGCAAATGGTGACCTAGCTTTAATTGACCCAAGAAAGTCTGTTCTAGAGAGAGAAAGAGAGAAAGGGAAGAATTTGGTCAAGATCTGAAGGAAGGCTGTAAAGAGAACCCAAGGCTGACACTCAAGCTAGCAATTCCGGTTCCAAGCCCATCATGATACTGAAGCCTGTGAGCATAGAAGACATTCTGCTGTTGCAACATCACAATCCTGTGTTCGACCTAACAGTTCTAGTTCCAAGCCCATCACGGTACTGAAGCTCGTGAGCATAGAAGACACTCCGCTGCTGCAACATCACAATTCTGTGTTCGACCTAACAATTCCAGTTCCAAGCCCATCACGATACTGAAGCCCATGAGCATAGAAGACACTCCACTACTACAACATCACAATCCTGTGCTCGACCTAGCAGTTCCAGTTCCAAGCCCATCACGGTACTGAAGCTCGTGAGCATACAAGATAGTCCACTACTGCAACATCATAATCCCGTGTTCGACCTACAAGACAACCCAAAGCCAAAGTCCACCGAGTTGTCAACCCTTTGGATCACAAGTTCATCAAAAGTCAAGCCCATCAAGCTCAAGGAAGGTTCAACCTTAATAAGTCAAGAAAGAACTGAAGATGTTCTCACTCTGTCCTAGAAAGTCAAGAGAAGATAAATGAAGAGCTAGCCCAAATCTCCTAAATAGCCAACTCTGCATTACAAGTCAGCTTAGCCAATCAAGCTATGCTCTATACCTTATGCAAGGATAATTCACCAGAACTCGAAGAGATCCCACACTTCCAATTTCTAAAGAAAAGAGCTAAGGATTTCAATGAGTTGTCTTTCCAACTATCCTCTCCAATCAACATGAACATGTCAATGGACTCAACCCCTAGGGAGGTAGTGTCTTGCCACATCAGTAACAGTGCATTCAAACCATCAACTAGCAATTATAGGCGCCAAAGGAATTTTTCAGAGTTACACATGACTTTGAGTGAAGCCTTGAAAAAATTACAAGCTAAGGGATTACTGAAGCCATTGGATCCCATGCCAATACCACATCCCATGCCTCGAAGATACAATACTATTGCTCATTGCAGATATCATCAAGGGAAAGGCCATACAACTGATAAATGTTATCACTTGAGGCATGACATTCAGGATCTCATTAAGCAGCAAGTTATTACTCTGCCATCATCAACCAGTCATCTTGACTTTATTTGAATTTCATTTTGGCTCTTTGGTTTTATAGTTTACTTAGGATTTGCTTTCCAGTTGGTTATTTGCTCAATAAATTCCATGTTGTGTTTGATGCATTTGATTCATCATGTTGTTCATATGTACATAAAAAATTCAAAAACAAAAAAAAAAAAAAAAAAAAAAAAAAAAAAAAAAAAACCTTTTGTACTAGGGGCACTAGGCCTTCAAATCATTTCAATTTATTTTCAAAAAAATTGGACTAGGGGCATTGGGACTTCTTAGTAACCTTCTTCTAATTTTATTTTATTTTTATTTATTTATTTATTTTTTTGGTTCCTTCAAAGACCCCAAGAGTTTTCCAAAACCTTCCTTTCAAAGACTCCAATTTTTTTTCAAAAGCCTTCTTTTCAAGAGAATACAAGATGATCCATTTGATAAAACCTTTTCCAAATCATGATGATTAATTTCTCTACCAATCAATTTGTTCCAAAGAGGGATTTAACTTCATTCAATCCATGTAAGGACTTTTGCTAAACATTTAGAATATGGGAAGAAAAGGTCCTAAAAGGCAATCAAAGAAATTCATCCATTCATCCAAATTCCTTAAACCACATACACTCAATCCCAATCTCTACAGATTTTTTCACATTGTTGGAGCATTTCTACTTCTATTCCAAGAATAATTTATTAAAAGAGCTTAAGACATTGTGCTAACAAGTAAGCATTATTAGGGATAGGAGGCCGCCTTCGATAACCCACATTATTCATTGACACCTATTACAATAATTATCCATTTGCTAGCCAACTTGAGCCTTTAAACAATTAGCCTATTTTTCAATGAACCCACTAAAAACTTAAACCTTGGGTTGGGAAATTAAGTATGCATGTTTAAATCTCAAGATGAGGAAATGTTGACCTTATGGATCCAGCACCACTTGGAAAGGTCCTCAATGAAGACAATATGAAAAGTTCAAAAGAGGAAGATTCATCAAGTTCAGAAAAGAAAGTTCATCAAAGCTAGGTAGAAAGGAAATCCATCAAGGAGAGATAAGATTTTGAGAAAGCATCAATCTGTGAGAAAAAAGAGAAGGCCATCAAGCTAGAAAAGACTTCAACCAAAAAAAGAGAGAGAGAAGTGAATGCAAGAATTTTCATCAAGTGGTGAGAGAATACTAATTCATCAAAAGACACGAGAGATATGAGATTCCATGAAAGATCATTCAAGTTGAGAGGGATGAGCAAAATGAAAATTCATCGAAAGAAAAATTTAATCAAATTGAGGAAGATGAGGAAAAGAAAAGGTAAGATACATTTCATAAAAAAAAAATGTGTTTAGTCAAGTCAAGAAAAATGGAAGTGCATTAGAAAGGATAAGAGGGTATCAGGGAGAAATGCAAAATCATCCAAGAAAGATGAAGTCTGTCAAATTAAAAGAAAAAAATGCAGTTGAGTGAAAGCCAATAAAATTCCAAAAAAAAGAAGTAAAAAAAAAAAAAAAAAAGAGCTCGCTAAGTTAAAAACTCAAAAGGGCAATCTAGGCAAAAATTTGAGCCAAAAAAAAAAAAATCTTTCAAAAAATGAGAAAAACAAAAGTGAGAGTGAGTGATTTGACCACAAGATAAGATGCTAAGAAAACCAAAAAGAGGGAATTGTCAAGCTATAAAAATCAAGATCAAATGAAAGGAATCAATGAAGACTAATGAGAAGATGATGAACATGACAAGGATTTTAGCACAAGAGTCAATGATGGAAGATGTGGAAAAATCTTCCAATTCTTGAATTTAAAGTATTGCATACTTGGGAAATATCATAAGGGTTTTGAGCCTTTTTTATTCTCCCTTTAAATAACTTGACCCCGGCCTACATAACAACCTTTGAATAAAGCCCTCCTTGAAGACCTGCTGATTGAAAGCACACATTTAGCTCTGATAATATTTTCTCTTGGATTAGGAAGGAAAATTGCTCAAGATTATCAAGCCCCACTGGTTGATATCTTTAAAAGACAAATTTTACAAATTCTCAAGTGACCGAAAATTTCTTTCGAAGCTCCAAACACTCACTTTGTTTGCTCCTAATAGAAAGTAACTCTAAAGAAAACAATTTTCCAAATTCTCAAAAATTTCAAATCTTCAAACTTAGGATTTTTTTTCTCTCTTTCTTGCTTACTCCCAATATGTGTGATTCCCAAGCATTTCATTCCTTTGATTGTCTTTGAAGACTTAATCTAAAACATTTTCAGAATGAAGAAGCAAATTTGATTACATGTTTTTAATGATTTCAAATCCTTTCTAGCTAATGAGATCAAGTTAACAATTGAGCATTATGATTGGTCAAAGAGGTTGTTCAAAGGATCACCTTTTGTTCATTTGAAAAAGATAAAATTTCAAAAAAAAAAAATCTCATTCTAATTAAATTTTTTTTCAAAAAAAAAAAAGGAAAAAGGAAAAAAGAGACTCATTTCAAAAATTCATTTTTCAAAAGAAATTTCAAAACTTCATTTTTTTTTAAAACTTTTTTTTCGAACTACGTCTAGACCTGATCCTCTATGAGAGAGGTACGTAGGCAGCCTTTTCAAAGGCCCAGTCACAATCACCCAAAAAGAAACTTCATTTCAAAAAAGATTTTTCAAAACTTCATTTTTACAAAACTTTGTTTTCGAACTACATCTGGACCTGATCCTCTATGAGAGAGGTACGTAGGTAGCCTTTTCAAAGGCCCGGTCACAATCACCCAAAAAGAAACTTCATTTCAAAAAAGATTTTTCAAAACTTTGTTTTCGAACTACGTTTGGACCTGATCCTTTATGAGAGAGGTACGTAGGCAGCCTTTTCAAAAGGCTTGATCACAATCACTCAAAAAATAAAAAATAAAAAATTTCAAAAACTCAAAATCAAGACATTTCTTTGTGTGAATTTAGTCTGAGCATCTATCATCAATTTTCTAGCAAGCATGTCTAAACTAAGGTCATTGGCCCAAAACATTTTTATAATAACTGATTACTAACAAGCTCATGGAAAGAATCTTTTGTAGGAGGTGGACATGGATCTTTCATCTACTCAACAATCACCATCAATCTTCAGTTTAGATGTGCCAATCGATACTCCAACAGAGCCCATTGGCTTGTCATCCCAGTTTGAAAATGGGTTTCACAAAAATGGGTATGAAGAAAAATGGCCAAAAACACAAGGATCTGAAAAAATATTGAGGGAGATGAGTGAAGGAAGGCTGAGAAACTTAGGAAATTAATTTTTTAGAGAGTAAATGGTGGGGTGAAGAAGAAAAATCAAGTGGAAGAAGAAGGTCAATAGTAACAATGGTGGAAGAAAGGTGGAGGAAGGAGAAAGGAAGAAAGAAAAAGGAAAAGACATGAAAAATGGGGGCCAAAATTCGGCCCCCCACACTTAAAGTAACTGAGTTACTGAGTCAACTCTCAAAAAAAAAAAAAAATATTTCTTTTTTCTTTTTCTTCTTTTCTTTTATTTTTTTTTCAAAGAAAACTCATGAAGAAGAGAAAGATCGTATCAATTTCCAAGAAAATTTTTGGAGCGGATTAAGGCTAAAGATTCAATTTCAAATTCCAAATTTTCAAATCCCAAATCCCGAAATTTTCAATCCAAAATTTTTGTTTCCAAGTTCAAAATTCCACATTCTAAATTTCAAATTCTAAATCTCAAATTCCAAGTTTCAAAATTTCAAGTTGCAAATTTTCAAAATCTCAAGTTTCAAACTTTCAAATTTTCAAGTTTCAATTTTCAAAATCTCATGTTCAAATTCCAAGTTCCAAATTTCAAGTTTCAAAAATAAAATCTTTTTCACAAGAACTAAAAAATCCATCAAAATTTTTCTTGCTAAAAATGATGAAAAAATTCAAATCAAGAAGGAACAAATGAAAATCACACGTCTCAAATACAGTGGGACGACAAAACCCTCATCATTTAAAGGCTAATCCCAAAATTATGACTTTTTGCATGCAACAACAAGATTGAGGTTCAAAAGCTCCTTGGTCGCCACAGCTCTAGTTCCGAGGTTGAAAAGCCCCTTGGTCGCCACAGCTCCTATTCTGAGGTTGAAAAGCCCTTTGGTTACCTTTCATCAAAATCGAGGTTAAAAAGCCCTTTGGTCGCCACAATTCCAGTTCCAAGGTTGAAAAGCCCCTTGGTTACCTTTCATCAAGATCGAGGTTGAAAAGCCCCTTGGTCGCCACAGCTCTGGTTCCAAGGTTGAAAGGCCCCTTGGTTACCTTTCATCAAGATCGAAGTTGAAAAGCCCCTTGGTTGCCACAGCTCCATTTTCGAGGTTGAAAAGCCCCTTGGTTACCTTTCATCAAGATCAAGGTTGGAAAGCCCCTTGGTTGCCACAGCTTCGATTTCGAGGTTGAAAAGCCCCTTGGTCGTTACAGCCCCGGTCCTGAGGTAGAAAAGCCCCTTGGTTACTATCCACATTCAGTCACCTCAATTGTCAAGAATCATTTCAAGATTCATCAGCTATCAAGTAGGTCAAGAATTTGTAATTTTCATTTTTGTCAAAGATAAGGCACTAGTTCTATGTTCCAAGATTTTAGGTTCGAGGGCTAGGTAATCTTTGAAAAATTCAATCTCAATTAAATCATGGCCAATAAAATCAGTGTCTTTATTTTACATTGACATTCGCTTTCCAAGCTCTATCAATGAGGGGCATTCTGTAGACACTCGATTTTGCACCTATGATTTAATTAAGGAAGATTACTAGAATGACCATTCATGTACCCAAAATTCACGATTGCATTACATGCATTAATTTGTTCATTGCATATCATAAAAATAATCTTGAAATTCTAACGCTCGCGATGGTATGCTCGGTTTCCAAATCGAACCGTCAGATCGAAAGATATCACATAATCAAGTTTCTATGGCCAGCATGTATTGTGTCTAGGTAAAATAAACCATGCATGATTAATTTAAATTAATTTTGATTGGTTAAATAATTTTGTGATTGGCTGTTAGTTAGTGTCAAAAATGGGCTTGTTTGCATGAGAATAAAGGGGATAATCAGATAATTACAAAATTGAGGATAATCAAGATTTTTTTTGGAGTATTTATCTACAAGATAATTGTTGCTGAAAAGACCTGAATTATCTAGAAAAGGGCATTTGGATTAAGCTAAAACACATCCTTTTCAATTTTTCTGAGATAAGAACACGTCCCAGTTTGTATTATGATAATCTAGCTATTTTTTTGAGCCTCCCTACCTCTATAAATAAAGGCTGGATCTCAAAATTCAATACACTTTTTCAGGCTCTAAGATTTCCCCTCTTTCTGATTCTTTTCTTTTCCCTCTTACATTAAAGATGTTCTGGAGGTTCTTGCCTTAGGAATTTCTTTACTATAAGTAAAATATTTTAGGCTTCAAAGATAATTGAATAAATTTCATTGAATCCTAAAATATCCATTCACAATGAAGAGCACGCATGCAAGAGGTAGTGAATTTCTTTTCTTTTTTTAATCTTTTTTTAATTTTGATTGGTGATGCATGAATAGATTTAGGATGTTTTTTTAATTTTTGATGTGGATGCCATGTATTGTTAAATTTTTCCTTGAAAACATGCTCTTAATTCTTTTGTTGTTATGGTTTTTCTTTTGAATTTCAAAAATCTGCTCATTAACAGATCTTTTTCAAAACCAAAAACAGATTTGTATCTTCCTTAGATGCAGATTTGAATTTTTTCTAATACAAAAACAGATTTGTATCTTCCTTAGATGTAGATCTGAATTTTTTCTAACATAAAATTGATTTTCATCTTCCTTAGATGTAAATCTGAATTTTTTCAAACACAAAAACTGATTTGCATCTTCCTTAGATGTAAATTTGAATTTTTTCTAACATAAAAACTGAATTGCATCTTCCTTAGATACAAATTTGAATTTTTTTACATTAAAACTTATTCGTATCTTCCTTAGATGCAAATCTGAATTTTTTTTTATTTAAAGACTGATCTACATCTTCTTTAGATATATATCTGAATTTTTTACTCATAGCAGATTTTGAAATAAAAAAGAAGGTCATGAGTAGTGATGTTTTGTCTTGTTTGATGCAAGTAGCGTAGGTTTATTTCATGAGTGTAGTCCTCTTCTAAAAAAGATTCTTTTTTATTTCACATAAAAAAAATTTTAATTTTTTAAAGCTCTCTACAAATCTAAATTTTTTTATTATTACAAAACAAATCTGATTTTTTTTTTTTTTCACATACAAGCCAAAAACTTTTTTTTTTTCTTTAGTTCCCAAAACAGATCTGATATTTTTGAACCAAAAGACTTTGTTTTACATAATGAAACAGATCTGATTTTTTTTTTCTTTCTTCCCCAAAACTATTTTTTTTTACATATACAAAACAGATATGATTTTTTTATAAACCAAATCAATTTTTTTTTTTTTTATTTATCACAAGGCAAATTTGAATTTTCTCAAAAGAAGAGGATGCATTCATAAATAGACTTATGTGACTTAGTTTAGTTAAGTGTTTCATGTGTGCAACATATCATTCAGGTCTTCTAGACTCTCATGAGAGTCTAGAAGACCATACTCTATCTGGGCAGAATGGGTGTCTAACACCTTCCCATTCCGTAACCTAGCCTCTGAATTTAGTGTCTTTGGATATGTAGACCTAGGCGTTATCTTTGCTTTTATTTTGGGTAGGTTGTAACTAGGACAAAAAGCCATGTATCTTTGGTGGTTTGTAACTATGACCCAAATCCATGTAATACTCAATTTATCAAATATGTATTCTTTTTTATTCAATCAATGAGAAAGGAACAATTCAGTAATGTAAATTTGTATTTAATTTTTTCCTTTTTCTTTTTTGTATAAAAAATAAGTGGCAACTCCACACCACTTACCCAAAAAGAAAAATACCCTAAAAAAGTACCCAAACCTTTTTTTTTTTTTAGAGCAGCCCTAATTTTGACGGTCTCTCACACATTAATTCTATAAATACCTTATCTATAAATACCTTATCCTCCAATGTGGACGTCTGCTTTTCGTAACAACATACCCCTTATCAGCAATCATAATCCGTATCAATTCCTTTCTCAGCAATTTTCGTCCCTTGACTAATCTTGACATTATCCTCCAGGTTCCTACTCGTATCTTCTTTGTCGACTTTTGTCTCAATTATTTGGGTTATCCTTATCCATCTACCAAAGATATTGTGAATGGTTAAATAAAATTTAGTAGATGATGTCTAATCAAATGGGTATCTTAAGCCGCTCCAACAAAGAAGAAGAAGAAGAAGAAAATTCTAATTTTAGCCGTATTACTAATTTGAGAACTTAATCATGCACTAGAAAAGGGAAAAATCATTTAAGTCAACAACAAATGAGTTATTACTACTTTTTTGAAATTCTAAAGAGATTTTCTTCAACTTGCTGGTGTAGAACACCAAAAAACATAAAAGAAAAAAAAATGTTAATTGCAGTGCCGCTATAGAAATTTTTTTTAGAGTGGTCATTAAGAAATTTATATTATAAAAACTCTAATAAAGCGATAGAGAGAAAGAGAGGTGGGAAAGAGAGATAGAGAAAAAGAGAGATAAAAAAGAATAAATAAATGAATAGTATTTTACTGTGATGTGAAAAATAAGAGTATTGATGTAGGGTATGTTGTGAAATAGTGAGTTAAAATAGATAAAGTGGATTTTTGGGATGCTAAAAGCTAAATTTTTTAGCTCCACTGTTGTGAATGATCTAAAAAGTCATTCCTATAAAGGCAACATTCGTATAACTAGCATGTGGTTGAATTGAATCAATTGATAGTAATTGGTGGTTCTATTTCTTTGTTAAATAGTGTTCTTGCAAGGACCACAAATTAGTTACAATTATTTCATGTGATTGGTTTAAGCAGCGGAGAAAAAGAGTAATGCTACTAGTATATATTATTTTACAATATTTTTACAAATTTTTAATGTGGTAAATTCTTACTAGTTCTTATTTAGCTCCACTGTTTACATTACTTTTTTACTTACCAATAATCATCCACCACATTAGTAATTTGTTAAAAAGTTTGTAAAATAGTTTGTGACTAGCATTTTTCGGAGAAAAAATGATAATTGTGAGCAAGGTTGTTAAAATTGAGATCCTATGTAGGATCATAGGAGGCAAGTGAGATTGTGGATCGTAGGATCGGATAGTGGATCATAAAATCTTACATTATTTGAGAAAAAAACACATTAGTTTGTTAAATAATTACATAAATTATACATTCATTCATAAATTTTTACCCATTTGATGTAATTACCATACATCACTACATCCATTTGTAAGTATCACTTAAAGAGGCCCAAAACCTCAAAACGTGACACTTTATTAGGATGTTATTTTTCATTTGAGTCCAATTGACACTCTATCTGTTAGGACATATGTGGTTCACTTGTTAAGAACATATGTCATTCTTTTGTTGTAATTGGCTAATCCTTTGATAAAACGCACTTTACTTGTATTTGGGTAGATCTAGAATGTGTTGAAATACTTCAAGAAACCATGTTTCAAGATCAAATGTTAAAGCTTTCAAGTATGTCCAAGAAAACAAGCTGAAAGTGCAAAGGTACTAAAGCTCGACAACTAGCATGTGTCGAGGTTTAAGGAAGCTGTTATGCTAGTGGCTCGACAGCTTTCTCGACAGATGCTCGACAGCTTCTATCTGTCGAGGTTTACAAAATCAGAATTTCTGATCTAATTTCTAGGGATCTGTGGATGTGTCTTTGGGCATTCTTTTCTCCTAACCCTAGACATGTAAAAGGATTGTTTTAAGGGCCGTCAAAGGGTCACAAGTTGCACAAGCATTAAGCAAACTCTGTTCAAGTAAATTGTGACCGGAGACAAAGTTTTGACCTAGTTCATCTCTTCTGAAGAAGTTGTTATGTATGTGCAGCTTTGGGTTTTGTGACCAAGCGTCTTTATCATGGATGAACTGAAGAACTTTGTAGCCAACAACTTTTTCTAGTTGGTGATTGAAGTCGCGTACTGGGATCCGCACAATTGGTTAGTCACGTACTTGGGAGCCATGCATAAAAATGGGAAACTGTCACTACAGAACAAGTCCAATTGGGTATTAAGGTAAGGGTTCAACTGTAGGTTGGTAAGGTACTTGGGATTCCTTTACTTGTAACCGTTTGTTATGATAATAGTGAGTTTCGGGAGTAGTGACCTGAAAATTACCCGGTGGGGTTTTTGCCGTTAGGTTTTCCCCATTCGTAAAGTAATCATCGTGTTATTTATTTTCCGTTGCATAATTAGTTTATTGGTGATTTGTTTGTGCTACCATGCGTTTGCATGTTAAATTGATTAATTAATAAATTGGCTAATTAATTAATTAATTTAATCACAAGGGGTCAATACGTTTTTGGCCTATCAAGTGGTATTAAAGCGGGCACACTCTGATTAGGTTTAATCTTTGTTGTGTTGATCCATTGACCCCTGTTTGTCATGGATAGAGGACAGTCATTAATCATTCCTTTTTTATTTGATGGCACTAACTATGCATACTGGAAAGTACGCATGAGAGTTTTCTTGCAGTCTTTAGATGAAAATGTGTGGCAAGCTGTGGAGATTGGCTGGACCAAGCCAAAGGAAGCACCAGCCGATTGGGATGAAGCCAAGATCAAGGCGGCAAACTTCAACAGTAGAGCATTGAATGTCTTATTCAGTGCAGTCACTAATTAGGAGTTTAAGAAGATATCCTCCACAGAAATTGCTAAGGAAGCATGGACCATCCTCTAGACAACTTATGAGGGTACAAAGTCTGTCAAGGATTCAAAGTTTCAAAGGCTTACTACAAGCTTTGAAGAAATAAAGATGGAGGAGGATGAGTCATTCGATGAGTTCTATGCCAAGCTCAAGGACATAGTGAACTTAGCCTTCAATCTTGGAGAAACCAGTCCTAAACCCAAGATTGTAAGGAAGATGTTTAGATCTGTACCCGAGAGATTCCATGCCAAGATTACAGCGATCGAAGAATCGAAGGATATTGACAAGATTCCTTTGACAGAGCTGGTCGGTAATCTGCAGACCTACGAGCTAGGACTATCACGGATTGGCAAGTCGGGTAAAGGAAAGAGCATGGCCTTGGAGGCAAAGAGTAGTGACATAGATGAGTCTTCCGATGTTGAAGATTCCAAGATGAAGTCCTACATTACAAGGCAGTTCAAGAAGTTTATGAAGAATGCCAATGGGAGGAACTTCGACAAGGACTGCAGACAATCCAGTTCTTCTTAGTCTAAGGGCCAAGACAAAGGGAAAAAGGATGCTAAGGATGGCGGTCAGTACATTGTTCCTGTAGGACCAAAGTGTTTTGGGTGTCATGGATTCGGTCACATGAAGCAAGAATGCCCCACATATCTCAAGAGCATTGGGAAGAGTAAGGCACTTGCTGCAACCTTGAGTGACACTGAGCCTGAGGATGATTTTGATGATGAGAATGACGGAATCTTGAATGCCTTCACTGCCACAATTAATCATAATGAAGGGATTGCTGAAGATGTGGAAGAAGAAGAAGAATTGGTTGATTCTAAGTGTGAGAAGATGGATGATCAAGATGATATCCATACAGTCTATGAGAAACTTTACAAGCTCTCTGAGAAGCATAAGAAACTGTATAGGCTGGCCAACAAGAAGCTTAGTGATGTGGAACTTGATCGTGAAGAGATTTCCACAAAGTTTGATGAAGCTACTTAAACAATTGGTGCACTGAGGTTTGAGAACAATTTATTGGTTGAGAAGACCAAGAAGCTTGAAGCGGAGCTGTTTCAAGTCAGAGCTCAGTTGGAGAGGACTTCAAGTGCAAAGCTTGATGAGATGCTCAGCATTCAAAAATCTGCTTCGAATCGAACATGTTTAGAGTATGGTCTTTATTCCTCTAATATTGCTTCTACTAGTGCTACTGTGTTTGTTCCTCCTGCTAATAATATTGAAAATGAGAACACTAATGTTAAAACTGAATTAGCTAGTAAGAACTTAGACAAGGGTAAATCTATTTTAGGAGCACCCCCTAAGCAAGATAAGAAAGATGTTAAGAACTCTAGGGCTAAGAAGGCTAACTCTTAAAAGCTCAAATAGAAGAAGCAGCATCTCTGTCATCATTGTGGAGCTACCGATCATACTCGACCAAATTGCTATAAGTGGTTAGCCACTCAACAGAGCAATAGCATGATCGCATCTGGAAGCCAGAATCAGCTTCAATCCTCTCTTGCTCCTCTTGGTGATCTTCTCAAAACCCTCATGTTCCTTTCGAACTTGAACGGTTTCAATTCTTCCCCCTCACCATCGATTCAAGGATTTAATCAAAGGAAAGGCTCTTCCAAGGTGTGGAAGAAAAAGGACTCTAAGTGATTTTATCACCTTATTCTATCTTCTTGCTTTTGTTTGTTGTTGCATTACTTGTGTGTTTTGTTTTTTTTATAGTCAGTCTAGTTTTATGATTTGCTTTGTTTAACATGTTTTTGTTTGTTTGTTTTCAGTTTTTGTTTGTTTTGTTTTTGATATAAAATAAAAAAAAAATTGGAAAATTGAAAAATACAAAAACAATGTGTGTTCTGTGTACCTTGGTACTTATGTACCTTGGATGGCCATTGAAACAAAGTTTTCTAAACTTTGTATCTTTTGTAGCTTAGATGAGCATCTCTATGCACAACTAAGCAAGTGAACTTTGTAGCTCTTGTTTGTGATGAGTAAGATTAAGTTATCTCTTGAACTTAACACTCGTATCACTCTTTTTGACGGGTAGGACTAGAAAATCCTAAGAGAAAGGCATAAATAACTATCTCACCACTGTTGCCTGCCAATCATGAAAGACACCTATATGCTTCGGCATAGCAAAAGTGCAGTGTCAATGACATTTGTGTGCTTCAGCATAACAAAACTAGAATGTCAAATATCATTGGGTATTTCTTTTCTCTCTCTTATATAACCCATGCAAAGAAAATAAAAAGCAAAAAGATCAAAAATGCTTTTAAATATGATTGCAAGTGTGTATTCTAGGAGATGTGGGAGTTATAGGATGTACCTCAAAGGTGATAGTCTCCATCAAACAATTATGATTGTGTGTGAGTTAAAGTGATTTTCTCATATCTCAAATTGTCATAACATGTATACACTTATGCAATCTTGCGATGTTTTTCACACACAACACGCAATATTCTTTGCTACTCTTTATACATGTGCAGGTACAGTGTGATTTGGCCATCACAAGGTTTTACATGTGCTAATGTATGCTCACTAAACTGTCTTGACTTGTTTTTGAAATATAAAATTTGTTAGACTTGTTTAATGTGTGTGTGTGTGTGTGTGTGTGTTTTTGGGGATCTATGTGTTTAAAATTACTGTTGAGAGATGATTTTGAGAGTTTAATATGTTGTTTGGATCATTGGTTGAGCTGCATATCTGATTGCATTCGTGTCTGTGTTTTTTTCTTCCCGAAAAACTATTTTTAAAAGCAAGCTCGACACCTCCTCGATACCTCCTCGATACCTAGCTATCTGTCGAGCTTCTCAAGCTTTTTCTTATCGCAATCCCGACATCTCCTCGACACTTGGGGGATCGATCGAGAAATCTTCTACCTCCTCGATAGCTTCACGACACCTTGTCGATCGATCGAGCTTATGTCCTCAATCTGGTGTTGTATCCCTCGATACCTCCTCAACTCCTTCAGCTGTCGACGTTCATTTTCTCGACACCTACCTCGATAGCTGTCTCGACACCTCTCGATACCTTCATCTATCAAGCTTTACTGAACTCCTATATGTTTGTTCAGCGCGATTCAGTTCTCACTTTTCTCAATCTCTCTCTCTCGATAGTTTCTCTCTTTTCTCACTCAAAACCTTCAATCCACGTGATTTTTGGCTCTTCCTTGCTCCAAATCACTTGGTATGCTCTCTTATCTATTCATTTTTCATGCATTTCATGCATTTCATGATTTAAAACCTAGGTTTTGGGGTTTTTGAAAAATTTTGGGGTTTTTCAAAATTGATGAGTGTTTATTGTATTTTGGGATGGGTTTTCATTTATATGTGTTTCAAATCTCATGCATTGCATCACATTAGTATTATAACAGTATTTTCATGCATTTAGATGTGTGCAATATGTTTGTGTGCTGATAGGATTGGATTGGGCTAAGCCCATGATGTTTTTTTTCTTTTGCATGTCACATGTTCATGCATTTCCCGTGCATACATACTCTCTTTTCAATATATCTTGATATATTTGAAATGTTTTGTGACTTTTCTGATTGTCTCCTTCTCTCCCTCTCTCTCTTTGTTTAAGTTAGTCATGTCTATAACACCTAAACGTAAGTCTGCTCCATCTCGGAACTCTCTTCGTTTCGGGGTATCATCTTCTTCTGATCCTACTCCTTTTAACATTCGGTTCCGTGATGAGGATGCCCGAAAGGAATACTCGGAGAACTTTTCTCGACGAGGTGTTCATTCGGAACGCCGAGTCATTTTGGTGGACTTCGCCGGCATTGACCTTCCCGATGTCATTCACAGTTGGGGATAGGAGTCACTGTGTGACGTCTCGGTAACTTGTCCTCTCATGCTTATTTAGGAGTTTTACTCCAACATGCAAGTGATTGATTCTTCAGTACCTCTCTTTCACACTCGCATTCGAGGTACGCGCTTTGTTGTCACACCGCAGCTTGTTGTGGATGTGCTTCGAGTTCCGAGGGTAGAGCATCCTAACTAACCCGGTTGTGAGCGTCTAAGGACTGTGTCCAAAGACGAGATGAAGTCTGCTTTCTGTGAGCACCCATCTATTTGGGGTGAATGTCAGTTTACACCATGTCGGCCTTTTCCTAAAGGTCCTAGATTCATGAACATGGTGATGACTTTTGTTTTGCGCCATTCTTTCACTATAACTCTATCACAGAGCCTCGTGCTCGATTTTTGCTTTCTTCATTGGAGCACCTCACTATAGATTTTCCTTCACATTTTATTCTTTCCATCATAGATATGTTTAAGGATACGGCTACCTGTAATAAGCTCATTTTCCCTTCAGCTATCACACGGATTATACGCCATCTTTTTATTCCTTTTCCCTCTTCTGATCACTTTTCTGTCATGTGTGCCATAGACGCCGCTACCATAAAACGTAGTGAGGCTCAGTTCAGGTCACGACAGGAGTCAGTAGCTCCTCCCTCCGGTTTGACTCCATCTCGTTCGTCACCCTCTCGGTCTACTCCATCTACATCTGCTCCTTTCTCTTCCATGGGCGATGTATCTCTTGGAGACATCATGGTGCAACTGCAACACATGGATGCTCGCCTTGATACACTCTCTATGGAGTCGTATCAGGTGAACGTTCATGTATGTCGTATTGTATGACGGCAGGTGGCTATGGGTGGCTATGCTTCTAAGGCTACTCCTTCACCACCTCCTCCAGTGGCTTCTGATTCTGATGCTGACGATGATGTTGATGTTGATGGTGATGACGATGACGCTTCGGATAATGATGATGGAGATGCTAGCTCTGCTGATGAGATGTCTACTTGACATTCTACCCTTTGTCACTTGTGACAAAAAGGGGGAGTAATTTTGGGATATGAGAGTAGTCATCTTAGGAGGAGAGTTAGTATAGGACATTTTGTTAGGGGAAGTGTTGATACTTGAGGGATGTAGTGAGGATATGATGTATCTTTTCTTTTCTTTCTATTATAGATACATTGTTCTTGTACATTGGGACTTGTGATCATTTTTACATACATTGTACTTATCTTCCTTATATGTTGATGTATGTTTCTTACACCCACCTTACATGTGTTATTTCTTTTATCTCTTAATACACATGTTTCTTATACTTGTATGCAATCTGTTATTTCTGTTTCACATAAAGATTCCTTGATGAGTTTTGTTTAAAGTGTTTCAGAAATACAGGTTGTCAAATCTACTTGCCATAAACTCTCTTCTTGCAAAGTTTTTCAAGAGTTCGTGTTAGTATAGATTTTATTGTATTCAACAAGTGAATATGAGTTGAGTGATTTATGACTTCTCTCATATCTCATTTGTTTGTTGTGGTTTTGTCACGGATTGCCAAAAGGGGAGATTGTTAGGACATAGGTGGTTCACTTGTTAATAACATATGTCATTCTTTTGTTGTAATTGGCTAATCGTTTGACAAAACGCACTTTACTTGTATTTGGGTAGATCTAGGATATGTTGAAATACTTCAAGAAATCATGTTTCAAGATCAAGTGTTGAAGCTTTCAAGTCTGTCCAAGAAAACAAGCTGAAAGTGCAAAGTTACTAAAGCTCGACAGCTAGTATGTGTCGAGGTTTAAGGAAGCTGTTATGCCCGTGCCTCAACAGCTATCTCAACAGATGCTTGACAGCTTCTATTTGTCGAGGTTTACAAAATCAGAATTTCTGATATGATTTCTTGGGATCTGTGGATATATCTTTAGGCCTTTTTTTCTCCTAACCCTAGACATATAAAAGGATTGTTTTAAGGGCCATCAAAGGGTTCACAAGTTGCACAAGCTTTCAAATTGTGACCGGAGACAAAGTTTTGACCTAGTTCATCTCTTCTGAAGAAGTTGCTGTGTATGTGCACCTTTGGGTTTTGTGACCAAACATCTTCTTGATCTTCATCATGGATGAACTGAAGAAATTTGCAGCTAACAACTCTTTCTAGTTGGTGATTGAAGTCGCATACTAGGATCCACGCAATTGGTTAGTGACGTACTTGAGAGTCGTGCATAAAAAGGGGAAACTGTCACTACAGAACAAGTCCAATTGGGTATTGGGGTAAGGGTTCAATTGTAGGTTGGTAAGGTACATGGGGTTCCTTTACTTGTAACCGCTTGTTATGATAATAGTGGAGTTTCGGGAGTGGTGACCTGAAAATCACCCGGTGGGGTTTTTGCCGTCAGGTTTTCCCCATGCATAAACAAATTACCGTATTATTTATTTTCCACTGCATAATTAGTTCATTGGTGATTTTTTTGTGCTACCACGCGTTTGCATGTTAAATTGATTAATTAATAACTTGGCTAATTAATTAATTAATTTAATCACAGTGGGTCGATACGTTTTTGGCCTATCACTATCTCTCTACATTAGAATAGGAAAACTTGGTCTATTGGGATGTTATTTTTCATTTTGATAGGCCGAAAATGTATTGACCCCTTATGATGGATTAATTGATTAATTAGCCAAGTTTAATTAATTAATCAAATTAGTATGTAATACATGTGATGGCACAAACAAATCACCAATTAAACTAAGTATGCAGTAGAAAATAAATTGACTTAGTGATTTGTTTACGAATGGGGAAAACCTACACGGCAAAAACCCCACCAGGTGATTTTAAGGTCACCACTCCCGAGAATCCACTATTATCATACAAGCGATTACAAGTAAAGGAATCTCAGTACCTTATATCAACTTACAGTTGAACCCTTATCCCAATACCCAATTGGACTTGTTCTGTAGTGAAAATCTCTCCTTGTAATGCACGGCTCCTAGTACATGACTAACCAATTGCGTGGATCCCAGTATGCGACTTCAATCACCAACTAGAGAAGGTTGTTGGTTACAAAGTTCTTTAGTTCGTCACATGATGAAGATCGAGAAGATGCTTGGTCACAAAACCCTACGGTGTACAAACACAACAACTTCTTCACAAGAAAGATGAACTAGGGAAAATTCTGTCTCTGGTCACAATTTTCTTGAACAAACTTTACTCAATACTTGTGCAACTTGTGTCCACCTTTGACGGCCCTTAAAATAATCCTTTTATATGTCTAGGGTTGTGAGAAAAGAAAGCCCAAACATACAACTACGGATTAGAGTCAAAACATAACTGAAACTTTGTTTTTCATAAACCTCGACAAATACCCTATTTGTCGAGCTGCTGTCGAGCCACGGGCTTCAACAGCTCTACAGGTCTCAATAGATAGCTAGTTGTCGAGATTTAATGAACAACACTTTCTGCACTTGAATCTTGGACAAACTTGCATGGCTTTAACTCTTGAACTTGAAACAAGTTTCTTGAAGTATTAAACACATCCTAGATCTACCCAAATACAAGTAAAGGGCATTTTGTCAAAGGATTAGCCAATTACATAAAGTAGTGACATATGTTCCTAACAAGTGAATCACATATGTTCTAACAATCTCTCCCTTTGGCAATCCGTGACAAAACCACAATAAACAAATGAACATATGAGAGAAGTCACAAATCACTCAACTCATATTCACTTTTTGAATACAATAAAATCTATCCTAACACAAATCATAAAAAACTTTGCAAGAAGAGAGTTTATGGCAAGTAGACTTTGACAACCTGTATTTATGAAACACTTTAAACAAAACTCATCAAGGCATCTTTGTGTGAAATAGAAATAATAGATTGCATACAAGTAATAAGAAACATGTGTATAAAGAAAAAAAAGAAACAACACATGGAGAGATAGGTGAAAAGAAAAACATACATCAATATAAAAAGAATATAAGTACAATGTATGTCAAAACGGTCACAAGACCAATATACAAGATATGATGTATTTGAAATAGAAAGAAAAGAAAAGAAAAATACATCAAGTCCTCACTACATTCCTCAATGTACACGTTGCCCCTAACAAAAATCTCCTATGCTAACCCTCCCCCTAAGTATGACTACTCTCATAACCAAAACTATTCCCCATTTTTGTCACGAGTGACAAAGGGTAAAAGTGTCAAGTAGACATCTCATCACAGCTGGAAGAGCTAGCATCTCCATCTCTATCATCGTCGTCGTCGTCGAAACCATCAACGTCCTCGGATGCCTCAGATGCCTCGGGAGGAGGAGAGGGAGACTCCATAAAGCCACCAAGGCAAGCCTACCGTCTAGCAATATGGCCTACACGGGTGTTCACCTGACACAACTCATCAGTGAGAGTGTCAAGGCGAGCATCCATGCACTGAAGTTGCACCATGATTGCTTCAAGGGTCACACCTACTGCAGAAGTAGAGAGAGAAGAGGTGGATAGAGCTGAAGGAGTGGGAGGAGCTTCCATACCGGACTGCCTCGAATGAAACTGCGCCTCGCTCTGTTTAACAGTAGCAACATCAATGACACACATAACAGAGAAGTGGTCGGAAACGGGAAAGGTAACAGAAAAATGGCGTAAGATCCTCGTGATAGCAGAGGGAAAGGTAAGCTTATCACGGGACGCCGTATCCCTATAGACATCTATAATAGAAAGAATGAAATAAGAGGGAAAATCTATAGTGAGATGCTCTAACAAAGAAAGCAAAAATCGAGCATGAGGCTCTGTAATAGAGTTATAATGAGAAAGAGGATGTAAAACAAAAGTCATAACCATGTTCGTGAATCTAGGACCTTTAGCAAAGGTCGAACATGGAGTAAACTACCGATCACCCCAATCAAAAGGGCGCTCGCCAAAAGTAGAAATCATCTCGTCTTTGGACATAGTCCTCAGACGCTTACAATCGAGATAGTCAAGATGCTCTACCCTCGGGACACGGAGCACATCGGATACCAACTCCGCTGTGACCACTAAACACGTACCTCGAACGCGAGTATGAAAAAGAGGTATTGAATAATCAAGTCCGTGCTTGCTGGAGTAAAACTCCTAAATCAGCACGAATGGACAAGTGACCAGGACATCACACAGTGACTCCCAACCCCGATTGTGAATGCTAGTGGATAGGTCAGTGTCAGAGAAGTCCGACAAAATGACTTGGCGTTCTGAATGAACACCTCGTCAAGAAAAGTTCTCCAAGAAGTCCTTTCGGGCATCCTTATCACAGAACTGAACAGAAGAGGTGGTAGGATCAGAAGACGAAGATGCCTCGGAACGAAGAAAGTTCCGCGACGGAGCAGACTTACGTTTTGGTTGTGAGAAAAGAAAGTCCAAACATACAATTACGGATTAGAGTCAAAACAGAGTTGAAACTCTGTTTTTCATAAATCTCGACAGATACCCCATCTATCGAGCTGCTGTCGAGCCATGGGCTTCAACAGCTCTACAGGTCTTGATAGATAGCTAGCTATCGAGATTTAATGAACAACACTTTCTGCACTTGAATCTTAGGCAGACTTGCATGTCTTTAACTCTTGAACTCGAAACAAGTTTCTTGAAGTATTAAACACATCCTGGATCTACTCAAATACAAGTAAAGTGTGTTTTGTCAAAGGATTAACCAATTACATAAAGTAGTAACATATGTTCCTAACAAGTGAATCACATATGTCCTAAGACATTTGGGTCCAACTGAGCCTTTTGTCAAGTTAAAAAAGATTACAAGAAACCAGGATCGTTTGGGATTGTCAGAACCGTACGATCCTATCAAAAGAGACAATGCCATAAATTATATTGCTTAGTCTCAAATCCTAATAAATAGGTCTTACTTACACTGATGAGTTAGTGAGGGCTACTATCAGCCACCCATATGAATGAACAAAGTATAGAGACGAAAATTGACCTTTTAACAGCCAATTATATTCAAAATACACATTCCAATATTTTATGGGAACAAATACCAAATGACTTTAGAATGAAGAGTTTATATAAATTTTGTGAAACCCTAAGAGAGAGAGAGAGATAAGTGCTTTGTGGCACCAATAAGTCTTCAATAATGAAAACATTTCATTGCTATTATGGCTCTCTTAGACTTAGCTAGTGGAGGCTCTGCTAACTCAAATAAGGCTCACACTTATCATTATGGTCGATATGCTAAACACTCAATGACAAAATTATTTTGATAATTTTTTTAAAAAGGATTGGGTTGTTTGTTTTTGGTGAAATTGGTCAATTGTGCTAAATTCAAGTTTCAATTCAAGTGTTTACTGAAAATTTTAAAATTGTCAACAGTCTTTGTATTGGATTTTTTGCATAACTTGCTCATTGTATAGTCACCCTATTTCCAACCTTAGACACCACAATAAACACACATTTGTGATTAAGTTGCAAATGTTGCGTAAGAACAATTAGAGAGCACATAAGGTTATACATCTTTAGTTTTATATTATATATAAATAATATAAATATAAATATCAAGAAAGTGACCTCAACTATGTTATTTTATAGGGAGGTATGCCCCTGAATGTAATGGAAGCTACGAAGGAAGATACGTAGGAAGTTAATTGGTATATTCAAATATTTGTGGAAGAAACCAAGATAATTCCAGCTGATTTTTTATTTATTTGTGAACAAGAGTAATTATTATGGTTAGGCTAATTTCTTGAGATGCTTTTTTTTTTTTTTTTTGGTTTTAGATTTTAGATCTAAATTTTTTAATAACTTTTAAAAAATTACTATGGTGATGAGCTGTTATTAGTAAGTAAAAAGGTGACTTCAGTGATGCACCTAAATGTAGAATTATGGTCAGATGTGATATTGGTACTACTTATTATGATGATTGAACTATCAATTGTAAGGAAAAAAATAAGGAACCACCAAGTGTGATAAAAGTATAATCAGAAGTGATGTTGGTACTGCCCAATGCAATAATGAAACTGTCAAATTTGAGAATAAAAAATAGGGTACCACTGAATGTGACAAAAATAGAGTTAGATACGATATTGGTACTGCTTAATATGACAATGGAACTCTCAAATGTGAATGTGAGAAAAAAGTAAGGGAACAACCAAATGTGACAAAAAAAAAATGTTACATGTGATGTTGAAACTGCAAAATGTGAGAATGAAATCGTTAAATGTGAGAAAAAAGTAAAAGAACCACCAAATGTGAGAAAAAACTGTCACATGTGATGTTGGAACTGCACAATGTGAGGATGAAACCGTCAAGTGTGAGAAAAAAGTAAGGAAATCACCAAATGTGAGAAAAGAACTGTCACATGTGATGTTAGAACTGCACAATGAAAGGATGAAATCGTCAAATGTGAGAAATTAATAAGAGAATCACCCAATGTGACAAAAGAACTGTCACATGTGACAAAAATAGAACAGATGCGATGTTGGTACTGCTTATTATAACAAAGGAACCATCAAATTTGAGAAAAATAAAATAAATGAACCACTATATGTGAGAAAAAAACTGTCAAATGTGATATTGGAACTGCATAATATGATAATGGAATCGTCAAATATGAGGAAAAAAAAAGGGAACCACCAAATGTAAGAAAAGAACTGTCATATGTGATATTGGAACTGCACAATGTGAGGATGAAACTGTCAAATGTGAGAAAAAAAAGTAAGGGAAACACCAAATATGAGCAAAAAATGTCACATGTAATGTTGGAACGGCACAATGTGAGGATGAAACTATCAAATGTGAGAAAAAAGTAAGAGAACTACCAAATGTGAGAAAACAACTGTCACATGTGATGTTGGAATTGCACAATGTAAGGATGAAACCGTCAAATGTGAAGAAAAAAAGTGAGGGAACCACCAAATGTTAGAAAATAAATGTCACATGTGATGTTGGAATTGCACAATGTGAGGATGAAACTGTCAAATTTGAGAAAAAAGTAAGGGGACCACCAAATGTGAGAAAAAAGTTGTCACATGTGATGTCAGAACTGCACAACGTGAAGATAGAACCATCAAATGTGAGAAAAAAAAAAGTAAAGGAACCACCAAATGTGAGAAAATAACCGTCACATGTGATGTTAGAACTACATAATGTGAGGATGAAACCGTCAAATGTGAGAAAAAAGTAAGGAAACCACCAAATGTGAGAAAAAAACTGTCACATGTGATGTTAGAACTGCGCATTATGAGGATGGAACAGTCAAATGTGAGAAAAAAGTAAAGGAACCACCAAATGTGAGAAAAGAACTGTAACATGTGATGTTGGAACTACACAATATAAGGATGGAACCGTCAAATGTGAGAAAATGTAAAGGAACCACCAAATGTGAGAAAATGTAAGGGAACCACGGGAACCACCAAATGTGAGAAAATGTAAGGGAACCACCAAATGTGAGAAAAGAACTATTACATGTGATGTTGGAACTGCACAATGTGAGAATGAAATAGTCAAATGTGAGAAAGAAAAAAGTAAGGGAACCACCAAATATGAGGAAATAACTGTCAAATGTGATGTTGAAACTACACAATGTGAGGATGAAACCGTCAAATGTGAAGAAAAAGTAAGGGAACTACCAAATGTGAGAAAAGAACTGTCACATGTGATGTTGGAACTACACAGTGTGAGGATAGAACTGTCAAATGTGAGAAAAAAAGTAAGGGAACCAACAAATGTGAGAAAAGAACTGTCACATGTGATGTTGGAACTGCACAATGTGAGGATAGAACCGTCAAATGTGAGAAAAAAGTAAGGGAACCACCAAGTGTGAGAAAAGAACTGTCACATGTGATGTTGGAACTGCACAATGTGAGAATGGAACCGTCAAATGTGAGAAAAAAGTCACCTGGTATAACAGGTTACCTACTAGTGGGTACCGTACCCCCTTTTTTTGGGGGAGTTTCGTAGCATTTTCCTTGTAATAAAGTTAGCATCGATTGTGATTGATCAATTATTAGCTACTAAGGTGTTTTTGTCGATATTTACTTGTATTTGTGAAGAGAAATTAAAGATTCAGTCAATTTGTGCTCCAAAAATGGAAAGATATATATATATATATATATATTAGTGTATCGGTCGGATATCAAGATACTAGCACAAGCAAAATGTCCTAATCATTTTTCTTTCGAGAAAGTTCACTTATTAAAGATCCCTTTTTCGCAAGCATGGAAGAAAGTGAAAGGGGAAGCCAAAGTGTTCGGAACCCTCCATAAAAACAGCCAAATTTTCATGCCCATCCTCCATCGTCTGCCCCTCTTATTAGTTTTTAAGTTTTTATTTCTAAAGGCTTTAATTGTTTGTTTTGTTGTGACTTTTAATAGTAAAAAACTAAAAGTAAAGGAAGTTTGCTTTTTGTTTGTAAGAGCATTCACATCAGCTCGTGCATAAATTTTTCCATTTTACACATTCAAAACCTACCTTTTCTATTTTACACCCTTATTTTTACAAGACACCCACATCAGTTTGTCTATTATACACATTTATTCAAATAAAATATTAATTTCTTTGCCACACAACCATCGACCCACACCCACAATCCACACCGGACCGGAATCCACACAACCCACCGATAGAAAACCAGAAAAACAAAACCCACACAATCCACACAACCCACCGAAATCCACACAATCCACAAAACCCACTTATCAAGATCGACGCCTCGCCTTGAGCAACAAGATCGACGCCTCCGGTGGTGATGGTGAGAACGAGAAACAAGATCGACGGTTTACATCGACGCCTCCGGTGGCGATGGCGAGAATGAGAAACAAGATCGACGCCTCCAAAGGCAAGCAGTGGTGATGGCGATGGCGAGAGACATTCAACCCGAAACCCACTTATCAAGCCCATGCAACCTGAAAACAACGAGAATCAAAGGAATAAAGAGCGATCGGCGGCGGTGGCGATTGGCGGAAGTTAGAGGAAGAAAGGTTGATGAGAGGAAGAAAGATGGATGAGATGAGAGAAAGAGAGAGTTGTGCGCCTGAGAGAGGGAGGAGCTAAGAGTCAGGTAAAGAGAGGAGAGAGAATAATTGTTAAAAAATTATATACACATGCTACAGTGCCCGTGTAAATTTACACGGGCACTGTAGCTCGTTGATAAATTTGGAAGACTTTACACATTTTTAAATGGACTGATGTGAGAAGTTTTGTGGGTTAAATGTGTAAAATTCCTTACTTTTTCTATTATACAAGACTATACAAGAGCTGATGTGAATGCTCTAACTTGCGCAATGTGCCCTCCTGATACACCCATGCGAATTGTTATAAAATTTTGAGAATTCAAATTTGATTTTTTTTTTAAATGCAACGAAGTTTCAAACGGCATTTTAACTTTTAATAAGTGAAAAAAGTTTTGGTACTTATCTGTCAAACTTTACTGACTGTGATATTATTATTATGGATTTTACTATTATTATTACTATTATTATTATTAAAGAAGTAGAAACATAAATACCCTATTATTATTAATATTACCTAGTTGAGATTTTAACTAGAGATTATCATACTAAATGAGATAAAGATTTATAAATTTAAACTTTTTAATAAATTATATGAATTTTGGTTATGAATATATATATATATATATATATAATAGCAATAAATCTAAAACGGTACACCGATATTGACCGGTATCGAAATATCTCGTTCCTTTGGTCAAGCTGGTACGAGATTAATTCCCTTGTATCAAACTCGAATATGAGGTTGACCTAACTAAAGAACTGGTTCATTGGTTTATTGGTTCAACCAATGATTCATTAGTTGAACCATACATTGATTAATTAATTAATATATTTTATAATTATAAAAATATGAAAATAATGTAAATTATAACCAATAAATAAATAAAAATTATACTGTATGAAATAAAATTTAGAAAATATCAAATACTATACACGTCATTAGTGTAAATTATCTAATATCCAAATTATATAGTCAAATATCTTGACACAAGATATCTCATATAATAAAAAATTTACCTCAATTGTAAAAAAAAATGGTATATAATTATATATAGAGACATGTAGATTGTCTATTCTAATTTATATATTAAAAAAATTATAATTTTGGAGAAACCTAAAAACTAATCAATTTAATTGTATAGAAAAGTAAATTCTAGAAGAATACGAAATCATATCATAATTTATAAAATAAATAAATAAATAATGAACTTATAATATTGTAAGGCAGATCTCTTAAGGTTCATTTGGTTGGAGGGATAGAAAAGTAGTCGGGAGGATATAAACTTGGGATAGAATAAAAAAGTAGAGGGATATAAGAGATTTTAGATTTCTCTCATATTGTTTGGTTGGAGAGTGAAAAAGTGGAAGGATGAAAATTCTTTTGTTTAGTTGGAAAGAAAAATGAGAAGATAAAAATGTAGTTTGTATAAACTTATTCTCATGCTCTTAGTATATAAAATAAAAAATAACTTCTTTTATTTTACTTTGTAATGTGACAGCCATTGTTTTTTTAATGACAATTAGAGGTGAAAGCCAGGCCACCATTTGGTTTTAAGGAAGAAAAAAAAAAAAAACGTTGAAAAAAAAGAAGAACAATGTTAACTAAGCACATAGACACCGTGGAGGCAGATTTGGTAAGTTCTCATCTACTCATCTCCTTCCCATTTTTTCTCCTAAAATCACCACAAATTAGGAATACAAGATTTTGGTGAGCTCAAGAAGAAAATACCAGATCTCCACCAAGATTTCTCTAATTTTCCACCCCAACTAAATAACCTAAAAAACCATTTTCTCTCTCTTATTTTTACCCCAACCAAGTGTACCCTTAGCACTAGAATAATATACTTTTGCTCTAGTACTTAAATATGTAGTAGTATAAGTGCATTAGTATTGGGGTGGGTAAAACTCTAAGAAATTAAATTCGATAAGGATATGGTGTAAAACCCAAGTTTTACCCTTCCAATCCCAACATACCATATCATCATATTATATATTAAAGAATAGACAGAACATCACTCAATCAATTCTAATACTCATTTGAAAATCCAACTTAATTGTAAATTTATTGAGATGTTATTATGTGTGGTAGAATGTATTGAATTTTAAGTAAAAAATTGACGTGTCAATTTCTTATTGGATGTTGTAAAAACATAGGTTTTACATCACATCCTTACCAAATTAAGACTCAAACTCTAAATATGTTACTTTACACCCAAAAATACCAAAATCAACCAACACTCGAGTGGGTATTCTTAAACATTTTTACAACCTAACTACAGTAACATCTTAAATTTAGAAGTTATTGTAGCAGTTCTTACGTTGTTTTTAATTAATTTTCTCTCTCTCCTTACACACTTTCTCTTAGGCTTCGTTTGGGAGTCTATAAGGAATTGTAATGGAATGATCATAAATGAATGAAATGGAATGTATATCAACGATGGAAAAGAATGGAATTAAATAATCTTGTTTGGATGTTTTAAAATAAAAGAATGAAAAAGAATGGAATGTAAGTAATCTTATTTAGGAATAACATAGAGGGAAATGAATGTAATCATTTAATGACAATATTACTATTAAAATAAAGGGTTGAATATATAGGGATATTTTGGGAGTTTTAGTAAAAAATTCATTAAATCTAATTCCATTCCTTCCAATTCCTCCCAATCTTTGGGGCAATGAAAATTTGAGATTTTAAGGGATATAAAGAAGAATGAGTGTTCTCTTTTACTCATTTCATTTCCTCCCACTTAACCTCCAAAACAAGGGAATGAACTTTCTGTTTCCTCTATTAAAACTCTCAAACAAGGGAAGGAAAAGAATATTATAAAATTATTATTTTTATTAATTTCCATTCATTCCATTCCCTCCTCCCAAATGAGGGCTTAGTCCCTCAAGTCTCTACTTCTCTCACATCTCTTTGCCTTTCTCCTATTCACTCTTTTGTCCCTTTCTTTCTCTCTAACTTTCACACTCAAATCTCTCTATTTGACCTTATTAGATCCATTAGGAGTGGGTTTCATTTAAGGCAAAGTGTGGGTATTGTTGGCTGAATCTACAGCTAGCACTACAAAAAATGGACCTATAGTGGCCTTTTTTTTAGTGGTGTTTGTAAAAAACGCCACTATAGGTACCCTATAGTGGCGTTTTCTATAAACGCTGCTATAGGCATATCTATAGTTGCGTTTGGAGTGTTCTATAGTGGCGTTTTTAAAAATGGGTCTATAGCAGCGTTTTCAACTGCCTATAGTAGCGTTTTTAAAACGCCACTACAAACGCCACTATAGGCACTTTTTACTTTTTTAATTTTTTTTTCGGTTGGGCCTATAGTGGCGTTTGACAAACGCCACTATAGGCCTTTGTAACAGTTGGACCTATAGTGGCGTTTATAGCCCAGCACCAAAAAAAAAAAAAAAAAAAAAAAAAAAACACACACACACACACACACACACAACGTTAAGAAAAAGAATCCAGCACCAAAAAAAAAAAAAAAAAATTTAAATAGGGGACCTATAGTGGCGTTTGGTAAACGCCACTCTAGGTCCAAAAAGTGCATATTCTACATTGTTCCCAAAAAAAAAAAAAACCAATGGGTTCAAGTTGTAACAAATACTACGGTATATGCCATAGAATATTCTAGGAATATTCTATGGCATATTCTACAATATTCCTTGAAAAAAAAAAACCCTGAATGAGTTTCAAGCTTTCAGCGTACGTAAAGATTTTTTATTTGAATATAATATAAATATATATATATATATATATTTAAATGTATATATATATATATATATATTTAAATGTATATATTATTATATATTTATATTTAAATGAAAGATGTTACGTTCACAGTATTTTTAGAGCATTTTGACAAAAAATTATAAGTGGTTAGTTATTATTGGTTCAAATTTGAACTTAACAATAAGATTATTTTTTTTCCCCAACAATAACAACCGGTCACTTAAGATTTGTTGTAGAAATGTTGAGAAAATATTGTGAACCTATCATTTCTTTATATGAGAAATGATACGTTCACAATATTTTTACAACAAATTCTAAGTTGTAAGTTGTTATTGTTAGGGCAAAAAAATAATTTTAGTGTTAGATTCAAATTTGAACTTATAACAACTAACCACATGTAATTTATTGTAAAAATCTTGTAAAAATATTGTGCACGTAATATCTCTTATATATATATATATATATAAAAGCGTTAAAAAAATTCAGAATTCAAAATTCAAAATCCATCTCACCCCACCTACCCCCACTCACATTATCAATATATTTTCTCCACATCAATCTAGATCATTTCTTCATGCTTTTTTTTTTTTTTTTGCCTTTCTTTCTTTCTTTTTCTCCCTTGTCTCCCTTATCTCCACTTCTTCAGACTTCTTTTTCTTCCTCACCCCTACTCACCATATCAATCAATTTTCTCCACGTCTAGCAAGCTTCTCCACTATTCTTTTCTCTTTTTTTTTTTTTTTTTTTTTTTTGGTTCCTTCTTTCACTCTTTTTTCACAACACACCTGGATTTATTCTTTTCTCTTCCTCTCCATTTTAATTTTATTTCCCCTATTTTATTTGTGGTGGTGTTAATGTTAGTGGGTTTTGGATTTGAAGATGGTGTTGCAACTTGTTAATTTTGTTTAAGTTTGTAAATGGTGCTACTGTTATGGGATTTGTGATTGAAGAAAGAGTGCTATTGTGTTTGATGCCAGTGGTTGTATAGTTGCAAGTAAGTATTTTTTTTTTTTAATTTAATGATTGTTTTGGTCTTTTCCTTGATTAATTTTTGTGAATTCTATGGCTTTTTATTATTGATAGGTATAGAGATCTCAAGTGTGATAATATCTTTGTTAATAGAACCAAAAAAGTAGTGAAAAATTTGAAATCTATTTGATGATTTCTTTTTGCAGGTTGGTCTATGACGGCTGAATGTGTTGGGGTGGAGTTGCTTTTTTTTTTTTGGATGTGAGCATATTGTGTTTAATTTTGAATTTTTTTGGTGGGTTTGTGTTTCATTTTGAATTTGCTGGGCTATAGTGTTTGTATTTTGTATTTTTTTGAATTTGTATTTTTTGGATTTGGATTTGTATTTTGCTGAACGTATTTTGTTTTGTATCTTTTAATTTAATTAAAATTGTAATATTAATTTAATTACAATTTTAATTCAATTAAAAAAAAACTTTTTCACGTAAAAAAAAATTCTTTTGATTACCAAAAATTAATTTTTGGTAATCAAAATTTTTTTTTGGTGGTGTTTTGGCTATAGTGGCATTTCACAAACGCCACTATTGTACCGTCACTATAGACCTATAGTGGCGTTTGTAAACGCCACTATAGACCCCTTTTTTTTTTTTTTTTTTGAAAAATTCTATAGTGGCGTTTGTCAAACACCACTATAGCCTTTTTCAAAAAAAAAAAAAAAAAAAAAAGGCCTGTAGTGGCATTTGCAGGCGGTCCTATAGTGGCGTTTGCAAACGCCGCTATAGGGTGGTCCAAAAATGCCACTATAGCAAACGCCACTATAGCCCAAATAGGCCTATAGTGGCGTTTTTAGTACCTATAGTGGCGTTTCACAAACACCACTATAGGACCAGTTTTTTGTAGTGTAGGTTTTGTCCGCCAAAATTTGTTGGGAGTGGATTTCATTTCAAATCGATATAAGCAAAATCTATGTAAGATTCTAAACCTTCTTTTAGAATCTTAGTAAATCATTTTTGTTTTTAAAAAACAAAATATAAAGTTCCTCAAAAAAAAAATATATATATATATATATATATATATAATTCTATACATAATTATAATAATAAATTTACATTAACAACTATTATAATGATCAAATTTTATATTTAAAAAAAAACATTATATTAAATATATCTGTACATTGGATGAATTATTGAATAATATTTTATAATTGTCAAAGTGATAAATTGTGTATAATAGATGATAAAGTGATACTGATGATGAACTTAAATTATAACCCACAATTTTTTTAACTTTTGTGTTGTATTTATATAAAGTAAACATTAGGTTAGGCTGTGGCGTAAAACTTGTGTTTTACGCCAGCGAATAGACCTTCACTGCGGCACCTTTTGTATTCTCATCACTTAAATCAGATTTTTAGAGAAACAAAACAAAATGATTTAAAAAAAAAAAAAAGGTTTCACGCCGTTTGGTTTGGATTTGCTTCACCTTCACCTCTGCTTCCTTCATGTCGTGTCCTCTCCTTCACACCATGATAGCCCAGACCAAGTTCCTGAGACCAATAAGAGTTCAAAGGCTACATATTCGAAGCAGATTGGTGATGGGTTTGGGAAAACTAAAGCTATTGCATCAACTGGTGTGGAGAAAGTTAAGGAAGGAACCGCTGTGGGTCTTCATTGGATCAGAGACGAGTACCAGAAGAACTAGCTGATGATGCATGTCTCGTTTTCAATAATCATCATCTTTTTTTGTTCTTCAATTTTATTGGGGTGTGTATAATCTACATTCTTTTGATACTTCTATTTATTATCTATTACACTTGTCTCTTTATATATATGCAATTTTTCTTTTCTTCTTCTCTTTTTTATATTTATTTATTTTGTTATTGAGAGGGGTAGAAAAATCAGAAGGGATATAATCGTGGCAGGAAACCAATATATCATTATCAACAAAATCTGTATGAGAACTGTTAAAAGAAAAAATCATGAAACAAGATTGTAATGGCATTTAATGTTTCCAATTTTTTTTTTTGCAAAGGACACGGCGTAAAGGAAGCAGAGCTGTAGAGGTGAAGCAGATCCAAACGGCGTGAACCTTCTATTTTTTATTTTTTATTTTTTATGAAATTGTTCTGTTCTGTTTCTCTAAATCTGATTTAGATGAGAATACAAAATGTGACGTGGTGAAGGTCTATTGGCTGGCGTAAAATCTGTGTTTTCCGCCACAGCCTAACATAATGTTTAGTCATTTATATATATACTTTAGTCAGTTAGACATTAGACTATTATGCGTCAGTGTCCTTTAACTTATACTAAAAAGATAAATATCTCTTTTTAGGATAAGTTAAAAGACACTGAGTTTCCAACCCCATCGCATGTCGCACCACAACAACCCCACGACTCAACTCGTGGCAAAGTCTGGACTACATATGAAAGTTGTGAATATCGGGGACACACGTCAACCTCAATAAAAATTTTAAATGTGCTGTCTACCGTATAGCGATAAAGGGATACATAACTGCCCAGAGTAAAGCGTATACCAAAAAAAAAGAAAAGTAAGTGTAACCCACGTGAACTTAATTACGCTTTTTGTCGCTTTACAAACGTGCCTTTTACACCTCCAGTTGGGAGGAAACGTATAACATGGAGGGCTCTTTTGGTGTGAGAAAAGGAGCATGGACTGAGGAGGAAGATATTCTACTTAAGCAGTGCATTCAGAAGTACGGTGAAGGAAAATGGCACCTAGTTCCTGTCAGTGCAGGTATTATTCTAGAATCTAGAGTGAGTGAGATTGATTTCTCTTTTTTCTTAGGCCAACCAAGTTCCTTTTGTTTATGTCTCCTCTGTCTTTTTTTTTTTTCTAGTTTGTGAGAAAATCCGTGAACATTACTTTTGTTACAATCTTAATGTGGTTTATTGTGGTGGTGTATGTAAAAATGATAGAAGTAGCAACTCATAATATGCTACATCAGAGTTGTTGCGAAAATCATGATCATGAAAGATCTCTTCTTGAGTAATTTAAAGAAAAACTAAGCTATGTTTTAAATAAATAATGCAATATTGGTGGAGCTTCTTATTTTTTCAATAAATATGTTTCATGCATTTTGCAGGCTTAAATAGATGTAGGAAAAGCTGCAGACTGAGGTGGTTGAACTACCTGAAGCCAAATATCAGGAGAGGAAACTTCGCCGCAGACGAAGTTGATCTTATGCTAAGGCTCCATAAGCTGCTAGGTAACAGGCAAGTGTCGCTGGCAAATAATAATAACTCCTAACACAGAATGTAATTAGTTAAGACTACCTACAACATTTTGAAGGCGGGTTGATACACATTGATGTTCACACAATAATAGATTACCTTCTCCAATTAATCATAACCACGAGCAATGAAAAAGGAATTCAATGCACTTGGAAAGACTCATAAATATTGTTTGGTTGATGTAGCTCTAGGGAAATCTGCTATTGGACGTCAATAGACATAAAAAAAATCCAGACTCATTTTGATGGTTTTCTTTTAGTTATACATTCCAGTTAAATGGTTCATATAAGAAAATGAGATTGTGAATAGACATTTGCTCTTGTTTCTCATCTCCTCTGTGTGCTCACACTAATCGAAGTTGTTACCTTTCGACATTGGCTATTCTTTCAAATGGATATACAGAATGACTTCCTCAATGGTTATTTAAGTATATAGGTCTTCCTAAACTTTTACATCCACACCAGGAGATCTATCATCTTTGTCGAGCTTATGCGGCCTCAAGTAGACTTCTTGGACTTGGTTTGCTAAGTTCAACTCCACAATTTCTTGCCTTGGTATTCTACCAGTTCCTATTATTTTATCCTTTTCATTCTTTGCACTAACCATGACACTATGTAGACGACATGATTATCACTGAAGATGCCTTGGACAGTTGGACAGTATCTTGAAACTCAAGCAATTTCCTAGTTTGCAAATTTAAGACAGGATCTTGGTATGCTTAGTTATTTTCTTGGAGTTGAGATCTCTTTTTCTTTAGCATGTTACTATCTAAAAAACATCAAATATGCATTGTATCTTCTATCTCGTACTAGACTCACTAACAGCAAAATTGCTAACACTCCAATAAAGTCCAACACTTGTTTCACCCCACAAGGTGGTTAATCGTTTTGTGATGCCGCACTTCACAGCCAACCCATTAGGAGTCTTGTTTAATAAAATATAATTTTTCACTCTCTTTTTTTTTTTAGTTTAAATATAAAATTTGATAATTGTGGTAATTATTAGTAGGAATTCATTAAAATTGTCTTAGTATACTGAAGAATATGATTCTCCCCAAAAAAAAAAAAAAAAAATTGTAAAGAGATTCTAGTTTAAATACAGCTCCTCCCCTCGCCAAAAACCAAAAGTCATTTGCCACTAATTTTTTCCCTTATTGTTTATGCATGAGAACATGGTCTTCTTTAGTAAACAGATTACAAGTTAATCAATAATTATTTGAACTTTTTTTTCTTTTTTCTTTTTTTGTATAGATGGTCACTTATTGCAGGTAGACTTCCGGGAAGAACAGCTAATGATGTGAAAAACTATTGGAATACACACCTCCTCAAAAAGGGAAGTTCATACATCACCAAGCTGAAAGAAAAGCCCCAAGATATGGTGAAAGTGAACGTAATAAAGCCACAACCTAGGACCTTCTCCAAAAACTTAACTTGGTTAAGTGGGAAACCTGCAATTGTAGGAAGCTTTCAAAAAAAGGAAGATATCAGAGACATATCTCAAACACCAACGCAATCGGAGAGTAGGATTAACTGGTGGGAAAGCTTTCAAAAAAAGGAAGTTATGAGAGACATATCTCAAACACCAATGCAATCAGAGAGTAGGATTAACTGGTGGAAAAGCCTGTCAAATTGCGGGGAACTTGATGAGAGAGCCACATGTACGCAATGTGGCAGGTTGAATGAAGTGCCCAAAGAAACCTTTTGGGCGGAGGAAATAGTACCAGAGGCAAAAGTTGTGGGGGACACTCTAGATGAGGATGTCCTGAATTATTGGGGTGACTTATCTCTTGATATGGACCTTTGGGAGGTACTCAATGCAGAATAGGAATAATCATTTAAGGCAAAAAAAAAACTTGTTTTACAATGTACGTGTGTATAAAACATACTACCGTGTAAAACAAACACCGCCCCTAGTATAGCAGTCTTTATATAGTTTTTCTTATGATTATCTATCCAGTGTTTTACCTTATTATTATTGTCCAAATTAATTGGATGTGTGGAGATTAATGAAATAAAAGGACTAGAGGTGGTGTTTATGACAGTTTAAAGTCTATCTTTATGTTTCCAATGTACAGACAGTTCCTGTACTAAATTCGTTCGTGATTATAATTTTTCTACACTCTACTCTTGTTATTTATTGTGGTCTATTGGAATGACTATAGCTGTTGAGATAAGAATATGGACCAACTTCAACATATAAACTTTTGCATAGAACCTTAGCTTATACATGGCTCCACACAATTTTTCTTTCCTGAGGAATGCTCCAAAAGTTTTATTGAATTTACACCATCATTTTGAGTTTATACGTGGCATTTCATAGCCAAATCTATGATAGTATTTAAAAAAACAAAGTCGCATTAAAATCCCTTCCAATCTTAATGTCTGCGGGAATGCAACCAGAACTGTAGACCTAACACAGAGTTCGCTTTCTTTGCTAGAGCATCAGCGACTGAGTTACAATTACGTGGTACATGATTAAATTCTACCAACTGAAAACTCGAAACTAGTGCACGAATGTCCTCTAAAATAGTTCCATAACTAGCCAGATCTCCAGTGGCTTTGTTAAGCGCATTGATGATCACAACCAAGTCACCTTCAAACACCACCCGAGACAGGCCAATCTCTGCTGTGAATTGCACAACTCAGCGGCAAGCTAGAGCCTCCACATCTGCTACTGATTGAGGCAGAGGGATAGTCATTGAAAGAGCTCCTATTGCTTCCCCAACACAGTCACGCACAATCACTCCAATGCCTGCAGAATTAGATGAGCTAAAAGTAGCTGCATCGAAGTTAACCTTATAAATATCATGGTTAGGTGGTCACTACTGCTGCATAATGGCTTGACCTGGGGGCGCTAGGACCTCATTCTGGGCTGCAAGGTATTCCTGGAGAAGGTTGCCTGCCATACTACACAAATTGGAGAGAGGATGAACAGACCGCCCAAAGTGACTAGCATTTTGTCTGTTCCACAGGAGCCAGGCTGTGATTGAGAAGAGCTCCAGTCTGAAATCATCTCGAGATTGCATGAACTTGGAGAGGAGATCGCTGAAGGACACAGGCTGGGATGATTCATCTTGGTTGAACCAGTCCAATGAGAACCATACACATAATATTTCTTTGCAAAGCCAGAGAGCATGCAGAGGATCCTCGGGTAGTTCTTTGCAGCCTTCACAAGTTGCTATTGTGACAATGTGATGTCGATGGAGGTTTACCATGGTTGGTAAAGCATTATTGCAAGCTTTCCAAATGAAATGCTTAATTTTATTTGGAGCTCGAAGATGCCAAATGCTTTTCCAAAAATCCCTTTGAGCTTCCGGATTTGAAGTACCTGCACTAGAAGCTGAATTACAAGATACAAGCAATTTATAAGCGCTACTGGTGGTGAACATACCCAAAGGTGTCTAAGCCCAAATGATGCAGTCAGGGGGGAGCCTTTCATTTAGTGGAATGCCCTAGATATATTGCCGAAGCTTCATGAGGCAGAAATATCTGTTGCACCAAATCAACCTTCCACACTGCACTGTCATGGTCTATGAGCTCACTGACCTTAGAATCAGCTGCCATCTGAGGGATCGGGGAGATGACAGACCTGCTCGACTGTGCAGGCAGCCACTTATCCCTTTTAATTTGCACTGATTCGCCATTTCCAATACGCCAAGCCATCACTTGTCAGATCACATCTCTCGCACTAAGGATGCTTTTCCACGCAGAAGACCCAACAATTGAGTCTTTAGCCTCTAAAATAGAGCAGTCTGGAAAAATCTAGCCTTGAATACACGATGACACAAGGAGTCTGGATTATTAATCATACGCTAAACTTGCTTAGCTAGTAGAGCATCATTGAACTTCTCAATTTCTTTAAAGCCCAAACCACCTACTTCTTTGGCCTCACATAATTTCTCCTACCTCACCCAATGAACCTTCCTATTATCACCACTATATCCCCACCAAAACTTATGTATTAAGACCTCCAACTCTTTTATAAGCCCCTTTGGAAGCTTGAAACAACTCATCGTATACGTTGGAATTGCCTGGATGATCGATTTAATTAAGACTTCCCTCCCAGCTTGGGATAAAAGCTTTTCCTTCCACTCTTGGAGTTTTTTCCACACCCTTTCCTTCAAATAAATGAAGCTCTTCTTCTTTGCTCGGCCTACAAGAGTGGGAAGACCCAAATATTTTTCATATTGTCTAATAGTTGGAACACCCAAAAGTTGTTGGATCCGAACCTGAGTTTCATGAAGGGTTTTGGAACTGATAAGCCAAAAATGTATCGACCCCTTGTGATTTAGATTAATTGATTAATTAGCCAAGTTATTAATTAATCAAATTAACATACAAAGCGCGTGGTAGCACAAACAAATCACCAATTAAACTAAGTGCAGTGGAAAATAAATTTGACATGGTGATTTGCTTACGAATGGGGAAAACCTACACGGCAAAAGCCCCACCGAGTGATTTTCAGGTCACCACTCCCGAAATTCCACTATTATCATAACAAGCAGTTATAAGTAAAGGAATCTCAGTATCTTATACCAACCTACAATTGAACGCTTACCCTAATACCCAATTGGACTTGTTCTGTAATGACAATTTCCCTTTTGGTGCATGGCTCCCAAGTATGTGACTAACCAGTTGCGCGGATCCCAGTTTGCGGCTTCAATCACCAACTATAGAAGGTTGTTAGCTGCAAAATTCTTCAGTTCATCCCAACGATGAAGATCAAGAAGATGCTTGGTCACAAAACCCAAAGGTGCACATACACAACAACTTCTTCAAGAATGATGAACTAGAGCAAAACTTTGTCTCCGGTCACAATTTGCTTGAACAGACTTTGCTTAATACTTGTGCAACTTGTGTATTCTTTGACGGTCCTTAAAACAACCTTTTTATATGTCTAGGGTTGGGTTAGGAGAAAAGAAGGACGAAAGACATAAACACGGATCACAAGAAAATCAAATCTGAATTCTGAATTTCTTAAACCTCAACAGATAGGAGGTGTCGAGCAGGTGTCGAACACACGGGCTGAATAGCTTTCTAAACCTCGACACATGCTAGTTGTCGAGCTTTAATGAACTTGCATTTTTTCAGCTTGTTTCTTGGACAAACTTGATGACTTCAACACTTGATCTTGAAACCTTGTTTCTTGAAGTATTAAAAACACCTAGAACTACCCAATTACAAGTAAAGTGCGTTTTGTCAAAGGATTAGCCAATTACATAAAAGAATGACATATGTTCTTAACAAGTGAACCACATATGTCCTAACAATCTCCCCCTTTGACAATTCGTGACAAAACCACAACAAACAAATGAACATATGAGAGAAGTTATAAATCACTCAACTCATATTCACTTGTTGAATACCATAAAATCTATCCTAACGCAAACTATTGAAAAACTTTGCAAGAAGAGAGTTTATGGCAAGTAGACTTTGACAACCTGTATTTCTGAACAATAAACAAAACTCATCAAGACATCTTTGTGTGAAACAGAAATAATTGATTGCATACAAGTATAAGAAGCATGTGCATAAAGGAAGAAAAAAAACAACACATGTAAGGATAGGTGAAAGAAAAACATACATACACATATAAAGAAGATAAGTACAATGTATGTCAATAATGGTCACAAGACCCAATGTACAAGAACGATGTATCTATAAAAGAAGGAAAAGAAAAGATACATAAAATCCTCACTACATCCTTCATATCAACAACACTCCCCCTAACAAAATGGTCCTATACTAACTCTCCCCCTAAGAATGAATACTTTCATATCCCAAAACTATATCTCCCCCTTTTTGTCATGAGTGACAAAGGGTAAGAGTGTCAAGTAGACATCTCATCGGTAGAGCTAGCATCTCCATCATCATCATCAGAAGCATCATCGTTATTGCCATCATCATCATCATCCTCAGCTGTAGAATCAGAAGCTATAGGAGGTGGTGGAGGAGAAGCCTCAGAAGCAAAACCACACATGGTCGCCTGCCGCCTAGCAATACGGCTAACACGAACGTTCACCTGATACAACTCAGTAGAGAGTGTATCAAGGCGAGCATCCATGCGCTGAAGCTGCGCCATGATGTCTCTAAGTGACACATCGCTCGTGGAAGAGGAGGGAGCAGATGTAGATGGAGCAGACCGAGATGGTGCCGAACGAGATGGAGTCAAATGGGAGGGAGGTGCTGTTGACTCCGACTGCCGTGACTGAAACTGCGCCTTACTACATTTTACGGTAGCGGCATCTATGGCACACATAAAGGTGAAATGGTCAAACACGGGAAAAGGGACGGAAAAATGGCGTAGAATCCTCGTGATAGTGGAAGGAGGGATGAGCTTATCACAGGACGCCGAATCTAGATGAACATCTATAATAGAGAGAATGAAATGAGAAGGGAAGTCTATAGTAAGATGCTTAAGTAGGGACAACAAAAAATCGAGCACGAGTCTTTGTAATGGAGTTGTAGTAAGAGAGAGGATGGAGTACAAAGGTCATCACCATGTTCAAGAATAGAGGACCTTTAGCAAAAGGCTGACATGGTGTAAACTGACGCTCGCCCCAATCAAAGGGCGCTCATAGAAAGCGGACATGAGCTCATCCTTGGACATAGTCCTCAGCCGCTCACAACTAAGATAGTCAGGAAACTTTACCCTAGGAACCCGAAGAACATCCGCAACAAGTTGCGGTATGATAGGAATGCACATACTTCGAACGCGAGTGACGAAAAGAAGTACTGAACGATCAATCTCGTGCATGTTGGAGTAAAAATCGTGGATAAGCAAGAGAGGACTAGTGATCGAGACGTCACACAGTGACTCCCATTCCCAACTGTGAATGACATTGGGAAGGTCAATGTCGGTGAAGTCCGCCAAAATGACTTGGCGTTTCGAATAAACACCTTGTCTAGAAAAGTTCTCCGAGAAAGCCTTTCGGGCATCCTCATCACAGAACCGAAAGTTAAAAGGAGTAGGATCAGATGAAGATGATGATGCCTCGAAACGAAGAGGGTTCCGAGACAGAGCAGATTTACGCTTAGGTGCCATAGACACGACTAACGTAAATAGAAAGAGAGGGAGAGAGAGAGAGAGAATCAGAAAAGTCCCAAAGCAATTCAAATATAACAAGTATATTGAAAAGAGAGTATGTATGCATAGGGAATGCATGAACATGTAACATGCAAAAGTAATTTCATCATGGGTTTAGCCCAATCCAATCCTACCAACACACAAACAGATTGCACACATCTAAATGCATGAAAATACTGTTATAATGCATATGTGATGCAATGCATGAAGAAAGAGAGATTAGAAGCTTACCAAGTGAAGAAAACTTGAAAAAGCTTGAAGAAACCTTGAGGAACAAGATTTGAGTGAGATGAGAGTGTTTGGGAGAGAAATGAGAGAGCTATCGAGAGAGAGATCGAGAGAAATGAGGTTCGGATTACGCGAGGAAGTTTAAATAGAACTTCAGTAAAGCTCAACAGATGAAGGTGTCGAGAGGTGTCGAGCCATATGTCGAGATAGGTATCAAGAAAAATGGTCGTCGATAGATGCATGTGTCGAGAAGGTGTCGAGGAACAAACCACCAGAACCAAGAACAAAAGCTCGATTGATCGACCTAGCTGTCGAGAAGCTATCGAAGAGGCAGAAACTTTCTCGATCGATCCACCAGCTGTCGAGAAGCTGTCGAGATTAAGATAAGAAAAAGCTTAAGAAGCTCGACAGATAGCTAGGTATCGAGGAGATGTCGAGGAGGTGTCGAGCTAGCTTTTAAAAACAGTTTTTCGAGAAGTGAAAAACACAGACATGAATGCAATTCAACATGCAACTCAACCAATGATCCAATCAACATATTAAGCTCTCAAAATCATCTCTCAACAGTAATTTTAAGCACAAGGATCTCAAAAACACACACACACACACTAAACAAGTCTAACCAATTTTATATTTAAAAAAACAAGTCAAGAAAGTTTAGTGAGCATACATTAACACATGTAAAACCTTGTGATGGCCAGATCACATTGTACCTACACATGTATCAAGAGTAGAAAAGAATATTGCGTGTTGTGTGTGAAAAAAATTGCAAGATTGTATAAGTGTATACATGTTATGATGATTTGAGATATGAGAAAATCATTTTAACTCACTCACAATCATAACTGTTTGATGGAGACTATCACCTTCAAGGTACATCCTATAACTCCCACATCTCCTAGAATACACGCTTGCAATCATATTTAAAAGCATTTTTGATCTCTTTGTTTTTTTTTTTCTTTGCATTTTTTTTTAATTTAGCATATCATGCATGGGCATATAAGAGAGAGGAAATAAATGCCCAATGATATTTGACATTCCAATTTTGCTATGCTGAAGCACGCAAATGTCATTGACATCACACTTTTGCTATGCCGAAGCATAGAGATGTCTTTCATGATTGGCGGGTAACAGTGGTGAGATGGTTATTTATGCCTTTCTTTTAGAATTTTCTAGTCCTTCCTGTCAAAAAGAGTGATATGAGTGTTAAATCCAAGAGATAACTTAATCTTACTCATCACAAATAAGAGCCACAAAACTCACTTGCTTAGTTGTGCATGGAAATACTCATCTAAACTACAAAAGATACAAAGTTTAAAAAACTTTGTTTCAATGGCCATCCAAGGTACACAAGTACCAATGTACACAAAACACACACTGTTTTTGTATTTTCTGATTTTTCAATTTTTTTATTTTTTTATTCTTATATGAAAAATAAAAATAAGCAAAATTGAAAATAAACAAACAAAAACATGTTAAGCAAAGCAAAGCATAAAATTAGACTGACTTAAAATAGTAAAGTAAAACACACAAGTAATGCAACACACAAAAACAAGAAGATAGAAGAAAGTGATAGAATCACTTGGAGCCCTTTTCCTTCCACACCTTGGAAGAACCTTTCTGTTGATTAAACCTTTGAACAGGCGGTGAGGGGGAAGAATTGAAACCGTTCAAGTTCGAAATAAACATGAGGGCTTTGAGAAGATCTCCAAGAGAAGTAAGAGAGGATTGAAGCTGATTGTGGTTTCCAGATGCTATCATGTCGTTGCTCTGTTAAGTGGCTAATCATTTATAGTAATTTGGTCGAGTATGACCGGCAGCTTCACAATGATGACAGAAATGCTGCTTCTTCTAGTTTAGGCTTTTGAGAGTTATCCTTCTTAGCCCTAGGGTTTTTGACATCTTTCTTATCTTGCTTAGGGGGTGCTCCTAAAATAGATTTACCCTTGTCTAAGTTCTCACTAGCTAATTCAGTTTTAACATCATTGTTCTCAATTTCAGTATTATTAGCAGGAGGAATAAAAACAGTAGCACTAGTAGAAGCAATATTAGAGGAAGAAAGATCATACCTTAAACCTGTTCTATTCGAACCAGATTTCTGAATGCTGAGCATCTCATCAAGCTTTGCACTTGAAGTCCTCTCCAATTGAGCTCTTACTTGAAACAACTTCGCTTCAAGCTTCTTGGTCTTCTTAGCTAAGAAATTGTTCTCAAACCTCAGTGCTCCAATAGTCTGATTAGCCTTATCAAACTTTGTGGACAGCTCTTCACGGTCAAGTTCCACATCACTGAGTTTCTTGGTGGCCAGCCTATACAGTTTCTCATATTTCTCAAAAAGCTTGTACAGTTTCTCATAGGCTGTATGTATATCATCTTGATCATCCATCTTCTCACACTTAGAATCCACCAATTCTACTTCTTCATCCACATCTTCAACAATCCCTTCAGTAGGATTGACTGTGGCAGTGAAGGCATTCAAGATTCCGTCATCCTCATCGTGGAATCATCCTCAGGCTCAGTGTCACTCAATGTAGTAGCAAGTGCCTTGCTCTTCCCAACACTCTTGAGATATGTGGGACACTCTTGCTTCATGTGACCGAATCCATGACACCAAAGCACTTAGGTCCTGCGGGAATAGTGTACTGACCGCCATCCCTGCATCCTTCTTCCCTTTATCTTGATTCTTGAACTGAGAAGAACTGGATTGCCTACGGTCCTTGTCAAAGCCCTTTCCATTGGCATTTTTCATAAACTTCTTGAACTGCCTAGTGATGTAGGACTTCATTTTGGAATCTTCATCGTCGGAAGACTCATTTGTGTCACTGCTCTTGACCTTCAAAGCCATGCTCTTGCCTTTACCCGACTTGCCAATCCTTAATAACTCGAGCTTGTAAGTTTGTAGATTACCAACCAGCTCTGTCAAAGGAATCTTGTCAATATCCTTTGATTCCTCTATCACCGTAATCTTGGAATGGAATCTCTCGGGTAGAGATCTGAGCACATTGCTCACAATCTTGGGTTTAGGAATGGTTTCCCCAAGATTGAAAGCTGAGTTCACTATGTCCTTGAGCTTGGCATAGAACTCATTGAACGACTCATCCTCCTCCATTTTTATCTCTTCAAAGCTTGTAGTGAGCCTCTTAAGTTTTGAATCCTTGACAGCCTTTGTACCCTCATAGGTTGTCTAGAGGATGGTCCATGCTTCCTTAGCAGTTTCAGTGGAGGATATCTTCTTAAATTCCTCATTAGTGACTACACTGAATAAGGCATTTAACACCCTACTGTTGAAGTTTTCCGCCTTGATCTTTGCTTCATCCCAGTTGGCCGGCGCCTCCTTTGGCTTAGTCCAGCCAATCTCTACAGCTTGCCACACCTTCTCATCTAGAGACTGCAAGAAAGCTCTCATGCGTACTTTCCAGTATGCATAGTTAGTGCCATCAAATAAAGGAGGTATAATTAATGACTGTCCTCTATCCATGACAAACAGGGGTCAATGGATCAACACAGCAAAGATTAAACCTAATCAAAGTGTGTCTGCTCTGATACCACTTGATAGGCCAAAAACATATTGACCTTTTGTGATTTAGATTAATTGATTAATTAGCCTAGTTATTAATTAATCAAATTAACATACAAAGCGCGTGGTAGCACAAACAAATCACCAATTAAACTAAGTGCAGCAGAAAATAAATTTGACACGATGATTTGTTTACGAATGGGGAAAACCAACACGGCAAAAACCCCACTGGGGTGATTTTCAAGTCACCACTCTCGAAATTCCACTATTATCACAACAAGCGGTTACAAGTAAAGGAATCCCAGTACCTTATACCAACCTACAGTTGAACCCTTACCCTAATACCCAATTGGACTTGTTCTGTTATGACAATTTCTTCTTTTGATGCACGACTCCCAAGTACGTGACTAATCAATTGCGCAGATCCTAGTACGCGACTTCAATCACCAACTGTAGAAGGTTGTTGGCTGCAAAGTTCTTCAGTTCATCCCAACGATGAAGATCAAGAAGATGCTTGATCACAAAACCCAAATGTGCACATACACAACAACTTCTTCAAGAATGAACTAGAGCAAAACTTTGTCTTCGGTCACAATTTGCTTGAACAGACTTTGCTCAATGCTTGTGCAACTTGTGTACTCTTTGACGGCCCTTAAAACGATCCTTTTATATGTCTAGGGTTATGAGGAAAGAAGGCCCAAAGACATAAACACGGATCCCAAGAAAATAAAATTTGAATTCTGAATTTCTTAAACCTTGACAGATAGGAGGTATCGAGTAGCTGTCGAGCAGGTGTCAAGCACACGGGCTGAACAACTTTCTAAACCTCGACACATGCTAGCTGTCGAGCTTTAATGAACTTGCACTTTCTCAGCTTGTTTCTTGGACAGACTTGATGACTTCAACACTTGATCTTGAAATCTTGTTTCTTGAAGTACTAAAAACACATAGAACTACCCAATTACAAGTAAAGTGCGTTTTGTCAAAGGATTAAACAATTACATAAAAGAGTGACATATATTCTTAACAAGTGAACCACATATGTCCTAACAGGAATTAAAAAAAATATTTGTCTTGTCACGATTAATTTTCTTCCACAACCTTCTCTCATAAACAGCTAGGATTTCAAGGATTTTTTGACATTCATCCTCCTTTGCTCGACAAAATAGCGCACTATCATCTGTAAAAAATAAATGTGAAATCCTTGGGCTGTTTCTACAAATTGGTACCCCTTGAATGAGTCCCTCAACTTCAGCTTTGTGAATCAAATGTTGGAGGCCCATTGCACACATGAGAAATAAATATGGAGATAGTGGGTCCACTTGTCGCAATCCCTTACTTGGTTTGATGTTTCCTATAGGTTGCCCATTAAGAAGCACAGAATAAGAGACAGATCTTAAACAAGACATAATAATACTTACCATCCTTTCCCCGAGTTCCAAATGCTGCATGAATTTTTCCAAGAAAACCCATTCCACCTAGTCATAAGTGTTAGGACATATGTGAATCATGTTAGGAACATATGTCAATGTAGAATTGGCTAATCCTTTGACAAAACGCACTTTACTTGTAATTGGGTAGATCTAGGATGTATTTAATGCTTCAAGGAACAAGAGTTCAAGTCTAAATGTTAAAGCCATGCAAGTCTGTCCAAGAAACAAGTGAAGAAGTGCTGGATTTTAAAACTCGACAGATAGCATCTATCGACTTTTAAAAGTGTTGACACCCCATTTTGCAACCCGTATTTAACCTCACATAGAGGGTAAAATGGTACTTTCACCTTGAAAATATTTATCTTGATTCTAGCCATTAGATCCTCGGACTCATTTCACCAAAATGATCTTGATATTGTAACGATCAAATCGACTGGGCATAAGCCCTAATCGGACCACCAGATTGAAAGTTATCATCAAATCAAGTTTTAATGGCTAAGATGTACTATCACAAATTGAGTCCGACTATATATGATTATGAACAATTGATTTCAATTGGCTATAGGAGTGATCAATTTGAAATCAATTATGTGTCATAATTTTATTGGTTAGGACTACATTTTATGGTGAGGTTGCATACACCTAATTAATTAGATAGTTAAACATTAATTATTCAATGAGTAATTTGTGCAATTATCTTTTAATTAGTGTAAACTTGGAACCAATTAAGTCTGAAATTAGAGTGATTGGAGCCATTTAATGTTAATTGGGAGCTAATTTGGGACCTATTAATGTTAATTGTGCTGAAACCATTTTCTAACAAATGACCTCTGCTTACCATTTCATCAATATCTTTTAGAATATTTTGAATCTGTAAATGAGGTTAATTTTCCCAGAAACTAGACATCCGGGGCTTCAATTTGAGCACAAGAACAAGACAATTTCAATTAGAATTCGGTCAGATATGATTTTTCAAAGTTAGCTCTACAAGCTGTTACAGCAGCTACGAGAAAACCGAAGTTTGGCTTGCTCCTCACTCCCACCAATCTCTCCATTTAATGCACCAGATTTTTCCCAAGGCTAAAATGAGGTCTAGGTTCATAATCATTGTCAACCCTCATTAAATGGCCTTCTATTCATATTCCCTCCACTACTACTATATAAACCCTCCCCCTCCTTCATTCCAATACACACAAAAACCCCTCTCTTCTCCTCTCTTGAATTCTAGTGAAGTAGAGTAGTCTTGTCATATCTTGGTCTTCTTGAGACTCAAGGTATTGAGTGAGACTCACTCTTCCTTTCCTAGCTCTTCTTTTCCTCCACCCTAAAGACCTCTATCAAGAATTTCCTCATCTACCTATGGATATTGCATAAAGGTATAATCAATTTCCCTAACTTGTTTTTTATGTTGTCATGATGAGAATTTAGGATTAAAGCATGATAGTAATTATTTAAATTCTCTTGAATATGTTTGAATGTTCTTAAATATTCTTATGTGTTCTTCACATGTTCTTGGTTGTTCATCACATGTTCATGCATAACACTAGTTTTAATCTGAAATCTATATGAAAAATATGAAAAACATATTTGTTTAATAATTCTTTCAAATCCTTGAATCTAGGATATCACCATCCACACACATTCACTAGAATTTATTTTTCAATCCAAATAAAGTGCTTAATAAATTGAATTAGGGTTTATCACATGCGTACACTTTAAATTCAACATGCAAATTGATTGATAACATATTGGATGATGTGATATGAATGTTGGTCACCATAGTCTAGAAGACCGGTTTCACCAGGCAAGGTGGGTGCCTAACACCTTCCCACCTTGTAACATAGCCTCCGAACTTAGATCAAGGGTTAGTAGATCAAATGCTTATCCTTGTAATTTTCAATTTCTAGATTGTAACTAGGAAACAAAGCCATGTACTTTATCTTAGATTGTATCTAGGACCAAAGCCATGTAATTTCCTATGTTCAATGTAAATTCAATTTCAAATTAATAAAATGATGAATTTTTCAATTATGGTTTTCTTATTTATTCCAACAATTAAATAAGTGGTGACTCCATTGTAAAACCTTTAATCTAAAGGGGAAAATATAACTAGTCGAACCTCCATTTTGAGAGGCAATAACACGACTCCACCCGTTCACATGGGTTTGGCCCAACATCTCATAAAAAAGGGGGCCGGGGGCATGGTCTCTCACAAAAAGGTAGCTTTTGCCTGATGCTCGATAGTTGCTCGATAGATAACCTATCCATCGAGATTTACAAAAATCTGTTTTTCAGATTTGATTTCACACCAATCCATGTATACATGTTTAGGCTTTCTTTTCTCACAACCCTAAACATATGTAAGAATTATTTAAAGGGCCGTCACAGTTGATGCAAGTGAGTTTAACTTGATGCAAAGGTTTTTCACTAGCATATTTTGACCGGAGACAATTTGCCCTAGTTTATCTTTTTCTTCAAGAAGCTGCTACGTTTGTATGCTGTAGGGTTTTGTAACCAATAAGCTTCATGGTCTTCATCGTGTTGAATCTGCCTGGCTCGATCGATGCTCGATTGCTGCTAGATCAATCGAATGTAATTTTTGATCGATTGAATCTATTTTTCAACCAATCAAAAATCGTTCAGAGAGTTTTTTTAAAACTTGAGTTTTTCACGTGTTCTTCACTATTCAAACTTTTTCAAAAGCTCTTTCTCTCTCTCCTCGACTGGTCCAAATTCAAAGCTAACTGTTTTTGTCATTTTCTCTCAAATTTTTTCAATGGTTTTTGTCTTCATACACTGATAAGGCCTTTGTACCCTTCCATTTTTAATTATTTTCATTTTTCATGCATTTTTTTTCATGCATTTTAGGGAGAAAATCGAACCTATGAAAATTTGAGGTTTTTGTTGTTTTCAATCATTTCTTTCAAAATTGATCAATGGGTTTTTGTTGTTGGATGATAATAAACTGATCTTTGTGGTTTAATTTGATCAATTTGATGAATTGGGAAAAAATGGATTTTCTAGGGCTTGAAACTACCCGAATTGGGGTTTCCGTTCAATTGAGCATTAATTGATGAAATTGGCCTGTTTGATTGATTGATTTGGTCATTATGTTCTATTATCTAACTTGTGTAATGATCAATTGGTCAATTTGTTGGGATTTTTGAAAGTGAGTTTTCAAAATTTGGGGTTTTTGATATAAACTCTATGTTCAAGCCAAATTCTGTGTTTTTGAAGTACAATTGAACTATTCTCACTACATTAGAGCACGCATCATGTGTTGATATTGTTCATGCATCATATAGATTGTTATTTTCTATATTGTTTTTGCTCTAACTGTGTCTGATGCAGTTTGCCCTTGGGTTTTTTTTTTTTTTTTAATTTTTTTTTTGTCTTTTGTCTCTTTTCTGTCTATCCTTTTTGCTCTTTAGCATCATGGTTAGGAAGACTAGAGCCCATAGGACCTCCACTTCTTCTTCTACTCCTTCTTTTGATAGTGAGAGGTTTCTGAGTAAGAAAAACCAGGAAACTTATGAGAAGCTGAACATTCTTAGGAATGTGTGAGCTGAGCGTAAGGTAGTTTTAGATGAGCTTGATCTGGAGATTAGGAGAAACTTTGAGTGTAGGGGTTGGTTTCCTTTGTTAGATGTTAACCATCCTCCTCTAGCTACCTTGATTAGAGAGTTCTACTTGAACCTCTCTGTCCACTCCAATAATTCCAACACTCAGTTTATGAAAAGTTGGATAAGGGGTGAAAAGTATACCATTACTCCTACGGTAGTGGCCTCTTCTCTTGGGGTGCCTAAGGTCCAGCATCCTATTTATCCTTATGATGAGTCTCCTCCCTTAGATGACATTATGTCATATCTTACTGGTACTTCTATCTAGTGGGGTTCTGATCCTCGGATCACTTCTCTCGAGTTGACTGAGATTCATTATCTTTCCTTTTGGATTTCTTGCCATTCTATTTGGCCCATCTCTCATTTGCATACTATTCCTATCGAGAGATGTGCATTTTTGTATGCTTTTGTCACAGACGCTCTTATGAGTTTTCCTCATCTTTTTATTTGTTCTTTGGTTGAGGTTCATAGGAGTAGTTCTTCTGCTCATGATCTTTTCTTTCTAGTTTTTATTCATCGTATTTTGTTGCATCTAGTATTAGATGAGTTTTCGGCTTTTGAGCTCGTACATATCATAGCTCTTATAGGTGCCACCTTCCTTTGGTAGAGGGTTGTTCAGATGCAAGCTAACTCTAAATGCCTTAGAGTATATTCTTCCTCTTCAAGTGTTGCACCTCCTCCTTCTCCTCTTTCTATAGGTGATTCGGCTGCTGATGCGTTCGTTGATCCGACTACTACTGCTGCTCCTCCACCTTCTACTTCGGATGATTCTAGCATTCGTTGTATGTTGGACACTGTCATGACCGTTCAGGTGGCTCATGGTCAGCTTTTGGTGGACGTTCTCATGGAGCTTCAGGCTTTGCGTGCAGAGTTGGCGAGTTTTAGATGGTCACCTCCACCACCTCCTTTTGATGATGAGTCTTGATTGCCCTTTGGCAATTCGTCACAAAAAGAGGGAGCACATATGGCTGGAGTTAGGGGGAGATTTTTGTTGTTTTGGAGCTTTGGAGCTTTAGATTGTATCTAGGTGCTTCACTTTGTACTTATTTTGGCTCATGATGTATTTATTTTGATGTCTATATTTTTTATGAGTTGTATATGATAGGGGGAGACATCTTGTTTTCTATTTCTATTTCTTGTTTCACATTGTGCTCTACATTGATTATTGATTATTGATTTATATTTATGAGGTTGTTCATGATATATGTCTTGTAGTTCATGTTATGTGAAATTAAGAATTTATTTTGTTTTACTTGTATTTTCCACACATGCATTTATGTGTTTGTTAAGTGTTACAGGAATATACAAGTTAATTTAGTCGTGCTGCTGTCTACACTTGCAACTGATAGATAGTAGTTAGGGTGAATTATTTTTGTTGGGCAATTTTTGTTGTAATGGGTTATTTTAGTAACTTTGAGCATTTTGTTTATTATGTGTTTTGTCACGGATTGTCAAATGGGAAGTTTGTTGGGTTCTAAGACTTTAGGTTTGAATGTATTAGAACTTCATTTTGTAATATTGGCAAACTATGATCAAAACGTTTAGTCTTGTTTTAGACTTGCTCAAAGTATGTTTATGTGTAAAGTTGGAATTGAGTGTACTGCAGGATTTATTGTGTAAATCTGTTAGGCTCGATTGATAAAAAATTAGACTCGATCGGTCGAAGTTGGTGCAAATTATTTTTTTGTAGAATTTTTCAACTCGGCCCAAGCCCGTATGACGTGTAGGGTTTTATGTTTTGCCTTAAGTATAAAAGAAAAAACCCTAGCCACATTTTGTAGTTGTTGTTTATGCTGTGTGTATGAATCTCTTGTGAGATCTAGAGGTGTTTGCCTTCATACATACTTGGGGTTTCCAATCTCAAGATTGATGTCGAGAGCTTGGTGATCGCTTCAGTTGCTGTATAAAGAGCTTAAAGAAAAACACAAGTGGGAGTACTTGTGGTTGCTGTGAATCCAAGAAAAAAGTAGTCCGTGGACTCAGAGCTGTCACGGGATCGTGGTAGTAAGTTTCCCACTTGAGGTAGCAATAGGATGTTAGTGGTCTAAGTTGCTATTGTGTAAACTTCAATTCTTTCATAGTGGATCTGTTTTACCTTGCGGATAGCTAGGTTAAATCCTCCCCAAGTTTTTTACCCGTTTGGTTTTCTTGGGTTATCTTATCGTTGTGTTATTTATTTTTCGTACTATTCAATGATATGATTTATATGTGTTAACCTAGAACTGAATAATTTACCTAAGTTAATCACTTGGCTAAATAACTGGGTTAGTCTGGTTGTGTTTGAGGGGTCTAAAAATGTACAAACCGGTTTAGGTTATGATTTCTCTTCTCCTAATATTGCTTCTACTAGTACTAATGTTTTTGTTTCACCTACTAATAATGTTGAATCTGAGGACAATGATGTGAAAACTATTTTATCTAGTGAGAACATAGACAAGGATAAATCTATCTTAAGAGCACCCCCTAAGCTTGATAAGAAAGAGATTAAAAACTCTAGGGCTAAGAAGGACAATACTCAAAGGTCTAAACAGAAGAAGCAACATCTTTGCCTTCACTGTGGAGCAACTAGACATACTTGACCAAATTGCTATAAGTGGTTAGCCACTCAACAGAGCAATAGTATGATCTCATCTGGAAACCAAAATCAGTTTCCATCCTCTTTTGCTCCTCTTGGAGATCTTCTCAAAGCCCTCATATTCCTTTCAAACTTGAACGGTTTTAATTCTTCCCCCTCATCGCCGAATCAAGGGTTCGTCAAATGGAAATGTTCTTCCAAGGTGTGAAAAGAAAAAGACTCCAAGTGATTTAGTCACTTTTTCTCTCTCTGTCTCTCTCTCCCTTTCTTGTTTTTGAGTATGCATTACTTGTGTGTTTTTTGTTTCTTGTTTTGAGTCAGTCTAGTTTTATGCTTTGCTTTATTTAACATGTTTTTGTTTGTTTGTTTTTAGTTTTGCTTTATTTTGTTTTTCATAAAAATAAAAAAATACAAAAATAGAAAAACACAAAAACAGTGTGTGTTATGTGTACATTGGTACTTGTGTACCTTGGATGGCCATTGAAACAAAGTTTTCTAAATTTTGTATCTTTTGTAGCTTAGATGAGCATCTCTATGAACAACTAAGTAAGTGAGCTTTGTGGCTCGTGTTTATGATGAGTAAGATTAAGTAATCTCTTGTACTTAACACTCGTATCACTATTTTTGACAGAAATGACTAGGAAATCCTAAGAGAAAGGCTAACCATCTCACCACTGTTGCTCGCCAATCATGAAATGACATCTGTATGCTTTGGCATAGCAAAAGTGCAATGTCAAAAGCTTAACATCGTTAGGTATTTCTTTTCTCTCTCCTATATGCCCATGCATGGTTTGCTTAAAAGAAAAATATGCAAAGAAAAATAAATGAAAAAAGAATCAAAATGCTTTATATATGATTGCAAGCGTGTCTTCTAGGAGATGTGGGAGTTATAGGATGTACCTCGAAGGTGATAGTCCAAATCAAGCAGTTATGATTGTATGTGAGTTAAAGTGATTTTCTCATATCTCAAATCATCATAACATGTAGACACTTATGCAATCTTGTGATGTTTTTCACACACAATACATAACACGCAATATTCTTTGTTACTTTTGATACGTGTGCAGGTACAATGTAATTTGGCCATCATAAGGAATACATGTGTTAATATATGCTTACTAAACTGTCTTAACTTGTTTTTGAAATATAAAATTGGTTAGACTTGTCTAGTGTGTGTGTGTGTGTGTGTGTTTTGGATCTATATACTTGACATTTTTCTTATTGAGAGATGTTTTTGAGAGCTTTAAATGTTGTTTGAATTTTTAGTTGAGTAGCATGCTTGATTGCGTTCATATCTATGTTTTTCTCTTCTTTGAAAAACTGTTTTTGAGCAATCTCGATAGCTTTTCTTCACTCATTTCATCCGGCATTTCATCTCTTTTAACCTAACATTTTGGGATTGTTGAAATTTTGGGGTTTTCAAAATTGATGAAGTTTGTGTGAAATTTTTGGTGTGGGTTTTGTTTAAATGATTTTAAATGATCATGCATTGCATCACTTTTGCATTTTAATAACGATTCATACATTTTAGATGTGTGCTTACTATGTTGAAATGATGTATGCTGGTAGGATTGGATTGGGCTGAGCCCATGATGTTTTTACTTTTGCATGTTACATGTTCATGCATTTTTCATGCATAGGTACCAATTTTTTTTTCTTCCTATTGATATTAATCTATGTTGGTACTTTTCTGCTTCTTTCTTTCTCTCTCTCTCTTTCAGTTAGTTTGCTCTATGGCACTAAAGAGCAAGTCTACTTCGTCCCAGAACCCTCTTCATTTTGGGGCATCTTCCTTAGATTCTACCCCCTCCCAGGTCAGGTTCCATGATGATAAAGCCCATAAGGACTTTTTAGAGAACTTTTCATGACGCGGCATTCATTCGGAATGCCAAGTTATTCTATCAGACTTTTTTGATACTGACTTTCCCACTGTCATCTACAGTAGGGGTTGTAAGTCACTGCGTGACATCCCGATTACTTGTCCCTCCGTGATCATATAGGAGTTTTACTCGAATATGCATGGATTTGATTATTTTGTACCTCATTTTATCACTCGTGTTTGAGGTACACGCATTGTAGTAACTTCAGATCTTATATCCGAGATGCTACACGTACCAAGGGTAGAGTTTGCTGACTAACCCAGCTGTGATTGTCTTAGGACTATGTCCAAAAACGAACGCTCATCTCGTTTCTGTAAGACACCTATATCTTGGGGTGACCGTCAAAACACCCCTTGCTCGGGCTTTGCAAAAGGTTCGAGGTTTCTTAATATGGTGACGACATTTGTTCTTTATCCTTTGTCTCACTATTACTCCATTATCGAGCCTCCTACTTGATTTTTGTTATCCCTACTTGAGGGACTCACTATAGCTTTTCCCTCTCACTTCATACTCCCTTATAGATGTCTATAGAGATACGGCGACTCGTGATAAGCTCATTTTCCCTTCGGCTATCACGCAGATTCTCTGCCATTTTTCTGTCTCCTATCTTGAGTCTACACACTTCTCTACTATGTGTGCCATAGATGCAGTGATCGTTCGATGGACCGAGGCCCAGCTTCGATCAAAGCAGCCATGGAATGAGACGGCGACTCCTCCGGCTTCTTCCGCTCTTTCTTCTTCCTCAGGTGGAGTGACTCTCGAGGCCATCATGGCACACCCGTGTTGGTCGTATCACATGACGACAGGCTATCATGGGTGGTTTCACTGTTTTTTCTTCTCCATCTCCACCAGCTTCAGAGGATAAGAGTGATGATGGCTCTAATAGTGATGATGCTGATGAGGACGACAATGCTAGCTCTTCCGATGACGTTGAGATGACTGCTTGAGTTACTTGTCCTTTGTCATTCGTGACAAAAAAGGGAAGTAATTTTGGGTATGAGAGTAGTCATGTTCTTTGGGGGAGAGTTAGTATAGGAGATAGATATTTTTATTAGGGGGAGTGTTTTTCTCTTTTCATAAGGGATGTAGTGAGGACTTATTGTATCTTTTATTTTCTTTAATTTACAGATACATTGTTCTTACATTGTGATAGTAAACTTTGTACTTATGTTGATATATATATATATATATATATTGAGGTTGTTATTACAATTTCACATATCTTTTCATGTGTTGTTTTTTTCTCTCTTTATGCACATGCTTCTTATATTTTGTATGCAATCTTTTATATTTCTGTTTCACACTAAGATGCCGTGATGAGTTTTGTTTAAAGTGTTTAGAAATACAAGTTGTCAAAGTCTTTCTTGCCATGAACTCTCTTCTTTGCAAAGTTTTTCAAGGGTTTGTGTTAGGATAGATTTTATTGTATTCAACAAGTGAATATGAGTTGCATGATTTGTGACTTCTCTCATATGTTCATTTGTTTGTTGCGGTTTTGTCACGGATTGCCAAAGGGGGAGATTATTAGGACATATGTGATTCATGTTAGGAACATATGTTAATTTTTATGTAGTTGGCTAATCCTTTGACAAAACGTACTTCACTTGTAATTGTGTAGATCTAGGAAGTGTTTAATACTTTAAGAAACATGTTGTTCAAGTCTAGTGTTAAAGCCATGAAGATTGGACCAAGAAACAAGTGAAGAAAAGTTATTCAATAAAGCTGGATAGATAGCTCGATAGCTGCTCGACACCTAGGCTATCTATCGAGATTTTCAACTTCTCTTTATCGCAATCTCAATAGCTTCTCGACAGCTAGTGGATCGATCAAGAAAGCTCTTGTCTCCTCGATAGCTTCTCGATAGTTGTATCTGTCAAAGTTTAAAGCTCGACACCTCCTCGACACCTGGCTATCTGTCAAGGTTAGAGAATTCAGATTTTCAGTTCTGATTTTCGCCCCATAATGACATGTATGTGTAGGGTTTCTTTTCTCACAACCCTAGATCTACATAAGGCTTATTTTAGAGGCTGACATATGAAAAAGGTGACCGATGCCTTATTCTCTCTGAAAGAATCTATTGCGTCTTTGCGCCTTAGGGTTTTGTAACCAAGTGCTTCTTGATCTTCATTATTGATGAAGTGAAGAACTTTGCAGCTAACAATCTTCTTCAAGTTAGTGAGTGAGTCACATATTGGGATTCGTGCAAAGGAGTTAGTCACGTACTGGGATCCGTGCAATAAAAAGGGTGTCGTTCATATATTGAAGAGTTCATAGGTTTTGAAGCGGTAGAAGGTTTCTATTGTGAGTTCATCTACAGGGATTGTAGAGTCTAGGGAAAAAGGTTTTGTACTAGATCTGAAACTTCTCTTTACTATAGTGGATTGTTTTACGGGAAGGTTTCCCCCCAAGTTTTTTACTATGAAACTAGTTTGTTTCATTGGTTTTCCTGGGTCATCAAATGTTGTCTTATTTATTTTTTCGCTGCATGATTTTGACATGATATTGATATTTGTTTGTTTTAACAAGTTTTATTCATAATAAATCTAATTAACAACTTGGGTTTAAAACTTGTTAGTTCTACCAATTGGGGTCTAAATTTCCCAATAGCTATACCGACGACTCACCTGACTTATTTAAAACCCCCAAGAATGGTCATAAAAGGACCTTACGCTATCCCACTCATTGGGGTGGCATACCTAGTTAACCCTTTGTACGAAGAAGAACCTAGCCTTCCACTGGCAGTTAAAGTCGAGCATGTCAGATACTAATCTCAGGGTAGCCCGACGACACACAAAATTGTAGAAACCCTTGGATCGAGGGATCTCCTGAGGTTTGTAACAATAGGAAAACTCCTCTAAGGTTAGAGATTGGTGGCCTCCACTAAGTTGACCCCATAACACCATAGCCCCAATGAATATCCTCCATGTATTAGGGGAAATCTGAAAAATAGACACACCCATGTAAGCTGCTAACTGACGATGCAAGGAGGTCAGAGGCATACAAAGCCTTGCTATGAAGGAAGTCTCATAAAAACCCACGTTTGACAAACCCTAGTAGAGCACTTCTCATCATTATGGCCCTTTCTAATGGACACATCGTCGAGAATCTAAAAATGAGGCCTCAACCTACTAAACACCTCATCGCTCATGTCAACTGGGAAGTCATGGATCGACCAGTCATCAGATAGAACAACCTCTCTAAAACATCGCCCAGAAGGATTAGCTTCCCTAGAAGGAGGATTGGACGCTGACTCCCTCTTGGAAACCGACGAGCCATCCAACATATACTCAAGCCTAGACTGGCTGGTTTGGTTGTCGTCCGAACCCATGGGAACTAACAATGTACGCTCACTCGTCGCTTCACTATCTCTAGAAATTTCTTACCTTCAAGCGATGAATGAAAACTAAGATTCTGATTTACCTCTTAAGTATGAAACTAACAATGGAGAAAGAACAAAAACAAAAAAGAAAAAAAGAAAAAAAAGAAAACAAGACCAAAGAAGCATACCTAAAACTGACAAAGAAGAGAAAAGCGACGAATGGGCTCTAGGATTAGAAATGGAAAATATTCAAATAATGAGGACAATAATGGCATTAAGCTATTTATAGGGCAGTTTGGCACGGGAAACGAAGCGTCAATACGCTTGGTGCTCTAAATCAAAAAATGACACGTGTCCCTAACCTAGTTCAAAAGACATAATAATCCCTATTTATGACGCATGACACTAAGGTAAGGCATTTATGACAACGTACTCCGTGACCTTTCGGTTACCCCAACGACTCATGGAGTAAAGGGCAGTTGATAAGGATAATTTTTGATAAATTGACATAGGGTACCAAACGATCCTTGCTTGATCGTCGGCCTTATGCCTATAACCTGATCCTCAAGGAGTCACCGATCCCATGGATCATCGGGTTGGGTTCGATGCTGATCCAACCCCCTTTGAAAAAATCTAGTGTCGTAGGGTTCCACATGGAATTTGCATAGAGCCCACTCATATGTCCATACATGGAAATAACTTGCACACCACAACGAAAGATCCTACCGCACAATCAGATCTTCCCTATATGGGAAGAAGATCCCTAAGATCTTGGGATCCTTCTCTCCATAAGGAAGTTCCCCCCATATCAAGGTTTTGAAGTTAGCTCTCCGCTACTATATAAACAGCAAACCCTAACCTTCTTGAGGTACGTGAATTCTCCCTAACTCTTGCACTCTTGAGTTCTTGGAGATTCTTCTATCACTGACTTAACCTTCGGAGAGTCTTTGGCTGGCACCCCACCGGTGCTCTCTGCTTGGTTCTTCACTTTTGTTTTTCAGGTACACCCATTGGCGCATGTGTGGACGATCAACTCATTGACAATTTTTGTGCATCATCAAAAATTATAAGTCTATAAATTTATTATTATTATATATGTATAAAACTAATGATTGTAAATCTCTAAATTGTAATTGTTAATTCTTACTTTCTATGTATGTTTGTTGTTTATTACTATAATTTATGAAATGGAATATTTGTAGTGTCTACAATAGTTTAAATGTCAGACTCTACGACACAATCAACAATTGATCTTACACCATTTTTTTTTTGGATAGTATGAAATAGCGTATGCCTATTTTTTTAAAATTAATTTACATATTAAGGTTATGATTTCTCAAACTTAATTTTATATATATTTAGTTTTTAAAATTGTTTTATTTGACCCTATGGTTTGACTGATGACCCACTGGTTGAACTAGTGACCTAGTTCCCCAACTCATAGACCGAGTCAACGTCCGGTCTGGGTTTAATAACTATACACCACTCATGTTTCCCAAGCCATCAATATTATCAAACCCCTCTTTACTTTTCTTTTCTTTTTCAGTTTTTCCTACAAAGTATGCTTTGTCTCTTTCTCTCCCTCATTTGTTAGTCACTCTCTTCAATGGTTCTTAAACAAACAAAACTGAAGGCCAACAATCCAGTAGAAGTGCAAAACAAATCCTCTCTATCTCTCCCCCGCTCATCTCTCTTTTCTCTACCTCTCACTCTTTCTTAACTAAACAAATAGATATGGTGGATCTCTTCTCTTCTTCTTTTCTTTTTTCTCAGCAGATTTGATGTGAGAGATCTTGGCCTTTGAAGACCATCAAACTCATGTCCGCTTTTGAAAAATGGGCAATTTGACCGCGGTTTGAGAGGTTCATAGAAAAATGAAGATCACCGATTTTGTTAGTTTTAAAAACCAGACTTGTTAATGGTTCATAGTTAACCCAGTTTGACCGGACAGTCCGATTCGGGTTTCAAAACTATGCGTTAAACATGTCAAAAATTTTTAATAGTAATGGCTATTTTGACATAATACTAAAATGTTAGGAATCAAATTGACGTATTTTAAGACATGTTTTATTCATATGCCAACTTAAAGATAAAAGTTAAGTATTAACTATTGCTATGCATCACTTCATTTAATAAGACTCTTTTCAAGCGTTCCAAAAACATTAAACTGTAGGTTCTATGGTATTCCAATTTTCATTAATTCTGTAAATACCTTATCCTCCAATGTGGACGTCCGCTTTTCGTAACAACAAACCCCTTATTAGATGATGTCTAATCAAATGGGTATCTTAAGCCGCTCCAACAAAGGAGAAAAAAAAAAGCATTCTAATTTTAGCCATATTACTAATTTGAGAACTTAACCATGTACTCGAAAAAGGGATAAATCATTTAAGTCAACAACAAATGAGTTATTGCTACTTTTTCGAAATTCTAAAGAGTTTTTCTTCTACTTGCTGGCGTAGAACACCCCAAAAAAAAAAAAAATGTTAATTACAGTGCAGCTTTAGGAATTTTGTTTAAGGTGGTCATTAAGAAATTTATATTATAAAAAATCTAATAAAGCAATAGAGAGAAAGAGAGGTGGCAAAGAGAGACAAAGAAAAAGAGAGATTAAAAAGAATAAACAAATGAATAGTATTTTACTATGATGTGAAAAATAAGAGCATTGATGTAGGGTATGTTGTGAAATAGTGAGTTAAAATAGATGAAGTAGATTTTTAGGGTGCTAAAAGCTAAATTTTTTAGCACCACTGATGATGCTGAAATCGTCAGCTAGAATGATCATCCAGAGGGAAAGTCGTCCACAGCCAATAAGATCCTGAAAAGGTAAATGAAGAATGGAAGAAGTGTAGGTCACAGGTGTAGTACCTGCCACAAAGCCTCTGATGGTAAAGTCAGAATGGCTAGAAGAGAAAAGAAGATTCAGTACTAGAACATGAGAGAGTATTAGCTAGAGTGTCCGTACCTTCACAGGTCTTGGGGTGCTGGTATGTATATGTGCTTGTTTCTTCTTTCTAGCTGTTGGTGGTGCTTTAATGATGGTTTCAATATGGTATCTGTAACGCCCATGTGGGGTGTTAATGATAAGATCTTTATCTCTCCAACGGCATGGAGGCTCGTTATTGTCATGTAACGCTTTGTCATTGATTATGGGTGAATGGCCTCATCTTCGTCTGGCGGGTACCATGAGATGGACAAAGATTGATGTTACTCTCGTCCACTATCTTTTCTATGGATGAGGATATAATCGAGACTATCAGCTGCCCCCCTATTCCGAGGTCGTCCAACTTTGGGACAATCACAGGAATATGGTGATTTCTTTTTTTTTTTTTTTGCGGTTGTGGCGCTTGGGGTTCCTCTCCCCACATTAATTGCTTAGTGGTGGCGTGGCATGCATCGTGGCCATGTGTCATATTTTGACTAGCTGAAGGGTCTCATTTTTGGTGAAACCTTTCAGCTTTCCTGCACTTTTTGAGGCAAATCTTTTTAACCCTTGCCTTTCTCCTCCCATTTCTTCATTTTTGCCTACGTTTAGTTTTTCTGACTTCATAGCTACTCCTTCCTCCCTTGTGTGTTTTGCTCTCTATCTTCTTAGTTTCTTCCTTCTCTCAGGTACCCTTTTTTTACGCCTTTTTTCCTTTTGGAGTTTTACCGCTTTCCTTTCTTTGTGCTCCTATTTCCTTTTTAGAGTTGTATTGTTCCCCTTAATGGTTGAATATTCTGAAATGAGGCACACTTCTCCCTCTATTGCCTTCTTTTTTGCTCGTTTAGGGGTGCTAATAGACTCCTTTAGTGACCAATTAGGTGTGCTTACAGACTGCTCTAGTGACCAACGCCTATAGATTTGGGATTTTGTTCTAGATGATAGTAACCTTGGTTTGGTGTTGGGTAATTTATACCCATTGTTGCGCCAATCTTTAGCTTAGTTTAAGTCTGTGTGTGGGGTTTTAAGGAGGGAAAGTACGGGGTCTGAGGTTAGATTGAGTGCCTTGGAGACTGGTTCATCATCTAGTGCTGGAACGGTTGGGGCTGAGACAGATACAACTACCTCCGTGCCTTCTTCTGTACCTTCTTCCTCTTGCCCTTCCGTTTCTGCTACACCTCGAACCTTTCATGCCCTTAAAGAAAAGTGCTCTTTGAAAGTAGATACTTTTAGTAGGTTTAGGGATAGGTTTCAGTTCCTTGAAGAGACTAGGGTTCGCCTCCCTAGGAAGGGCGAAAAGGCCTGTGCCTTTGCTCATGGTGAGGTTTGTTTTTATGAGGTTGCATTCTTGTGCGACCTTAGATTTCCTATCGACCCATTCATAATGGAGCTTTTCCTCCACCTGAACATAACTCTAGGGCAACTTATGCCAAATTCTTGGAGAATTATCATAAGCTGTATGGTGATTTGGACGACCATAACTGACGGGGATATGATCATGCTCAATGAGTTCGTCCACCTCTACCGCTTAAAAGAGTCCAAGGAGTTTGGGTATTATTAGCTCGTGGCCTATGAAAGAAAGTCTCGTCTCATTGTTAACCTCCTATCGTCCTTTCGTTATTGGAAGTCTAGGTATTTCTTCATGTCAGGTGATGGTTGGGAGACCCTTTTTGACGACTTTTGGGGGGATGTCCCTAAGCTGCTGCATCGGTGGGAGACCCCTCAACTTGGTGCGTTTGCCTCCCATGAGATGTTTTTCTTTTTCAATCTATTATTTGTATTAATCATCCATTCTAACCTTGTGTATTCTTCTACTTTATAGTGAAAGTGCGTCTAGAGCTCGAGAGCAGGTTTGAGGAGCGTGTTCAAGAGGCTGTTAAGTACGCTAGTACTACTGAAGATTTTGAAGAGCTGGTTGATCCACAAACTTTGCCTCCTCACTGTTTAGGACCAGAGCCTTCTCACTATGTCCTCCGTGCAATTCATCAGGAAGAGAGGAAGCGTGAGTTATCCTGATACTGGAAAATGGATCGTCTTTTCTTCCTTTCGCCTTCTTTTTCTAATTTTGACTTTGTTTTTCCTTTCCGCAGAGATGATGACCAAGTTTAACCAGGAGTTATATGCCAAAATCAAGGTGAAGAAGAACGAGTCCCTCTCTAGTATTGGTGCGTGGAGGCTGAGGGTTGTGGAGGAGGAGAAATAGAAGGAAGTGACAGAGAGGCTCGTCCACTCCCACCTTGGACGAAGGGTGCGATGCTTTTCCATGTGTCTCCATCGAGGAGGTCATTACCAAGAAGCGCAAGACTGGAGATAAGGGAAAGGAGAAAGTAGGGGCCAGCATCTGGGCGGATGCTAGGACGACCGTGGCTCGGGCAAATGAGGTTATGATGCCTGAGGAGCTCAAGGAGATCTCTGACGTGCCCTCCCACGAGATGGTGAACCGCCATGTGCATAAGCTCGTCCAGGTAGCTTTTCATCTTTCTTGTTGCTTCTTCTTTCTTTTGTCCTTTAGTGTTGAATATTTTAGCCGATCTTTATTATTATTTTTTTTTGGGTGATTGTGATTGTTAGGTGTTGGGGGAGACGATGCATATCACTTCCCAGTACCTGTTGAATGAGGAGAAAGCTGTGGTGGCCATTTCTAAGGTAGAAGCGCTGGAGGCTAAAGCTTCTGGCCTTAGTGATCGGTGCAAAACTGCAAGTGCACAGTATCGTAGTTTTATAGTAAAGTGATGAGAAGAGTATCGTCCTCAGGGATTGGTAACTTACTTTTGACAAATACCAAAATTATGCTAATCTCGATTTTATCTAGAGAAGTCACTAAGGTTGTTGTAATTGGAATTTAAAATAAAATCAAATTAAAGAAAATAAGCAGGGGAAAAGAACGATAATGCTCAGAAATCAAATTAATGGGAAGAAAACTTCTAGGAAATCGATTTTACCTAATCCATCACTATGCTTTACTCATCTAGCTAATTGAATTTAATTCTCTATGTTTGTTAGAAATCTCCAAAAAACATCCAAAAGCCTCTTTCGACAGTCAATTGGAAACATTCTTGTTCATCAATTTACACAAGAATATGCAATTTAATAAAGCAAGAAAGCATTAAGACCAATGATTTTAATACTACACAGGTTCATACAAGTCTTTCGATCTCTATATTTACCTATGTCGAAATATTCAAGATCTATCCTATAATTCCCTCTTTCGACAGCAAATCACAAGATCAAAATCATCTAATAAATGGCCGGTTAATTAGAAGCAATAAGCTCAGAATAAATCAGATAAGCATGAAGAGAATTAATTCAAATTAACATGGAAAAGCAAGCATAGTTTGGAATTAGATTACATTGTTTTCCTAGAATAAAGAAAATTTAGTTCATGCTGAAAATTACACTCAACAGAAACGAATTCACCATAATGTTTCTGAGAATTTTTGAAGGAAAAAATGAACGCAAAAAATCTCCTTCAACCTCCGCAACTTCTTCTCCTCTCTTTCTGCTTTAGCCTCTCCTTTTCTACTTCAGCCTTTCTTTCAGCATCAGCCCTTTGTTTCAGCGTTTTTCCTCTGTTTCAGTCCCTCTGTTTCAGCGTTTTTCTCTTGTTTCGGCGTCTTCTCCTTCAGTTAAGCCTTCACAGCTTCTTTTCTTTTTGTTTCAACGCCCCCTTTTCTTTTCTTTTTTTAGCACCTCCCTCTTTTTTCATAAAATTGTTGCCCTTTTTCAGACCAACACATTGCTCTTTTCAGCCCAAAACATTGCTCTCTTCAGCCCAATATTCTCTCTAGCTGCTTCACGTTTCTTTTATTTGAATAAATCTTCATTTTCTTTAAATCTGCAATAAAATTTGAATAACAATAATGAAGTCCAAAATCAACAAAAATAAATAAAATTAGACTAAAGTTTAAAGTTGAGAAGTGATAAATTA